>JBBELK010001047.1:0-509062 GCA_037783545.1 Henricia sp. BOLD:AAB3569
TCAATGTTTTTGGCCAAAATGTCAATTTTATATTGGAATTGGCTTCGAGAACTATCGAAATAGGTTCCAAACGGGCTAAACTTTCGTTAAGAGTAATTTCTGAGACATTTTTAAAAAAGTAAATTTTTGGCCATTTTTGACAAAAATCGCTTATGCTTTTTGTCATTTTTGGCCAAATATTTTACGAATCAGATTTTCCTCATGATGTCAGGAAATGTTGCTTAGACCCAATAGATGTTATTTCTTGAATTAGACCGTGACTGCTCACCCAGACAAAGAAATATTAAAGTTTGAAAATTTCTGATTTTGAGGAAAATTATCAATGTTTTTTAGCCAAAATGTCAATTTTATATAGGAATTGGCTTCGAGAACTATCGAAATAGGTTCCAAACGGGCTAAACTTTCGTTAGGAGTAATTTCTGAGACATTTTAAAAAAAGTAAATTTTTGGCCATTTTTAACAAAAATCGCTGATGATTTTTGTCATTTTTTGCCAAATATTTTAGGAATCAGATTTTCCTCATGATGTCAGGAAATGTTGCTTAGATCCAATAGATGTTATTTCTTGAATTAGACCGTGACTGCTCACGCAGACAAATAAATATTAAAGTTTGAAAATTTCTAATTTTAAGGAAAATTATCAATTTTTTTAGCCAAAATGTCAATTTTATATAGGAATTGGCTTCGAGAACTATCGAAATAGGTTCCAAACGGGCTAAACTTTCGTTAGGAGTAATTTCTGAGACATTTTTAAAAAAGTAAATTTTTGGCCATTTTTGACAAAAATCGCTTATGATTTTTGTCATTTTTGGCCAAATATTTTACGAATCATATTTTCCTCATGATGTCAGGAAATGTTGCTTAGACCCAATAGATGTTATTTCTCGAATTAGACCGTGACTGCTCACCCAGACAAAGAAATATTAAAGTTTGAAAATTTCTGATTTTGAGGAAAATTATCAATGTTTTTTGGCCAAAATGTTAATTTTACATAGGAATTGGCTTCGAGAACTATCGAAATAGGTTCCAAACGGGCTAAACTTTCGTTAGGAGTAATTTCTGAGACATTTTTAAAAAAGTCGAATTTTTTGCCATTTTGGACAAAAATCGCTTATGATTTTTGTCATTTTTGGCCAAAAATTGTACGAATCAGATTTTCCTCATGATGTCAGGAAATGTTGCTTAGACCCAATAGATGTTATTTCTTGAATTAGACCGTGACTGCTCACCCAGACAAAGAAATATTAAAGTTTGAAAATTTCTGATTTTGAGGAAAATTATCAATGTTTTTAGCCAAAATGTCAATTTTATATAGGAATTGGCTTCGAGAACTATCGAAATAGGTTCCAAACGGGCTAAACTTTCGTTAGGAGTAATTTCTGAGACATTTTTAAAAAAGTAAATTTTTGGCCATTTTTGACAAAAATCGCTTATGATTTTTGTCATTTTTGGCCAAATATTTTACGAATCAGATTTTCCTCATGATGTCAGGAAATGTTGCTTAGACCCAATAGATGTTATTTCTCGAATTAGACCGTGACTGCTCACCCAGACAAAGAAATATTAAAGTTTGAAAATTTCTGATTTTGAGGAAAATTATCAATGTTTTTTGGCCAAAATGTTAATTTTACATAGGAATTGGCTTCGAGAACTATCGAAATAGGTTCCAAACGGCTAAACTTTCGTTAGGAGTAATTTCTGAGACATTTTTAAAAAAGTCAATTTTTGGCCATTTTTGACAAAAATCGCTTATGATTTTTGTTATTTTTGGCCAAAAATTGTACGAATCAGATTTTCCTCATCATGTCAGGAAATGTTGCTTAGACCCAATATATGTTATTTATTGAATTAGACCGTGACTGCTCACCCAGACAAAGAAATATTAAAGTTTGAAAATTTCTGATTTTGAGGAAAATTATCAATGTTTTTAGCCAAAATGTCAATTTTATATAGGAATTGGCTTCGAGAACTATCGAAATAGGTTCCAAACGGGCTAAACTTTCGTTAAGAGTAATTTCTGAGACATTTTTAAAAAAGTAAATTTTTGGCCATTTTTGACAAAAATCACTTATGATTTTTGTCATTTTTGGCCAAAAATTGTATGAATCAGATTTTCCTCATAATGTCAGGAAATGTTGCTTAGACCCAATATATGTTATTTATTGAATTAGACCGTGACTGCTCACCCAGACAAAGAAATATTAAAGTTTGAAAATTTCTGATTTTGAGGAAAATTATCAATGTTTTTAGCCAAAATGTCAATTTTATATAGGAATTGGCTTCGAGAACTATCGAAATAGGTTCCAAACGGGCTAAACTTTCGTTAGGAGTAATTTCTGAGACATTTTTAAAAAAGTAAATTTTTGGCCATTTTTGACAAAAATCACTGATGATTTTTGTCATTTTTTGCCAAATATTTTAGGAATCAGATTTTCCTCATGATGTCAGGAAATGTTGCTTAGACCCAATAGATGTTATTTCTTGAATTAGACCGTGACTGCTCACGCAGACAAATAAATATTAAAGTTTGAAAATTTCTAATTTTGAGGAAAATTATCAATGTTTTTGGCCAAAATGTCAATTTTATATTGGAATTGGCTTCGAGAACTATCGAAATAGGTTCCAAACGGGCTAAACTTTCGTTAAGAGTAATTTCTGAGACATTTTTAAAAAAGTAAATTTTTGGCCATTTTTGACAAAAATCGCTTATGATTTTTGTCATTTTTGGCCAAAAAATGTACGAATCAGATTTTCCTCATAATGTCAGGAAATGTTGCTTAGACCCAATATATGTTATTTCTCGAATTAGACCGAGACTGCTCACCCAGACAAAGAAATATTAAAGTTTGAAAATTTCTGATTTTGAGGAAAATTATAAATGTTTTTTGGCCAAAATGTCAATTTTACATAGGAATTGGCTTCGAGAACTATCGAAATAGGTTCCAAACGGGCTCAACTTTCGTTAGGAGTAATTTCTGAGACATTTTTAAAAAAGTAAATTTTTTGGCCATTTTTGACAAAAATCGCTTATGCTTTTTGTCATTTTTGGCCAAATATTTTACGAATCAGATTTTCCTCATGATGTCAGGAAATGTTGCTTAGACCCAATAGATGTTATTTCTTGAATTAGACCGTGACTGCTCACCCAGACAAAGAAATATTAAAGTTTGAAAATTTCTGATTTTGAGGAAAATTATCAATGTTTTTAGCCAAAATGTCAATTTTATATAGGAATTGGCTTCGAGAACTATCGAAATAGGTTCCAAACGGGCTAAACTTTCGTTAGGAGTAATTTCTGAGACATTTTTAAAAAAGTAAATTTTGGCCATTTTTAACAAAAATCGCTGATGATTTTTGTCATTTTTTGCCAAATATTTTAGGAATCAGATTTTCCTCATGATGTCAGGAAATGTTGCTTAGATCCAATAGATGTTATTTCTTGAATTAGACCGTGACTGCTCACGCAGACAAATAAATATTAAAGTTTGAAAATTTCTAATTTTGAGGAAAATTATCAATGTTTTTAGCCAAAATGTCAATTTTATATAGGAATTGGCTTCGAGAACTATCGAAATAGGTTCCAAACGGGCCAAACTTTCGTTAGGAGTAATTTCTGAGACATTTTTAACAAAGTAAATTTTTGGCCATTTTTGACAAAAATCGCTTATGATTTTTGTCATTTTTGGCCAAATATTTTACGAATCATATTTTCCTCATGATGTCAGGAAATGTTGCTTAGACCCAATAGATGTTATTTCTCGAATTAGACCGTGACTGCTCACCCAGACAAAGAAATATTAAAGTTTGAAAATTTCTGATTTTGAGGAAAATTATCAATGTTTTTTGGCCAAAAATGTTAATTTTACATAGGAATTGGCTTCGAGAACTATCGAAATAGGTTCCAAACGGGCTAAACTTTCGTTAGGAGTAATTTCTGAGACATTTTTAAAAAAGTCGAATTTTTTGCCATTTTGGACAAAAATCGCTTATGATTTTTGTCATTTTTGGCCAAAAATTGTACGAATCAGATTTTCCTCATAATGTCAGGAAATGTTGCTTAGACCCAATAGATGTTATTTCTTGAATTAGACCGTGACTGCTCACCCAGACAAAGAAATATTAAAGTTTGAAAATTTCTGATTTTGAGGAAAATTATCAATGTTTTTAGCCAAAATGTCAATTTTATATAGGAATTGGCTTCGAGAACTATCGAAATAGGTTCCAAACGGGCTAAACTTTCGTTAGGAGTAATTTCTGAGACATTTTTAAAAAAGTAAATTTTTGGCCATTTTTGACAAAAATCGCTTATGATTTTTGTCATTTTTGGCCAAATATTTTACGAATCAGATTTTCCTCATGATGTCAGGAAATGTTGCTTAGACCCAATAGATGTTATTTCTCGAATTAGACCGTGACTGCTCACCCAGACAAAGAAATATTAAAGTTTGAAAATTTCTGATTTTGAGGAAAATTATCAATGTTTTTTGGCCAAAATGTTAATTTTACATAGGAATTGGCTTCGAGAACTATCGAAATAGGTTCCAAACGGGCTAAACTTTCGTTAGGAGTAATTTCTGAGACATTTTTAAAAAAGTCAATTTTTGGCCATTTTTGACAAAAATCGCTTATGATTTTTGTTATTTTTGGCCAAAAATTGTACGAATCAGATTTTCCTCATCATGTCAGGAAATGTTGCTTAGACCCAATATATGTTATTTATTGAATTAGACCGTGACTGCTCACCCAGACAAAGAAATATTAAAGTTTGAAAATTTCTGATTTTGAGGAAAATTATCAATGTTTTTAGCCAAAATGTCAATTTTATATAGGAATTGGCTTCGAGAACTATCGAAATAGGTTCCAAACGGGCTAAACTTTCGTTAAGAGTAATTTCTGAGACATTTTTAAAAAAGTAAATTTTTGGCCATTTTTGACAAAAATCACTTATGATTTTTGTCATTTTTGGCCAAAAATTGTATGAATCAGATTTTCCTCATAATGTCAGGAAATGTTGCTTAGACCCAATAGATGTTATTTCTTGAATTAGACCGTGACTGCTCACCCAGACAAAGAAATATTAAAGTTGAAAATTTCTGATTTTGAGGAAAATTATCAATGTTTTTAGCCAAAATGTCAATTTTATATAGGAATTGGCTTCGAGAACTATCGAAATAGGTTCCAAACGGGCTAAACTTTCGTTAGGAGTAATTTCTGAGACATTTTTTAAAAAGTAAATTTTTGGCCATTTTTGACAAAAATCGCTTATGATTTTTGTCATTTTTGGCCAAATATTTTACGAATCAGATTTTCCTCATGATGTCAGGAAATGTTGCTTAGACCCAATAGATGTTATTTCTCGAATTAGACCGTGACTGCTCACCCAGACAAAGAAATATTAAAGTTTGAAAATTTCTGATTTGAGGAAAATTATCAATGTTTTTTGGCCAAAATGTTAATTTTACATAGGAATTGGCTTCGAGAACTATCGAAATAGGTTCCAAACGGGCTAAACTTTCGTTAGGAGTAATTTCTGAGACATTTTTAAAAAAGTCAATTTTTGGCCATTTTTGACAAAAATCGCTTATGATTTTTGTTATTTTTTGGCCAAAAATTGTACGAATCAGATTTTCCTCATCATGTCAGGAAATGTTGCTTAGACCCAATATATGTTATTTATTGAATTAGACCGTGACTGCTCACCCAGACAAAGAAATATTAAAGTTTGAAAATTTCTGATTTTGAGGAAAATTATCAATGTTTTTAGCCAAAATGTCAATTTTATATAGGAATTGGCTTCGAGAACTGAAATAGGTTCCAAACGGGCTAAACTTTCGTTAGGCGTACTTTCTGAGACATTTTTAAAAAGTCAATTTTTGGCCATTTTTGACAAAAATCCCTACCCTTATGATTTTTGTCATTTTTGGCCAAAAATTGTATGAATCAGATTTTCCTCATAATGTCAGGAAATGTTGCTTAGACCCAATATATGTTATTTATTGAATTAGACCGTGACTGCTCACCCAGACAAAGAAATATTAAAGTTTGAAAATTTCTGATTTTGAGGAAAATTATCAATGTTTTTAGCCAAAATGTCAATTTTATATAGGAATTGGCTTCGAGAACTATCGAAATAGGTTCCAAACGGGCTAACTTTCGTTAGGAGTAATTTCTGAGACATTTTTAAAAAAGTAAATTTTTGGCCATTTTTGACAAAAATCGCTTATGATTTTTGTCATTTTTGGCCAAAAAATGTACGAATCAGATTTTCCTCATAATGTCAGGAAATGTTGCTTAGACCCAATATATGTTATTTCTCGAATTAGACCGAGACTGCTCACCCAGACAAAGAAATATTAAAGTTTGAAAATTTCTGATTTTGAGGAAAATTATAAATGTTTTTTGGCCAAAATGTCAATTTTACATAGGAATTGGCTTCGAGAACTATCGAAATAGGTTCCAAACGGGCTCAACTTTCGTTAGGAGTAATTTCTGAGACATTTTTTCAAAAAGTAAATTTTTGGCCATTTTTGACAAAAATCGCTTATGCTTTTTGTCATTTTTGGCCAAATATTTTACGAATCAGATTTTCCTCATGATGTCAGGAAATGTTGCTTAGACCCAATAGATGTTATTTCTTGAATTAGACCGTGACTGCTCACCCAGACAAAGAAATATTAAAGTTGGAAAATTTCTGATTTTGAGGAAAATTATCAATGTTTTTTGGCCAAAATGTCAATTTTACATAGGAATTGGCTTCGAGAACTATCGAAATAGGTTCCAAACGGGCTAAACTTTCGTTAGGAGTAATTTCTGAGACATTTTTAAAAAAGTAAATTTTTGGCCATTTTTGACAAAAATCGCTTATGATTTTTGTCATATTTGGCCAAAAATTGTACGAATCAGATTTTCCTCATAATGTCAGGAAATGTTGCTTAGACCCAATAGATGTTATTTCTTGAATTAGACCGTGACTGCTCACCCAGACAAAGAAATATTAAAGTTGGAAAATTTCTGATTTTGAGGAAAATTATCAATGTTTTTTGGCCAAAATGTCAATTTTACATAGGAATTGGCTTCGAGAACTATCGAAATAGGTTCCAAACGGGCTAAACTTTCGTTAGGAGTAATTTCTGAGACATTTTTAAAAAAGTAAATTTTTGGCCATTTTTGACAAAAATCGCTTATGATTTTTGTCATTTTTGGCCAAATATTTTACGAATCAGATTTTCCTCATGATGTCAGGAAATGTTGCTTAGACCCAATAGATGTTATTTCTTGACTTAGACCGTGACTGCTCACCCAGACAAAGAAATATTAAAGTTTGAAAATTTGTGATTTTGAGGAAAATTATCAAAGTTTTTTGGCCAAAATGTCAATTTTACATAGGAATTGGCTTCGAGAACTATCGAAATAGGTTCCAAACGGGCTCAACTTTCGTTAGGAGTAATTTCTGAGACATTTTTTAAAAAGTAAATTTTTGGCCATTTTTGACAAAATCGCTTATGCTTTTTGTCATTTTTGGCCAAATATTTTACGAATCAGATTTTCCTCATGATGTCAGGAAATGTTGCTTAGACCCAATAGATGTTATTTCTTGAATTAGACCGTGACTGCTCACCCAGACAAAGAAATATTAAAGTTTAAAAATTTCTGGTTTTGAGGAAAATTATCAATGTTTTTTGGCCAAAATGTCAATTTTACATAGGAATTGGCTTCGAGAACTATCGAAATAGGTTCCAAACGGGCTCAACTTTCGTTAGGAGTAATTTCTGAGACATTTTTTAAAAAGTAAATTTTTGGCCATTTTTGACAAAAATCGCTTATGCTTTTTGTCATTTTTGGCCAAATATTTTAGGAATCAAATTTTCCTCATGATGTCAGGAAATGTTGCTTAGACCCAATAGATGTTATTTCTTGAATTAGACCGTGACTGCTCACCCAGACAAAGAAATATTAAAGTTGGAAAATTTCTGATTTTGAGGAAAATTATCAATGTTTTTTGGCCAAAATGTCAATTTTACATAGGAATTGGCTTCGAGAACTATCGAAATAGGTTCCAAACGGGCTAAACTTTCGTGAGAAGTAATTTCTGAGACATTTTTGAAAAAGTCAATTTTTGGCAATTTTTGACATTTTTAGCCAAACATTTTACGAATCAGATTTTGCTCATAATGTCAGGAAATGTTGCTTAGACCCAATAGATTTTATTTCTTGAAATAGACCGTGACTGTTCACCCAGACAAAGAAATATTAAAGTTTGAAAATTTCTGATTTGAGGAAAATTATAAATGTTTTTGGCCAAAATGTCAATTTTATATAGGAATTGGCTTCGAGAACTATCGAAATAGGTTCCAAACGGGCTAAACTTTCGTGAGAAGTAATTTCTGAGACATTTTTGAAAAAGTCAATTTTTGGCCATTTTTGACATTTTTAGCCAAACATTTTACGAATCAGATTTTGCTCATAATGTCAGGAAATGTTGCTTAGACCCAATAGATGTTATTTCTTGAATTAGACCGTGACTGCTCACCCAGACAAAGAAATATTAAAGTTTGTAAATTTCTGATTTTGAGGAAAATTATAAATGTTTTTGGCCAAAATGTCAATTTTATATAGGAATTGGCTTCGAGAACTATCGAAATAGGTTCCAAACGGGCTAAACTTTCGTGAGAAGTAATTTCTGAGACATTTTTGAAAAAGTCAATTTTGGCCATTTTTGACATTTTTAGCCAAACATTTTACGAATCAGATTTTGCTCATAATGTCAGGAAATGTTGCTTAGACCCAATAGATGTTATTTCTTGAATTAGACCGTGACTGCTCACCCAGACAAAGAAATATTAAATCATAAAATTTCTGATTTTGAGGAAATTATAAATGTTTTTGGCCAAAATGTCAATTGGCTTCAAGAACTATCGAAATAGGTTCCAAACGGGCTAAACTTTCGTGAAAGTAATTTCTGAGACATTTTTGAAAAAGTCAATTTTTGGAAATTTTTGACATTTTTAGCAAAAAACTGTACGAATCAGATTTTGCTCATAATGTCAGGAAATGTTGCTTAGACCCAATAGATGTTATTTCTTGAATTAGACCGTGACTGCTCACCCAGACAAAGAAATATTAAATCATAAAATTTCTGATTTTGAGGAAAATTATAAATGTTTTTGGCCAAAATGTCAATTGGCTTCAAGAACTATCGAAATAGGTTCCAAACGGGCTAAACTTTCGTGAGAAGTAATTTCTGAGACATTTTTGAAAAAGTCAATTTTTGGCCATTTTTGACATTTTTAGCAAAAAATTGTACGAATCAGATTTTGCTCATAATGTCAGGAAATGTTGCTTAGACCTAATAGACCGTGACTGCTCACCCAGACAAAGAAATATTAAAGTTTGAAAATTTCTGATTTTGAGGAAAATTATCAATGTTTTTGGCCAAAATGTCAATTTTTTTTATAGGAAATGGCTTCAAGAACTATCGAATAGGTTCCAAACGGGCTAAACTTTCGTTAGAAGTAATTTCTGAGACATTTTTTTAAAAGTCTTTTTGCCATTTTTGACATTTTTAGCAAAAATTTGTACGAATCAGATTTTGCTCATAATGTCAGGAAATGTTGCTTAGACCCAATAGATGTTATTTCTTGAATTAGACCGTGACTGCTCACCCAGACAAAGAAATATTAAAGTTTGTAAATTTCTGATTTTGAGGAAAATTATAAATGTTTTTGGCCAAAATGTCAATTTTATATAGGAATTGGCTTCGAGAACTATCGAAATAGGTTCCAAACGGGCTAAACTTTCGTGAGAAGTAATTTCTGAGACATTTTTGAAAAAGTCAATTTTTGGCCATTTTTGACATTTTTAGCAAAAAATTGTACGAATCAGATTTTGCTCATAATGTCAGGAAATGTTGCTTAGACCTAATAGACCGTGACTGCTCACCCAGACAAAGAAATATTAAAGTTTGAAAATTTCTGATTTTGAGGAAAATTATCAATGTTTTTGGTCAAAATGTCAATTTTTTTTATAGGAAATGGCTTCAAGAACTATCGAATAGGTTCCAAACGGGCTAAACTTTCGTTAGAAGTAATTTCTGAGACATTTTTTTAAAAGTCTTTTTGCCATTTTTGACATTTTTAGCAAAAATTTGTACGAATCAGATTTTGCTCATAATGTCAGGAAATGTTGCTTAGACCCAATAGATGTTATTTCTTGAATTAGACCGTGACTGCTCACCCAGACAAAGAAATATTAAAGTTTGTAAATTTCTGATTTTGAGGAAAATTATAAATGTTTTTGGCCAAAATGTCAATTTTATATAGGAATTGGCTTCGAGAACTATCGAAATAGGTTCCAAACGGGCTAAACTTTCGTGAGAAGTAATTTCTGAGACATTTTTGAAAAAGTCAATTTTTGGCCATTTTTGACATTTTTAGCCAAACATTTTACGAATCAGATTTTGCTCATAATGTCAGGATATGTTGCTTAGACCTAATAGACCGTGACTGCTCACCCAGACAAAGAAATATTAAAGTTTGAAAATTTCTGATTTTGAGGAAAATTATCAATGTTTTTGGCCAAAATGTCAATTTTTTTTATAGGAAATGGCTTCAAGAACTATCGAATAGGTTCCAAACGGGCTAAACTTTCGTTAGAAGTAATTTCTGAGACATTTTTTAAAAAGTCTTTTTGCCATTTTTGACATTTTTAGCAAAAATTTGTACGAATCAGATTTTGCTCATAATGTCAGGACATGTTGCTTAGACCCAATAGATGTTATTTCTTGAATTAGACCGTGACTGCTCACCCAGACAAAGAAATATTAAAGTTTGTAAATTTCTGATTTTGAGGAAAATTATAAATGTTTTTGGCCAAAATGTCAATTTTATATAGGAATTGGCTTCGAGAACTATCGAAATAGGTTCCAAACGGGCTAAACTTTCGTGAGAAGTAATTTCTGAGACATTTTTGAAAAAGTCAATTCTACCTCACCCTATTACGTCACTACGTGATTACGTGAGATTGCGCTGACCACAAGCCCTCAGTGCGTATCAAGACCTCAAAGCCTTCGGACGTGTTTTTCAGTGCTAGGCACTAAAGCACAACGTACGTTATTCTACACTGGAAAGATGTCTACAGCAGACGAGAATGAACGCCTATTGCTTGAATTAGCAGACACGTTGGCGAATGAAGATGACAATAATGACAGGCAAGAGTTAGATAATTTGCCGTTCTTCGATGAAATAGATACGATAAACCAACAGGCTGAATTGAGCGCCACATGGGGAAGTAAAAAACGCAAAGTATATAAAGAGGCGCCATGTTTGAAAAGCCGTAAAAGAAATGTTGTACCATTGGCTACGGGCCAGGGAATTTGTACAAAGAGGCGGAGTACTACTAGTATGCCTGCCAAAAAGCCACGACTTCTTTGTGAAGCGGGCACACCCGATGCAAACAAAGGCATGCCACGGGACTTTAGAATAGCAGGGGACTTTAGTAATCCCAAAGCAACAATGCCTCGTACAGACGATACAAGTCCTACGTATAGCGTGGGGACTGAACAATGGCAAGTCCTTCAAGAAAAGTCAATGCAGATGCTGTTCACGGGAATGCAGGAAGGATTCAAGCAACTGTGCGAAACTATTGGCAAGGCACAACCAGCTGTAAATACGGCAGCACTAAACCAAACAACTGCGCCTAAAACAATGGAGGCAGACCTAGGAAATCTGGGAGATTTCGAGCCAAATTTGGAACAGCTTATGGCCGTAAGCACTAGCCCGGAGGAGAAAACCTCTGAACCTGAATCCCAAAAAACTGACAGGGAAAATGGCGGGCTCTTAGAGGACATTGTGCAGGATTTTACGTCCGCAGGTAACCTTGGGCCGAAAGTAAAGCCAGAGCTTGCAAAAATGGTGAATACTGTTTTACTGTCCAAGATGACCGATACCAAGTATAAGGAAAAGGAGGAACTTTATCCTCGTCCTGAGAACTGTGACGCTATGACAGGAATCCGGGTGAATCCCGAGATTTGGGGGAAAATGAGAACACAAACAAAGCGACAGGACTTGAAATACCAAAAATTACAAGCCATTCAGCTGAAGGCCGTAGTGCCAATGATCCATGTAGTGGAAACCCTTGTAGACTTAAAGGGGGGGAAAATTGACATACAGTCCTGGGATCCAACATCAGAAATCCGCAAATGTGTAGATGCAATGGCTTTAACAGCCCATGCATATTGTGAAATAACTCAGAAACGAAAGGAATTCATTAAACCGGATTTGAGTGCTCAGTACCGCCAAATATGTTCAGAGCAGACACCAGTATCTAAACTCTTGTTTGGTGATGATTTGTCGAAGCGAGTGAGCGACATTAACGCAACAAAGAGAATGGGCCAAAAAATTGCTCCTGACACATTCGGGTATCGAACACAAGGCGTCAGTGCATACCAACGCAGTAATCGGGGATACCGACAAACTGGTTATCAACGAGGCGCAAGATACGGGCAAACGGCAAAAAACTGGAACACCAGACGCTACCGTCCCCAGCAGACGAGACAAGCCTATCAAGACGGCAGTCGCAGATGGGCACCAAAAAGGTGGAACACCAAGCCCTAATTATGCCCCCAAAGCAAGGGGTAAGCTTCAAAAATGAGTTAAAACCTGATCTATTTAAAGCAGGAAAATTGAAAGAGTTTGCCCACGTATGGAAAACCATCACATCTGATAAATGGATACTTCAACTGGTGAAAGGATACAAAATCGAACTTACAAAAACCCCAGTACAGAACATAAAGCCACGGGAAATCCAGTTCAATGAACTTGGAAAGAGTGCTATAGATTTCGAACTTTCTAAATTACTGGAAACTCGGGTGGTTGTGGAAGCCCAGCACTCCAGGGGCGAATTTATTTCCACGATTTTCGTGCGCCCAAAAAAGGATGGAACATTCCGAGTAATTTTGAATTTTAAAAAGTTGAATTCTTACGTAGAATATCATCATTTTAAAATGGACACGTTTCAAACTGTTCTCAAAGTTTTACGGCCCAACTGTTTCATGGCGTCTTTAGATTTACGTCATGCATATTACACAGTGCCCATTGCCAAGGAATTTCAACATTTACTCAGATTTGAGTGGAGAGGCAAACTCTATCAATATACTTGTTTGCCTAACGGGTTGGCGTCAGCACCCAGAATTTTTACCAAGTTGCTTAAGCCAGTGTACGCGACACTGAGGAAAATGGGCCAAGTTTCTGTAGCATATATTGACGATACTTACCTTCAGGGAAATTCATACCAGGAATGTGAAAGGAATGTGATGGACACAATGACATTGTTCACCCGACTTGGGTTTACAGTCCACCTTGATAAATCAGTTTTGAAGCCTACTCAAAAATTGGTTTTCTTGGGATTTGTTATTAACTCCCAAAGTATGAGAGTCTCATTGACGAATGAGAAGAGTACCAAATTAAAGATCACGTATCAAACATTATATGGAACCAATAAGCCAACAATCAGAGATGTGGCACATGTTACAGGATGCATGGTTTCTGTTTTTCCAGCTGTACCTACCGTATGGTCAGTTGCGCTATCGTCAAATAGAACTTGAGAAGATTAAGGCCTTAAAAGAAAATGAAGGCGACTATGAAGCAAAAATGCAATTGTCAGATAAAGCAAAACAAGATTTGCAATGGTGGATTATTAATATCGAAAAAACAAGTAACGTTATTATGCGCAAAAGTCCAGATTGTGAGATGTATTCCGATGCTTCTTTGCTCGGCTGGGGAGCCATTTGTTATAAAGGCTCTACAGGTGGACGCTGGTCAAGCAGTGGAAGTCAACTGCATATAAATTCACTTGAGATTAAAGCAGCCTTTTATGGCCTACAATCATTTTTCTCGTCCACAAATAATCAGCATATCTTGCTTAAAGTGGACAACAGTACGGCTGTCGCTCACATCAATCAAATGGGAGGTACCCATTCCAATGTATGCAACTCTTTTTCAAGAGAAATGCTTGAATGGTGTGAAACACGCAGTATCTGGTTAACAGCAATGTTTATCCCAGGAAAAGATAACATAAAAGCTGATTGGGAATCAAGACACTTCTCAGATAACATGGAGTGGAAATTGGATGAAAACATGCTCAAATATGCATTAGAGCAATTAGCAGTACAACCTGACATTGATTTATTTGCTACTCGACATAATGCGCAACTGAAGCGTTATGTGTCCTGGCGACCTGACCCTTTTTCTTTTGCCACAGATGCATTTACTATCAATTGGTCAAGATATATGGCTTATGCCTTTCCTCCGTTTTCACTTATGAGCAGAGTCCTCCAAAAGGTTGAGGAGGACAAAGCAACGTTAGTAGTAATAGCCCCAGATTGGCCTACTCAAGCGTGGTACCCGCTATTAATGCAGTTATGTGTTACAACCCCTGTATTTTTACCCAGAAAGCGTACGACACTGGGACTACCTCACGATCCGACAGCAGTTCACCCACTGCAGAAGAAGATCCAACTGATGGCGTGTCATTTATCCGCCAGTCATTGCACAACAAGGGGATATCGCCAAGAGCAGCCTCCATTGTGATAGCTTCATGGAGAGACGGTACCATTAAACAATACAAAACACATCTGGAAAGATGGAGATTGTTTTGTTCCAATCGGGATATTGATCCTTTGTTTCTAAGAATTAAAAACATTTTGGATTTCTTTACTGATCTGTTTGAACAAGGAGCTGGATACACCTCAATTAATACAGCTCGCTCTGCCTTATCGGCATTTATCACACAGCCAAACGGACTTGGTATTGGCAAACATCCATTGATTTGTAGATTTCTTAAAGGAGTGTTTCAATTACGACCTAGTTTACCGCGATATAAAGTAATTTGGGATGCTAATATTGTGTTGCAATACATAGCAACTTTTAATGAAGGTACAGTCAACCTCAAGCAGCTAACTCCACAACTGGCCACATTGATGGCACTGTTAGCAGGACAGAGAGTCCAAACGCTTCATGTTTTGGACACAAACTTTATGCAATTAACTGCATCCAAATGTGTGTTTCAAATCCAGGGACTTTTGAAACAGTCCAAGCCAGGTTTTTTATTTAAACAGAATTGTTTTTCCTGCTTATCCAAGAGACAAGAGACTTTGTGTTGTCACCATGCTCCGGAAATATCTACACCTTACAAGTACAGTTAGAACCGGAGAATCCAAACTGTTTTTGACTATGTCAAAACCTCATCGAGCTGCATCAAAGGACACTATCAGCAGATGGATTAAAGCTACACTGAAGAATGCAGGTATAGATGACGATTGCTTTAAACCGCACAGCGTGCGTGCATCAGCTACAACAGCAGCTCGAAAAAGTGGTGTTTCTATTGACACTATAATCAAAACTGTTGGTTGGGCAAATGCTCGGACATTTGCAACATACTACAACAAACCTGTGGTTAAGCCACCAGATGATACAGAATTTGCAAGAACATTACTTGATCAGGCGATGCCGGGTAACAGTGTACCCAGATAAAATTACAACTTGAGAAGTGTGGTTGCTATGCAAATAACCTCAAGAAGATTTCAAATCAAATTTGTTTTGAGAAAGAGTAAAACTATGCTATGATATAGCAAGTAAGCTAATGTAAATGTGAATATTATCGTTCACAACGATTAGTAATTTGTAATAACGACACGAATTAATGACAGTCAAAGGTTCACTGCTCGAATGTACTGAATGTACTGAATTTAAGCTGGCCAAAATAGTGAACAGTCAGTTCAGGTCAACATGACCCGAGATATGATATTTTTTCATTTGATAAAAAATATTAAGATGCTAGAGTGCAAACTTAAGTTCTGGAATAAGGCCAGATACTTAAAGCCAGAGAAAGTTAAGTTATTGAATATTTTCCTTAATGCTAAGTCTGGCACAGTTTTTAAACTTAAGTTACGAAATAAGGCAAGATTAGCCAAACAGCGAAAAGTTGAGTTATTGAATGGTTTCCATCTATACAATTATTGAGATAGGCTAAGTTAGCCGAGTATAATGTTTGGAATTTAAGTTATAAGCTGAGTTCATAAGCTTGGTACAAAATCTGACCGCTAAGTCGAGTGCAGAACTGAGTAGAAAACTCAAGTTAATCATGTATTATGTTATCATGATACAATTTTCGTATTGAAACGAAAAACGAAGAACGTGTAAAGAAAATAACACGTCTAAAACAATCAAAACAGAGATGCTAAAACAGTTAAGTTTTTAGTGTATGATTATCATATGGAGAGAAGCAGCCTCCTTTTTTCAGGATCAGAGTTATGATCAAACGGCTCAAATTAATGCAAGTGTTTAAAAACGGAATTTCATTTTCCTAAGTACACAAGCCATAGGACAAAGGTTCCTCGTTTTTTGAGTTTGTTTTGAGTGACTAATGAAAAGTGAACATTCTTGTCACAGTATGATTTAACATCATAATAAAGATAGCAGAAATATTAAGTTTCGTAATGGCAGTTACATCGAATTTATATTGGCTGTTGAATACTGGCCGTTCACACGTCTTTGAAAATCTCACGTAATCACGTAGTGACGTAATAGGGTGAGGTAGAATTTAAAAATTAAACGAGCTTCACAGAAGTGAAGTTTAATTATAATTCTACCGAGCCGTATTACGGCACGGAGGGATTACGTCCCCTCCCTGCCGTTTTCTGCCATTATTCTGCATAACACGGCTCCCACCCTGAATTGTACATATTATGACAATATTTCTTGGACGTAATTTCCTCCGTTAGGTGTGAACGTCCATCTGTGAAGTCTGAGGGCTTGTGGTCAGCGCAATCTCACGTAATCCCTCCGTGCCGTAATACGGCTCGGTAGAATTATAATTAAACTTCACTTCTGTGAAGCTCGTTTAATTTTTAAATTTTTGGCCATTTTTGACATTTTTAGCCAAACATTTTACGAATCAGATTTTGCTCATAATGTCAGGATATGTTGCTTAGACCTAATAGACTGTGACTGCTCACCCAGACAAAGAAATATTAAAGTTTGAAAATTTCTGATTTTGAGGAAAATTATAAATGTTTTTGGTCAAAATGTCAATTTTATATAGGAATTGGCTTCAAGAATTATCGAATAGGTTCCAAACGGGCTAAACTTTCGTCAGAAGTAATTTCTGAGACATTTTTTAAAAAGTATTTTTGCCATTTGTGACATTTTTAGCAAAAATGTGTACGAATCAGATTTTGCTCATAATGTCAGGAAATGTTGCTTAGACCCAATAGATGTTATTTCTTGAATTAGACCGTGACTGCTCACCCAGACAAAGAAATATTAAAGTTTGAAAATTTCTGATTTTGAGGAAAATTATCAATGTTTTTGGCCAAAATGTCAATTTTTTTATAGGAAATGGCTTCAAAAACTATCGAAATAGGTTCCAAACGGGCTAAACTTTCGTTAGAAGTAATTTCTGAGACATTTTTTAAAAAGTCTTTTTGCCATTTGTGACATTTTTAGCAAAAATGTGTACGAATCAGATTTTGCTCATAATGTCAGGAAATGTTGCTTAGACCCAATATATGTTATTTCTTGAATTAGACCGTGACTGCTCACCCAGACAAAGAAATATTAAAGTTTGTAAATTTCTGATTTTGAGGAAAATTATAAATGTTTTTGCCAAAATGTCAATTTTATATAGGAATTGGCTTCGAGAACTATCGAAATAGGTTCCAAACGGGCTAAACTTTGGTTAGAAGTAATTTCTGAGACATTTTTTAAAAAGTATTTTTGCCATTTTTGACATTTTTAGCCAAAATTTGTACGAATCAGATTTTGCTCATAATGTCAGGAAATGTTGCTTAGACCCAATAGATGTTATTTCTTGAATTAGACCGTGACTGCTCACCCAGACAAAGAAATATTAAAGTTTGAAAATATCTGATTTTAAGAAAAATTATAAATGTTTTTGGCCAAAATGTCAATTTTATATAGGAATTGGCTTCGAGAACTATCGAAATAGGTTCCAAACGGGCTAAACTTTGGTTAGAAGTAATTTCTGAGACTTTTTTAAAAGTATTTTTGACATTTTTGACAATTTTAGCCAAAATTTGTACGAATCATATTTTGCTCATAATGTCAGGAAATGTTGTTTTATTTCTTGAAATAGACCGTGACTGCTCACCCAGACAAAGAAATATTAAAGTTTGAAAATTTCTGATTTTGAGGAAAATTATAAATGTTTTTGGCCAAAATGTCAATTTTATATAGGAATTGGCTTCGAGAACTATCGAAATAGGTTCCAAACGGGCTAAACTTTCGTTAGGAGTAATTTCTGAGACATTTTTTAAAAAGTCCTTTTGCCATTTTTGACATTTTTAGCAAAAATGTGTACGAATCAGATTTTGCTCATAATGTCAGGAAATGTTGCTTAGACCCAATAGATGTTATTTCTTGAATTAGACCGTGACTGCTCACCCAGACAAAGAAATATTAAAGTTTGAAAATTTCTGATTTTGAGGAAAATTATCAATGTTTTTGGCCAAAATGTCAATTTTTTTATAGGAAATGGCTTCAAAAACTATGGGAAATAGGTTCCAAACGGGCTAAACTTTCGTTAGAAGTAATTTCTGAGACATTTTTTAAAAAGTCTTTTTGCCATTTGTGACATTTTTAGCAAAAATGTGTACGAATCAGATTTTGCTCATAATGTCAGGAAATGTTGCTTAGACCCAATATATGTTATTTCTTGAATTAGACCGTGACTGCTCACCCAGACAAAGAAATATTAAAGTTTGTAAATTTCTGATTTTGAGGAAAATTATAAATGTTTTTGCCAAAATGTCAATTTTATATAGGAATTGGCTTCGAGAACTATCGAAATAGGTTCCAAACGGGCTAAACTTTGGTTAGAAGTAATTTCTGAGACATTTTTTAAAAAGTCTTTTTGCCATTTTTGACATTTTTAGCCAAAATTTGTACGAATCAGATTTTGCTCATAATGTCAGGAAATGTTGCTTAGACCCAATAGATGTTATTTCTTGAATTAGACCGTGACTGCTCACCCAGACAAAGAAATATTAAAGTTTGAAAATATCTGATTTTAAGGAAAATTATAAATGTTTTTGGCCAAAATGTCAATTTTATATAGGAAATGGCTTCAAAAACTATCGAAATAGGTTCCAAACGGGCTAAACTTTCGTTAGAAGTAATTTCTGAGACATTTTTTTAAAAGTATTTTTGCCATTTGTGACATTTTTAGCAAAAATGTGTACGAATCATATTTTGCTCATAATGTCAGGAAATGTTGCTTAGACCCAATAGATTTTATTTCTTGAAATAGACCGTGACTGCTCACCCAGACAAAGAAATATTAAAGTTTGAAAATTTCTGATTTTGAGGAAAATTATAAATGTTTTTGGCCAAAATGTCAATTTTATATAGGAATTGGCTTCGAGAACTATCGAAATAGGTTCCAAACGGGCTAAACTTTCGTTAGGAGTAATTTCTGAGACATTTTTTAAAAAGTCAATTTTTGGCAATTTTTGACAAAAATCGCTTATGATTTTTGAATTAGACCGTGACTGCTCACCCAGACAAAGAAATATTAAAGTTTGTAAATTTCTGATTTTGAGGAAAATTATCAATGTTTTTGGCCAAAATGTCAATTTTTTTATAGGAAATGGCTTCAAAAACTATCGAAATAGGTTCCAAACGGGCTAAACTTTCGTTAGAAGTAATTTCTGAGACATTTTTTAAAAAGTCTTTTTGCCATTTGTGACATTTTTAGCAAAAATGTGTACGAATCAGATTTTGCTCATAATGTCAGGAAATGTTGCTTAGACCCAATATATGTTATTTCTTGAATTAGACCGTGACTGCTCACCCAGACAAAGAAATATTAAAGTTTGTAAATTTCTGATTTTGAGGAAAATTATAAATGTTTTTGCCAAAATGTCAATTTTATATAGGAATTGGCTTCGAGAACTATCGAAATAGGTTCCAAACGGGCTAAACTTTGGTTAGAAGTAATTTCTGAGACATTTTTTAAAAAGTCTTTTTGCCATTTTTGACATTTTTAGCCAAAATTTGTACGAATCAGATTTTGCTCATAATGTCAGGAAATGTTGCTTAGACCCAATAGATGTTATTTCTTGAAATAGACCGTGACTGCTCACCCAGACAAAGAAATATTAAAGTTTGAAAATATCTGATTTTAAGGAAAATTATAAATGTTTTTGGCCAAAATGTCAATTTTATATAGGAATTGGCTTCGAGAACTATCGAAATAGGTTCCAAACGGGCTAAACTTTCGTTAAGAGTAATTTCTGAGACATTTTTAAAAAAGTAAATTTTTGGCCATTTTTGACAAAAATCGCTTATGATTTTTGAATTAGACCGTGACTGCTCACCCAGACAAAGAAATATTAAAGTTTGTAAATTTCTGATTTTGAGGAAAATTATAAATGTTTTTGCCAAAATGTCAATTTTATATAGGAATTGGCTTCGAGAACTATCGAAATAGGTTCCAAACGGGCTAAACTTTGGTTAGAAGTAATTTCTGAGACATTTTTTAAAAAGTATTTTTGCCATTTTTGACATTTTTAGCCAAAATTTGTACGAATCAGATTTTGCTCATAATGTCAGGAAATGTTGCTTAGACCCAATAGATGTTATTTCTTGAATTAGACCGTGACTGCTCACCCAGACAAAGAAATATTAAAGTTTGAAAATATCTGATTTTAAGAAAAATTATAAATGTTTTTGGCCAAAATGTCAATTTTATATAGGAATTGGCTTCGAGAACTATCGAAATAGGTTCCAAACGGGCTAAACTTTGGTTAGAAGTAATTTCTGAGACTTTTTTAAAAGTATTTTTGACATTTTTGACAATTTTAGCCAAAATTTGTACGAATCATATTTTGCTCATAATGTCAGGAAATGTTGTTTTATTTCTTGAAATAGACCGTGACTGCTCACCCAGACAAAGAAATATTAAAGTTTGAAAATTTCTGATTTTGAGGAAAATTATAAATGTTTTTGGCCAAAATGTCAATTTTATATAGGAATTGGCTTCGAGAACTATCGAAATAGGTTCCAAACGGGCTAAACTTTCGTTAGGAGTAATTTCTGAGACATTTTTTAAAAAGTCCTTTTGCCATTTTTGACATTTTTAGCAAAAATGTGTACGAATCAGATTTTGCTCATAATGTCAGGAAATGTTGCTTAGACCCAATAGATGTTATTTCTTGAATTAGACCGTGACTGCTCACCCAGACAAAGAAATATTAAAGTTTGAAAATTTCTGATTTTGAGGAAAATTATCAATGTTTTTGGCCAAAATGTCAATTTTTTTATAGGAAATGGCTTCAAAAACTATGGGAAATAGGTTCCAAACGGGCTAAACTTTCGTTAGAAGTAATTTCTGAGACATTTTTTAAAAAGTCTTTTTGCCATTTGTGACATTTTTAGCAAAAATGTGTACGAATCAGATTTTGCTCATAATGTCAGGAAATGTTGCTTAGACCCAATATATGTTATTTCTTGAATTAGACCGTGACTGCTCACCCAGACAAAGAAATATTAAAGTTTGTAAATTTCTGATTTTGAGGAAAATTATAAATGTTTTTGCCAAAATGTCAATTTTATATAGGAATTGGCTTCGAGAACTATCGAAATAGGTTCCAAACGGGCTAAACTTTGGTTAGAAGTAATTTCTGAGACATTTTTTAAAAAGTCTTTTTGCCATTTTTGACATTTTTAGCCAAAATTTGTACGAATCAGATTTTGCTCATAATGTCAGGAAATGTTGCTTAGACCCAATAGATGTTATTTCTTGAATTAGACCGTGACTGCTCACCCAGACAAAGAAATATTAAAGTTTGAAAATATCTGATTTTAAGGAAAATTATAAATGTTTTTGGCCAAAATGTCAATTTTATATAGGAAATGGCTTCAAAAACTATCGAAATAGGTTCCAAACGGGCTAAACTTTCGTTAGAAGTAATTTCTGAGACATTTTTTTAAAAGTATTTTTGCCATTTGTGACATTTTTAGCAAAAATGTGTACGAATCATATTTTGCTCATAATGTCAGGAAATGTTGCTTAGACCCAATAGATTTTATTTCTTGAAATAGACCGTGACTGCTCACCCAGACAAAGAAATATTAAAGTTTGAAAATTTCTGATTTTGAGGAAAATTATAAATGTTTTTGGCCAAAATGTCAATTTTATATAGGAATTGGCTTCGAGAACTATCGAAATAGGTTCCAAACGGGCTAAACTTTCGTTAGGAGTAATTTCTGAGACATTTTTTAAAAAGTCAATTTTTGGCAATTTTTGACAAAAATCGCTTATGATTTTTGAATTAGACCGTGACTGCTCACCCAGACAAAGAAATATTAAAGTTTGTAAATTTCTGATTTTGAGGAAAATTATCAATGTTTTTGGCCAAAATGTCAATTTTTTTATAGGAAATGGCTTCAAAAACTATCGAAATAGGTTCCAAACGGGCTAAACTTTCGTTAGAAGTAATTTCTGAGACATTTTTTAAAAAGTCTTTTTGCCATTTGTGACATTTTTAGCAAAAATGTGTACGAATCAGATTTTGCTCATAATGTCAGGAAATGTTGCTTAGACCCAATATATGTTATTTCTTGAATTAGACCGTGACTGCTCACCCAGACAAAGAAATATTAAAGTTTGTAAATTTCTGATTTTGAGGAAAATTATAAATGTTTTTGCCAAAATGTCAATTTTATATAGGAATTGGCTTCGAGAACTATCGAAATAGGTTCCAAACGGGCTAAACTTTCGTTAGGAGTAATTTCTGAGACATTTTTTAAAAAGTCCTTTTGCCATTTTTGACATTTTTAGCAAAAATGTGTACGAATCAGATTTTGCTCATAATGTCAGGAAATGTTGCTTAGACCCAATAGATGTTATTTCTTGAATTAGACCGTGACTGCTCACCCAGACAAAGAAATATTAAAGTTTGAAAATTTCTGATTTTGAGGAAAATTATCAATGTTTTTGGCCAAAATGTCAATTTTTTTATAGGAAATGGCTTCAAAAACTATGGGAAATAGGTTCCAAACGGGCTAAACTTTCGTTAGAAGTAATTTCTGAGACATTTTTTAAAAAGTCTTTTTGCCATTTGTGACATTTTTAGCAAAAATGTGTACGAATCAGATTTTGCTCATAATGTCAGGAAATGTTGCTTAGACCCAATATATGTTATTTCTTGAATTAGACCGTGACTGCTCACCCAGACAAAGAAATATTAAAGTTTGTAAATTTCTGATTTTGAGGAAAATTATAAATGTTTTTGCCAAAATGTCAATTTTATATAGGAATTGGCTTCGAGAACTATCGAAATAGGTTCCAAACGGGCTAAACTTTGGTTAGAAGTAATTTCTGAGACATTTTTTAAAAAGTCTTTTTGCCATTTTTGACATTTTTAGCCAAAATTTGTACGAATCAGATTTTGCTCATAATGTCAGGAAATGTTGCTTAGACCCAATAGATGTTATTTCTTGAATTAGACCGTGACTGCTCACCCAGACAAAGAAATATTAAAGTTTGAAAATATCTGATTTTAAGGAAAATTATAAATGTTTTTGGCCAAAATGTCAATTTTATATAGGAAATGGCTTCAAAAACTATCGAAATAGGTTCCAAACGGGCTAAACTTTCGTTAGAAGTAATTTCTGAGACATTTTTTTAAAAGTATTTTTGCCATTTGTGACATTTTTAGCAAAAATGTGTACGAATCATATTTTGCTCATAATGTCAGGAAATGTTGCTTAGACCCAATAGATTTTATTTCTTGAAATAGACCGTGACTGCTCACCCAGACAAAGAAATATTAAAGTTTGAAAATTTCTGATTTTGAGGAAAATTATAAATGTTTTTGGCCAAAATGTCAATTTTATATAGGAATTGGCTTCGAGAACTATCGAAATAGGTTCCAAACGGGCTAAACTTTCGTTAGGAGTAATTTCTGAGACATTTTTTAAAAAGTCAATTTTTGGCAATTTTTGACAAAAATCGCTTATGATTTTTGAATTAGACCGTGACTGCTCACCCAGACAAAGAAATATTAAAGTTTGTAAATTTCTGATTTTGAGGAAAATTATAAATGTTTTTGGCCAAAATGTCAATTTTTTTATAGGAAATGGCTTCAAAAACTATCGAAATAGGTTCCAAACGGGCTAAACTTTCGTTAGAAGTAATTTCTGAGACATTTTTTAAAAGTCTTTTTGCCATTTGTGACATTTTTAGCAAAAATGTGTACGAATCAGATTTTGCTCATAATGTCAGGAAATGTTGCTTAGACCCAATATATGTTATTTCTTGAATTAGACCGTGACTGCTCACCCAGACAAAGAAATATTAAAGTTTGTAAATTTCTGATTTTGAGGAAAATTATAAATGTTTTTGCCAAAATGTCAATTTTATATAGGAATTGGCTTCGAGAACTATCGAAATAGGTTCCAAACGGGCTAAACTTTGGTTAGAAGTAATTTCTGAGACATTTTTTAAAAAGTCTTTTTGCCATTTTTGACATTTTTAGCCAAAATTTGTACGAATCAGATTTTGCTCATAATGTCAGGAAATGTTGCTTAGACCCAATAGATGTTATTTCTTGAAATAGACCGTGACTGCTCACCCAGAGAAAGAAATATTAAAGTTTGAAAATATCTGATTTTAAGGAAAATTATAAATGTTTTTGGCCAAAATGTCAATTTTATATAGGAATTGGCTTCGAGAACTATCGAAATAGGTTCCAAACGGGCTAAACTTTCGTTAAGAGTAATTTCTGAGACATTTTTAAAAAAGTAAATTTTTGGCCATTTTTGACAAAAATCGCTTATGATTTTTGAATTAGACCGTGACTGCTCACCCAGACAAAGAAATATTAAAGTTTGTAAATTTCTGATTTTGAGGAAAATTATAAATGTTTTTGGCCAAAATGTCAATTTTTTTATAGGAAATGGCTTCAAAAACTATCGAAATAGGTTCCAAACGGGCTAAACTTTCGTTAGAAGTAATTTCTGAGACATTTTTTAAAAAGTCTTTTTGCCATTTGTGACATTTTTAGCAAAAATGTGTACGAATCAGATTTTGCTCATAATGTCAGGAAATGTTGCTTAGACCCAATATATGTTATTTCTTGAATTAGACCGTGACTGCTCACCCAGACAAAGAAATATTAAAGTTTGTAAATTTCTGATTTTGAGGAAAATTATAAATGTTTTTGCCAAAATGTCAATTTTATATAGGAATTGGCTTCGAGAACTATCGAAATAGGTTCCAAACGGGCTAAACTTTGGTTAGAAGTAATTTCTGAGACATTTTTTAAAAAGTCTTTTTGCCATTTTTGACATTTTTAGCCAATATTTGTACGAATCAGATTTTGCTCATAATGTCAGGAAATGTTGCTTAGACCCAATAGATGTTATTTCTTGAATTAGACCGTGACTGCTCACCCAGACAAAGAAATATTAAAGTTTGAAAATATCTGATTTTAAGGAAAATTATAAATGTTTTTGGCCAAAATGTCAATTTTATATAGGAATTGGCTTCGAGAACTATCGAAATAGGTTCCAAACGGGCTAAACTTTGGTTAGAAGTAATTTCTGAGACATTTTTTTAAAAGTATTTTTGACATTTTTGACATTTTTAGCCAAAATTTGTACGAATCATATTTTGCTCATAATGTCAGGAAATGTTGCTTAGACCCAATAGATTTTATTTCTTGAAATAGACCGTGACTGCTCACCCAGACAAAGAAATATTAAAGTTTGAAAATTTCTGATTTTGAGGAAAATTATAAATGTTTTTGGCCAAAATGTCAATTTTATATAGGAATTGGCTTCGAGAACTATCGAAATAGGTTCCAAACGGGCTAAACTTTCGTTAGGAGTAATTTCTGAGACATTTTTTAAAAAGTCAATTTTTGGCAATTTTTGACAAAAATCGCTTATGATTTTTGAATTAGACCGTGACTGCTCACCCAGACAAAGAAATATTAAAGTTTGTAAATTTCTGATTTTGAGGAAAATTATAAATGTTTTTGGCCAAAATGTCAATTTTATATAGGAATTGGCTTCGAGAACTATCGAAATAGGTTCCAAACGGGCTAAACTTTCGTTAGGAGTAATTTCTGAGACATTTTTTAAAAAGTCTTTTTGCCATTTGTGACATTTTTAGCAAAAATGTGTACGAATCAGATTTTGCTCATAATGTCAGGAAATGTTGCTTAGACCCAATAGATGTTTTTCTTGAATTAGACCGTGACTGCTCACCCAGACAAAGAAATATTAAAGTTTGAAAATTTCTGATTTTGAGGAAAATTATAAATGTTTTTGGTCAAAATGTCAATTGGCTTCAAAAACTATCGAAATAGGTTCCAAACGGGCTAAACTTTCGTTAGAAGTAATTTCTGAGACATTTTTTAAAAAGTCTTTTTGCCATTTGTGACATTTTTAGCAAAAATGTGTACGAATCAGATTTTGCTCATAATGTCAGGAAATGTTGCTTAGACCCAATATATGTTATTTCTTGAATTAGACCGTGACTGCTCACCCAGACAAAGAAATATTAAAGTTTGTAAATTTCTGATTTTGAGGAAAATTATAAATGTTTTTGCCAAAATGTCAATTTTATATAGGAATTGGCTTCGAGAACTATCGAAATAGGTTCCAAACGGGCTAAACTTTGGTTAGAAGTAATTTCTGAGACATTTTTTAAAAAGTCTTTTTGCCATTTTTGACATTTTTAGCCAAAATTTGTACGAATCAGATTTTGCTCATAATGTCAGGAAATGTTGCTTAGACCCAATAGATGTTATTTCTTGAATTAGACCGTGACTGCTCACCCAGACAAAGAAATATTAAAGTTTGAAAATATCTGATTTTAAGGAAAATTATAAATGTTTTTGGCCAAAATGTCAATTTTATATAGGAATTGGCTTCGAGAACTATCGAAATAGGTTCCAAACGGGCTAAACTTTGGTTAGAAGTAATTTCTGAGACATTTTTTTAAAAGTATTTTTGACATTTTTGACATTTTTAGCCAACATTTGTACGAATCATATTTTGCTCATAATGTCAGGAAATGTTGCTTAGACCCAATAGATTTTATTTCTTGAAATAGACCGTGACTGCTCACCCAGACAAAGAAATATTAAAGTTTGAAAATTTCTGATTTTGAGGAAAATTATAAATGTTTTTGGCCAAAATGTCAATTTTATATAGGAATTGGCTTCGAGAACTATCGAAATAGGTTCCAAACGGGCTAAACTTTCGTTAGGAGTAATTTCTGAGACATTTTTTAAAAAGTCAATTTTTGGCAATTTTTGACAAAAATCGCTTATGATTTTTGAATTAGACCGTGACTGCTCACCCAGACAAAGAAATATTAAAGTTTGTAAATTTCTGATTTTGAGGAAAATTATAAATGTTTTTGGCCAAAATGTCAATTTTATATAGGAATTGGCTTCGAGAACTATCGAAATAGGTTCCAAACGGGCTAAACTTTCGTTAGGAGTAATTTCTGAGACATTTTTTTAAAAGTCTTTTTGCCATTTGTGACATTTTTAGCAAAAATGTGTACGAATCAGATTTTGCTCATAATGTCAGGAAATGTTGCTTAGACCCAATAGATGTTTTTCTTGAATTAGACCGTGACTGCTCACCCAGACAAAGAAATATTAAAGTTTGAAAATTTCTGATTTTGAGGAAAATTATAAATGTTTTTGGTCAAAATGTCAATTGGCTTCAAAAACTATCGAAATAGGTTCCAAACGGGCTAAACTTTCGTTAGAAGTAATTTCTGAGACATTTTTTAAAAAGTCTTTTTGCCATTTGTGACATTTTTAGCAAAAATGTGTACGAATCAGATTTTGCTCATAATGTCAGGAAATGTTGCTTAGACCCAATATATGTTATTTCTTGAATTAGACCGTGACTGCTCACCCAGACAAAGAAATATTAAAGTTTGTAAATTTCTGATTTTGAGGAAAATTATAAATGTTTTTGCCAAAATGTCAATTTTATATAGGAATTGGCTTCGAGAACTATCGAAATAGGTTCCAAACGGGCTAAACTTTGGTTAGAAGTAATTTCTGAGACATTTTTTAAAAAGTCTTTTTGCCATTTTTGACATTTTTAGCCAAAATTTGTACGAATCAGATTTTGCTCATAATGTCAGGAAATGTTGCTTAGACCCAATAGATGTTATTTCTTGAATTAGACCGTGACTGCTCACCCAGACAAAGAAATATTAAAGTTTGAAAATATCTGATTTTAAGGAAAATTATAAATGTTTTTGGCCAAAATGTCAATTTTATATAGGAATTGGCTTCGAGAACTATCGAAATAGGTTCCAAACGGGCTAAACTTTGGTTAGAAGTAATTTCTGAGACATTTTTTTAAAAGTATTTTTGACATTTTTGACATTTTTAGCCAACATTTGTACGAATCATATTTTGCTCATAATGTCAGGAAATGTTGCTTAGACCCAATAGATTTTATTTCTTGAAATAGACCGTGACTGCTCACCCAGACAAAGAAATATTAAAGTTTGAAAATTTCTGATTTTGAGGAAAATTATAAATGTTTTTGGCCAAAATGTCAATTTTATATAGGAATTGGCTTCGAGAACTATCGAAATAGGTTCCAAACGGGCTAAACTTTCGTTAGGAGTAATTTCTGAGACATTTTTTAAAAAGTCAATTTTTGGCAATTTTTGACAAAAATCGCTTATGATTTTTGAATTAGACCGTGACTGCTCACCCAGACAAAGAAATATTAAAGTTTGTAAATTTCTGATTTTGAGGAAAATTATAAATGTTTTTGGCCAAAATGTCAATTTTATATAGGAATTGGCTTCGAGAACTATCGAAATAGGTTCCAAACGGGCTAAACTTTCGTTAGGAGTAATTTCTGAGACATTTTTTTAAAAGTCTTTTTGCCATTTGTGACATTTTTAGCAAAAATGTGTACGAATCAGATTTTGCTCATAATGTCAGGAAATGTTGCTTAGACCCAATAGATGTTTTTCTTGAATTAGACCGTGACTGCTCACCCAGACAAAGAAATATTAAAGTTTGAAAATTTCTGATTTTGAGGAAAATTATAAATGTTTTTGGTCAAAATGTCAATTGGCTTCAAAAACTATCGAAATAGGTTCCAAACGGGCTAAACTTTCGTTAGAAGTAATTTCTGAGACATTTTTTAAAAAGTCTTTTTGCCATTTGTGACATTTTTAGCAAAAATGTGTACGAATCAGATTTTGCTCATAATGTCAGGAAATGTTGCTTAGACCCAATATATGTTATTTCTTGAATTAGACCGTGACTGCTCACCCAGACAAAGAAATATTAAAGTTTGTAAATTTCTGATTTTGAGGAAAATTATAAATGTTTTTGCCAAAATGTCAATTTTATATAGGAATTGGCTTCGAGAACTATCGAAATAGGTTCCAAACGGGCTAAACTTTGGTTAGAAGTAATTTCTGAGACATTTTTTAAAAAGTCTTTTTGCCATTTTTGACATTTTTAGCCAAAATTTGTACGAATCAGATTTTGCTCATAATGTCAGGAAATGTTGCTTAGACCCAATAGATGTTATTTCTTGAATTAGACCGTGACTGCTCACCCAGACAAAGAAATATTAAAGTTTGAAAATATCTGATTTTAAGGAAAATTATAAATGTTTTTGGCCAAAATGTCAATTTTATATAGGAATTGGCTTCGAGAACTATCGAAATAGGTTCCAAACGGGCTAAACTTTGGTTAGAAGTAATTTCTGAGACATTTTTTTAAAAGTATTTTTGACATTTTTGACATTTTTAGCCAACATTTGTACGAATCATATTTTGCTCATAATGTCAGGAAATGTTGCTTAGACCCAATAGATTTTATTTCTTGAAATAGACCGTGACTGCTCACACAGACAAAGAAATATTAAATCATAAGATTTCTGATTTTGAGGAAAATTATAAATGTTTTTGGCCAAAATGTCAATTGGCTTTAAGAACTATCGAAATAGGTTCCAAACGGGCTAAACTTTCGTGAGAAGTAATTTCTGAGACATTTTTGAAAAAGTCAATTTTTGGCCATTTTTGACATTTTTAGCAAAAAATTGTACGAAACAGATTTTGCTCATAATGTCAGGAAATGTTGCTTAGACCTAATAGACCGTGACTGCTCACCCAGACAAAGAAATATTAAAGTTTGAAAATTTCTGATTTTGAGGAAAATTATAAATGTTTTTGGTCAAAATGTCAATTGGCTTCAAGAACTATCGAATAGGTTCCAAACGGGCCAAACTTTCGTTAGAAGTAATTTCTGAGACATTTTTTAAAAAGTCTTTTTGCCATTTGTGAAATTTTTTAGCAAAAATGTGTACGAATCAGATTTTGCTCATAATGTCAGGAAATGTTGCTTAGACCCAATAGATGTTTTTCTTGAATTAGACCGTGACTGCTCACCCAGACAAAGAAATATTAAAGTTTGAAAATTTCTGATTTTGAGGAAAATTATAAATGTTTTTGGTCAAAATGTCAATTGGCTTCAAGAACTATCGAATAGGTTCCAAACGGGCCAAACTTTCGTTAGAAGTAATTTCTGAGACATTTTAAAAAAAGTCTTTTTGCCATTTGTGAAATTTTTTAGCAAAAATGTGTACGAATCAGATTTTGCTCATAATGTCAGGAAATGTTGCTTAGACCCAATAGATGTTATTTCTTGAATTAGACCGTGACTGCTCACCCAGACAAAGAAATATTAAAGTTTGAAAATTTCAGATTTTGAGGAAAATTATAAATGTTTTTGGTCAAAATGTCAATTGGCTTCAAGAACTATCGAAATAGGTTCCAAACGGGCTAAACTTTCGTGAGAAGTAATTTCTGAGACATTTTTGAAAAAGTCAATTTTTGGCAATTTTTGACAAAATAATTTACGAATCAGATTTTGCTCATAATGTCAGGAAATGTTGCTTAGACCCAATAGATGTTATTTCTTGAATTAGACCGTGACTGCTCACACAGACAAAGAAATATTAAATCATAAGATTTCTGATTTTGAGGAAAATTATAAATGTTTTTGGCCAAAATGTCAATTGGCTTCAAGAACTATCGAAATAGGTTCCAAACGGGCTAAACTTTCGTGAGAAGTAATTTCTGAGACATTTTTGAAAAAGTCAATTTTTGGCCATTTTTGACATTTTTAGCAAAAAATTGTACGAATCAGATTTTGCTCATAATGTCAGGAAATGTTGCTTAGACCTAATAGACCGTGACTGCTCACCCAGACAAAGAAATATTAAAGTTTGAAAATTTCTGATTTTGAGGAAAATTATCAATGTTTTTGGCCAAAATGTCAATTTTTTTATAGGAAATGGCTTCAAGAACTATCGAATAGGTTCCAAACGGGCTAAACTTTCGTTAGAAGTAATTTCTGAAACATTTTTTTAAAAGTCTTTTGGCCATTTTTGACATTTTTAGCCAAAAATTTTACGAATCAGATTTTGCTCATAATGTCAGGAAATGTTGCTTAGACCTAATAGACCGTGACTGCTCACCCAGACAAAGAAATATTAAAGTTTGAAAATTTCTGATTTTGAGGTAATTTCTGAGACATTTTTTAAAAAGTCTTTTTGCCATTTGTGACATTTTTAGCAAAAATGTGTACGAATCAGATTTTGCTCATAATGTCAGGAAATGTTGCTTAGACCCAATAGATGTTTTTCTTGAATTAGACCGTGACTGCTCACCCAGACAAAGAAATATTAAAGTTTGAAAATTTCTGATTTTGAGGAAAATTATAAATGTTTTTGGTCAAAATGTCAATTTTATATAGGAATTGGCTTCAAGAATTATCGAATAGGTTCCAAACGGGCTAAACTTTCGTCAGAAGTAATTTCTGAGACATTTTTTAAAAAGTCTTTTTGCCATTTGTGACATTTTTAGCCAAACATTTTACGAATCAGATTTTGCTCATAATGTCAGGATATGTTGCTTAGACCTAATAGACTGTGACTGCTCACCCAGACAAAGAAATATTAAAGTTTGAAAATTTCTGATTTTGAGGAAAATTATAAATGTTTTTGGTCAAAATGTCAATTTTATATAGGAATTGGCTTCAAGAATTATCGAATAGGTTCCAAACGGGCTAAACTTTCGTCAGAAGTAATTTCTGAGACATTTTTTAAAAAGTCTTTTTGCCATTTGTGACATTTTTAGCAAAAATGTGTACGAATCAGATTTTGCTCATAATGTCAGGAAATGTTGCTTAGACCCAATAGATGTTTTTCTTGAATTAGACCGTGACTGCTCACCCAGACAAAGAAATATTAAAGTTTGAAAATTTCTGATTTTGAGGAAAATTATAAATGTTTTTGGTCAAAATGTCAATTGGCTTCAAGAACTATCGAATAGGTTCCAAACGGGCCAAACTTTCGTTAGAAGTAATTTCTGAGACATTTTTTAAAAAGTCTTTTTGCCATTTGTGAAATTTTTTAGCAAAAATGTGTACGAATCAGATTTTGCTCATAATGTCAGGAAATGTTGCTTAGACCCAATAGATGTTATTTCTTGAATTAGACCGTGACTGCTCACCCAGACAAAGAAATATTAAAGTTTGAAAATTTCTGATTTTGAGGAAAATTATAAATGTTTTTGGTCAAAATGTCAATTGGCTTCAAGAACTATCGAAATAGGTTCCAAACGGGCTAAACTTTCGTGAGAAGTAATTTCTGAGACATTTTTGAAAAAGTCAATTTTTGGCCATTTTTGACATTTTTAGCCAAAAATTTTACGAATCAGATTTTGCTCATAATGTCAGGAAATGTTGCTTAGACCTAATAGACCGTGACTGCTCACCCAGACAAAGAAATATTAAAGTTTGAAAATTTCTGATTTTGAGGTAATTTCTGAGACATTTTTTAAAAAGTCTTTTTGCCATTTGTGACATTTTTAGCAAAAATGTGTACGAATCAGATTTTGCTCATAATGTCAGGAAATGTTGCTTAGACCCAATAGATGTTTTTCTTGAATTAGACCGTGACTGCTCACCCAGACAAAGAAATATTAAAGTTTGAAAATTTCTGATTTTGAGGAAAATTATAAATGTTGTTGGTCAAAATGTCAATTTTATATAGGAATTGGCTTAAAGAATTATCGAATAGGTTCCAAACGGGCTAAACTTTCGTCAGAAGTAATTTCTGAGACATTTTTTAAAAAGTCTTTTTGCCATTTGTGACATTTTTAGCCAAACATTTTACGAATCAGATTTTGCTCATAATGTCAGGATATGTTGCTTAGACCTAATAGACTGTGACTGCTCACCCAGACAAAGAAATATTAAAGTTTGAAAATTTCTGATTTTGAGGAAAATTATAAATGTTTTTGGTCAAAATGTCAATTTTATATAGGAATTGGCTTCAAGAATTATCGAATAGGTTCCAAACGGGCTAAACTTTCGTCAGAAGTAATTTCTGAGACATTTTTTAAAAAGTCTTTTTGCCATTTGTGACATTTTTAGCAAAAATGTGTACGAATCAGATTTTGCTCATAATGTCAGGAAATGTTGCTTAGACCCAATAGATGTTTTTCTTGAATTAGACCGTGACTGCTCACCCAGACAAAGAAATATTAAAGTTTGAAAATTTCTGATTTTGAGGAAAATTATAAATGTTTTTGGTCAAAATGTCAATTGGCTTCAAGAACTATCGAATAGGTTCCAAACGGGCCAAACTTTCGTTAGAAGTAATTTCTGAGACATTTTTTAAAAAGTCTTTTTGCCATTTGTGAAATTTTTTAGCAAAAATGTGTACGAATCAGATTTTGCTCATAATGTCAGGAAATGTTGCTTAGACCCAATAGATGTTATTTCTTGAATTAGACCGTGACTGCTCACCCAGACAAAGAAATATTAAAGTTTGAAAATTTCAGATTTTGAGGAAAATTATAAATGTTTTTGGTCAAAATGTCAATTGGCTTCAAGAACTATCGAAATAGGTTCCAAACGGGCTAAACTTTCGTGAGAAGTAATTTCTGAGACATTTTTGAAAAAGTCAATTTTTGGCAATTTTTGACATTTTTAGCAAAAAATTGTACGAATCAGATTTTGCTCATAATGTCAGGAAATGTTGCTTAGACCCAATAGATGTTATTTCTTGAATTAGACCGTGACTGCTCACCCAGACAAAGAAATATTAAATCATAAAATTTCTGATTTTGAGGAAAATTATAAATGTTTTTGGCCAAAATGTCAATTGGCTTCAAGAACTATCGAAATAGGTTCCAAACGGGCTAAACTTTCGTGAGAAGTAATTTCTGAGACATTTTTGAAAAAGTCAATTTTTGGCCATTTTTGACATTTTTAGCAAAAAATTGTACGAATCAGATTTTGCTCATAATGTCAGGAAATGTTGCTTAGACCTAATAGACCGTGACTGCTCACCCAGACAAAGAAATATTAAAGTTTGAAAATTTCTGATTTTGAGGAAAATTATCAATGTTTTTGGCCAAAATGTCAATTTTTTTTATAGGAAATGGCTTCAAGAACTATCGAATAGGTTCCAAACGGGCTAAACTTTCGTTAGAAGTAATTTCTGAGACATTTTTTTAAAAGTCTTTTTGCCATTTTTGACATTTTTACCAAAAATTTGTACGAATCAGATTTTGCTCATAATGTCAGGAAATGTTGCTTAGACCCAATAGATGTTATTTCTTGAATTAGACCGTGACTGCTCACCCAGACAAAGAAATATTAAAGTTTGCAAATTTCTGATTTTGAGGAAAATTATAAATGTTTTTGGCCAAAATGTCAATTTTATATAGGAATTGGCTTCGAGAACTATCGAAATAGGTTCCAAACGGGCTAAACTTTCGTGAGAAGTAATTTCTGAGACATTTTTGAAAAAGTCAATTTTTGGCCATTTTTGACATTTTTAGCCAAACATTTTACGAATCAGATTTTGCTCATAATGTCAGGATATGTTGCTTAGACCTAATAGACCGTGACTGCTCACCCAGACAAAGAAATATTAAAGTTTGAAAATTTCTGATTTTGAGGAAAATTATCAATGTTTTTGGCCAAAATGTCAATTTTTTTTATAGGAAATGGCTTCATGAACTATCGAATAGGTTCCAAACGGGCTAAACTTTCGTTAGAAGTAATTTCTGAGACATTTTTTAAAAAGTCTTTTTGCCATTTTTGACATTTTTAGCAAAAATTTGTACGAATCATATTTTGCTCATAATGTCAGGAAATGTTGTTTTATTTCTTGAATTAGACCGTGACTGCTCACCCAGACAAAGAAATATTAAAGTTTGTAAATTTCTGATTTTGAGGAAAATTATAAATGTTTTTGGCCAAAATGTCAATTTTATATAGGAATTGGCTTCGAGAACTATCGAAATAGGTTCCAAACGGGCTAAACTTTCGTGAGAAGTAATTTCTGAGACATTTTTGAAAAAGTCAATTTTTGGCCATTTTTGACATTTTTAGCCAAACATTTTACGAATCAGATTTTGCTCATAATGTCAGGATATGTTGCTTAGACCGAATAGACCGTGACTGCTCACCCAGACAAAGAAATATTAAAGTTTGAAAATTTCTGATTTTGAGGAAAATTATCAATGTTTTTGGCCAAAATGTCAATTTTTTTTATAGGAAATGGCTTCAAGAACTATCGAATAGGTTCCAAACGGGCTAAACTTTCGTTAGAAGTAATTTCTGAGACATTTTTTAAAAAGTCTTTTTGCCATTTTTGACATTTTTAGCAAAAATTTGTACGAATCAGATTTTGCTCATAATGTCAGGACATGTTGCTTAGACCCAATAGATGTTATTTCTTGAATTAGACCGTGACTGCTCACCCAGACAAAGAAATATTAAAGTTTGTAAATTTCTGATTTTGAGGAAAATTATAAATGTTTTTGGCCAAAATGTCAATATAGGAATTGGCTTCGAGAACTATCGAAATAGGTTCCAAACGGGCTAAACTTTCGTGAGAAGTAATTTCTGAGACATTTTTGAAAAAGTCAATTTTTGGCCATTTTTGACATTTTTAGCCAAACATTTTACGAATCAGATTTTGCTCATAATGTCAGGATATGTTGCTTAGACCTAATAGACTGTGACTGCTCACCCAGACAAAGAAATATTAAAGTTTGAAAATTTCTGATTTTGAGGAAAATTATAAATGTTTTTGGTCAAAATGTAAATTTTATATAGGAATTGGCTTCAAGAATTATCGAATAGGTTCCAAACGGGCTAAACTTTCGTCAGAAGTAATTTCTGAGACATTTTTTAAAAAGTCTTTTTGCCATTTGTGACATTTTTAGCAAAAATGTGTACGAATCAGATTTTGCTCATAATGTCAGGAAATGTTGCTTAGACCCAATAGATGTTATTTCTTGAATTAGACCGTGACTGCTCAACCAGACAAAGAAATATTAAATCATAAAATTTCTGATTTTGAGGAAAATTATAAATGTTTTTGGCCAAAATGTCAATTGGCTTCAAGAACTATCGAAATAGGTTCCAAACGGGCTAAACTTTCGTGAGAAGTAATTTCTGAGACATTTTTGAAAAAGTCAATTTTTGGCCATTTTTGACATTTTTAGCAAAAAATTGTACGAATCAGATTTTGCTCATAATGTCAGGAAATGTTGCTTAGACCTAATAGACCGTGACTGCTCACCCAGACAAAGAAATATTAAAGTTTGAAAATTTCTGATTTTGAGGAAAATTATCAATGTTTTTGGCCAAAATGTCAATTGTTTTTATAGGAAATGGCTTCAAGAACTATCGAATAGGTTCCAAACGGGCTAAACTTTCGTTAGAAGTAATTTCTGAGACATTTTTTTAAAAGTCTTTTTGCCATTTTTGACATTTTTACAAAAAATTTGTACGAATCAGATTTTGCTCATAATGTCAGGACATGTTGCTTAGACCCAATAGATGTTATTTCTTGAATTAGACCGTGACTGCTCACCCAGACAAAGAAATATTAAAGTTTGTAAATTTCTGATTTTGAGGAAAATTATAAATGTTTTTGGCCAAAATGTCAATATAGGAATTGGCTTCGAGAACTATCGAAATAGGTTCCAAACGGGCTAAACTTTCGTGAAAAGTAATTTCTGAGACATTTTTGAAAAAGTCAATTTTTGGCCATTTTTGACATTTTTAGCCAAACATTTTACGAATCAGATTTTGCTCATAATGTCAGGATATGTTGCTTAGACCTAATAGACTGTGACTGCTCACCCAGACAAAGAAATATTAAAGTTTGAAAATTTCTGATTTTGAGGAAAATTATAAATGTTTTTGGTCAAAATGTCAATTTTATATAGGAATTGGCTTCAAGAATTATCGAATAGGTTCTAAACGGGCTAAACTTTCGTCAGAAGTAATTTCTGAGACATTTTTTAAAAAGTCTTTTTGCCATTTGTGACATTTTTAGCCAAACATTTTACGAATCAGATTTTGCTCATAATGCATTTTACCGCATAGACGATAAAATTATTTATGCCGAGCGAACGCTGTCATTGTTGATCGGGGATTCGGCGCGGTTTTGTTCCCCTTCGAAGCCAATTTTGCACACGAGTTTCTGCACGGTTTGCCAGCCGGAGTTTGCGGACGCAAGCGAAGTCATTCTGTGGGCCATCCTACTGAATATGCAGTGGCACTATGCGAAAGATTCTGGGCAGCCAATCACTGCAGGCCTTTCAGCCCGCACCGCCAAACATTTCGCGCGCGTAAACAATCACAAAGTCGTCGTACAAGGATGAGTTAACATGCTTAATTTTTTAACGAATTTTAATTCGAGCCTTTTGGCTCTGTTTGTGACAATTGTCTCACAATGCTTATATGATCGGACGGAATAGGGAACGTCTTTTTCATCAAGTGCAAGTAGTGGGTTCTTTTGCGGATTTCTCGGTGCTAAAATCTTACGAAACCATGGGTATTTTGAACGAGAGGATTTTGCTGTAGGCCCTACCGCGTGCATGTAAGTGTACGTACCTATGTGTATTGACATGTCGTCTGGCAGACCGGAACTTCCCGGAACTTAATCTGATCGCCCTTGGAGGCACGCGTGTATTTCACTGCGAGAGTAATGGATGACATATTTGAGGAAGTTATACGACGGAGTTCTTGTCTACCTGCTGAACTTTAATACGACATTTGGGACTATAAATGCCGAGACCGTCGCCCATTTCAGCATTCTTTCCAGCGGGTGAATCCCGGAGCGTTTGCCGACCGGAACGGACGGAAGCGACGGTGCTGAAGGGAAATTGCAGGATTCACGCTGATGATTCAAGATGTCCAGAACTGAAATTGTGTCGGAATCCTGGTCATGAGCTAACGACCGTCAGAACACATGGACATCGGCTTGGACACTGCCGGACGTTGGTGTCTCGTGCTCAAGTTGTACCGAGATTCAAGGAACAGTATTGGATATAGTGTTGGCAATGTATTTTATGTGACGTTAACCCTCATTCCGATCAAATCTCATGTTGTTGTTTTTTCAAACAAGTACTGAGCATGCTGAGTGAGTATTTGTCATTTTGAATTTATCAATATTGGTACAGCGGCACACATGTTTACAATTTGAAGCACTTATGCAATAATTGAGTCTAAGGGATTGTTGTCCGTGGCGATGGGCGGGCATGGAGAATTTGCTTGGTTGCCAGAAAGCATTGCTTTGGAGAAAGCATTGCCTAGGAGCCGGAAGGGAATTTCCTCTATTTCCCTACAAGGGTTTTGAGAGGTTTTCGCCCTTCCCTGAGCCCCGCCCATTTTGCCAGTGTGAAACAAGCTCCCGTTGACTCGGCCACGTGTTGCTATTGGATACAGTGGTTACATTTAAACTATGTTTTTTTTTTTTTTTGGTTTTGCTTCACATTCCATGTTTATGTTGTTGTGTTAAGGGCACAATTCATGCTCACGCTGTCTTTGAAGTTGCTCCCGCTTCCGCAGATTTTTACTGAACATGTTCAGTTTTTTTTTTTTTGAAGTCAATCTGATGGTTTTGGGTATTGATTAGCCTACCCTAGGGAGTATTGATCGGTCTATCCGATCTTCGGTTTTCTAACTCTGTTATTCAACAGTTAATTTGTGTCAACATTTCAGGGGTGAGAATTTTCCGGATTTCTGGAATGTTACCAATTTGTAGCGGAATTGTTGTTGTTGTGGGCTCCGCGGCCGCAATCTATTGTGTTTTTTTCTATTACTTTTGTTTTTGGCCCCCTTTTTGCACACCATACTTTTAACGAGCGCCCTCAATTGATTCAGTAATTTTGCAAAAAACAAAAACAAAAACAAACAAAACAAAAACTTGTGCGAGACTAGTTGTCACGCAAGTGCACGTATACTATGTACTGTGCATGCCGAGTCTGCAACGAGTAGCGAAGCGGATGTGTACATCTTCGGTTGATGTTCCCTGGATTCTTTTTTTTTTTCTATTATCCACATTGTTGACCTATTAACAAGGTAATTTTTTCAAACAAAACTGGTTATTGTGATGCCTATTTAAAAGGTTGTTGACATTGCATTTTGCACGATGACGATGGTACGGTGTTTTAAACGATCCTATGAAAAGTTGAAGTTTGCGTGCGTGGTTTCCCCTCCCCATGGATGCCACGCCCCTTCCCGGATGTTAGTTTTCCTCAAATTTCCCCCTAAAATTTGCGCACGCCAATTTAACCCTGTGTATTGGCATGCGCTCATGTGACATTTTATGGTTTGACCATGTTTGTACATGTGTGCTCTAGATGAGATTTATGCAGTTGCATTTGGCTTTTTGAGAATTGAAGCCACGTCTTTCTAGAACATGTACATTTTGCACTTGAGGTCAAGCTGATGGTTTTGGGTATTGATTTGCGTACCCTATGGATTATTGATCGGTCCAGCCGATCTTCGGTTTTTCTAATTTATGTTATTTAACAGTTTATTTTGTCAAACATATGCGCACGCCCATTAAAACATGTGAATGGGCATGCCCTCACGTGACACTTAATGGTTTGACTTTGTACACGTGTGTGCGCTAGATGAGATTTGCAGTTGGCTATTTGAGAATTGAAGCCACGCATTTCTTGAACATGTACATTTTGCACTTGAGGTCAAGCTGATGGTTTTGGGTATTGATTTGCCTCCCCTTTTGATTATTGATCGGTCCAGCCGATCTTCGGTTTTCTAACTTATGTTTTTAAACAGTTAATTTTTGTCAAAAATGTGAATGGGCATGCGCTCACGCGACAACTGAATGGTTTGACCATTGATGTGGCAGTTGGCTGTGCATGGCGGATAGTGGTTTCAATGTTTGACGTCGTTACTTTCACAGGACATTGGACGGAAAGTACGGAGGCGTTCTTTACCGCAATCTGTGATTTCTTACAGGTTTGCATCATATTCAGTTCGGAGACCTCCAACGGGGGTTGTTGAGTGGAGGTGGCGGATTTATTTCGCTTAATTATATGCATTTATTTTCTATGCATTATTCTGTGTTTTCTATGTATTCTGGTTTTTGCTTCCAGTAGGTTCTTATATAGCTTGCTTTCTCAGCGTGGGTTAAAGAAGATGTTCCATCGTAGTCAAGCAATCTTCGCAGGTTTGTATACCACGTACATGTACATGTACATCAATTTGCCTAATTATTATGCTAACGCACACTGATCTTTTCCAGGACAAGACTGGGTATATGCTTAGTTATGTAAAGTTTAATAGGCTATAGCAAATTTTCTGCAGCTGTAGTCGGCCGGTATTTTTTATTCGTGCATGTTCTGTCTGTAATTGTCTGTACGTGTACGTGTCATCCGTTTCAAGTTCGTGCTCCCATTTGTAAGGTGCTGGTTTGTGCTTTTAATAACTTATTTTTGCTTGCTCTAATTTGCAGCATAGAATGAAGAAGATGTGCACTCTTCAAGCGTTATCCACAGGTTTGTACAGGTATACCACGTACATGTATTTTTGCCTTCATGATGCTGGCATTAACTGTTCTTTACCATGGCAAGGCTTGGCGTATGCCAACGAATTTATTTCAATTGCATTCATAATTATGTACATGTGCATTCATATTTTTGTACATAGGCGATAGCAACAATTTTGTTTTCTTGTTTGTATCATGTATAGTGGACTTACTAGGATTCTCCGGTTCTGCACGAACTTACAAATGTGGCTGTCATTTACTGCGCGGTTTCGTTGTTTGTTTAAAATTGTAATAATAATTTTGATCAAAAAAAATAAAAAAAAATTAAAAAAATTAATCAATAAAAAATAAAAATTTAAAAAAAGAAGAGAAAAGAGCTGTGGTCCATTTAGGTCCATGTTGTATGTTCATTGCAGTAATGTCCGTTTGCAATGGTTTTTGCTGCATCGCGTTTTAAAATGTATATCTCGTGTTGCTAAATTCATCTCTAATTGTCCATCCCATTTTCATAATAATGACCATTCGTGCATTGTTGGGAAAGGAGTGGCACGCACGAGATTGCTGTGATGCATGCTCCGACGGGATGCCCTGTTACCTAAGTTGGTAGAGCAGTTGGCATGTATGGCAAGGATCTGGGCTCGAATCCAAGTCGGAGTATTGCAATTTTCTCGTGTTTCTAAATTCATCTTTAATTCACAAAATAAAAAAGAGACAATCAAGAGATTGTGGTGCTGTAATTTTTGACAACTGTACAGCCTACTTCGAGACATTTTTCGCGGCTTCATGAAACAAAGTTGACATGCTTTCCACAATAAATTGATTTCCAATTTTACAGCCACACATTGTTTTGATTCGTGTTGGCGTAATTGGGCCTTTGATCCAGGTGTTAATCGCCTTGTGGATGGCAGTCAGAACTATCTGAGATTGTGATAGCAGCTTCGCTGCTTACATGCCATTTCTTTTGGACTTTAACCATGTAACTCAGTCATGCTTTGTTGACGGGTTTCACTTCGCACGCGATGAACCTAACGTTGCTTTCTCTAAATATGCGTCTCGGGTTGACCTCAATTAAAAATTAAAAAAATAAAATAAAAATACAAACAAACAAACAAAAACAAAAACGTCAATCACTTGATTTTTGTTTCGATTGCTGTGCTGTGGTTCCATTTTCTTTGCGTGCTTAGCGTTCGGGCTGGTTTGTCCTGGTTGTGCGCCTTGTGCTGTCGTTTCCTTTGGGCGCGCGCAGCGCGTGTGGACGTTTTGGCAGGAAACCAACAGCAACTTTGCACAACTTGTGAATTGTTGTTCTTCTTGCAATAATGTTAACAAATTACACAGTTAAGGCTCAATCTGCAGTGCATATGCGTACAGTATGACTGCTTACTAAATAAATGTAATCAAAAGTAATCGAGTAAACTAGACTTTACAAAGCACATCCACTTCCGCTGAGTGTACCGCTGCGGAACATGGATGTGCCTTGGACGTAATTGTGCAGGGTACATGTATTGATAAGCCTACCCAATATCATCAATTGTAGTAATAAATGTAATCAAAAGTTATCGAGTAAACTACATGTAGACTTAACAGAGCACATTCACTTCCGCTGAGGTACCGCTGCGGTACCGCTGCGGAACATGGATGCGCCTTAAACGTAATTGCGCAGGGATAAGGTGAAAACGTCACCCTTTGTGTGTTGGCAACTGACGTCACACTTTTGTAGTCTGTTGTAGTAAACTAGACTGAATGTAATTAAAAGTATAATCGAGTAAACTAGGGTATTGTGCAGGGTATTGATATGCCTACCCTGTGGGTATTGATAAGCCTACCCAATCTCATTAGTTGTAGTAAACTAGGGTATTGATATGCCTGTGGGTATTGATAAGCCTACCCAATCTCATCAATTGTAGTAAACTAGACTAAATGTAATTAAAAGTAATCGAGTAAACTAGGGTATTGTACGGGGTATTGATATGCCTACCCTGGGGGTATTGATAAGCCTACCCCATCTTCGGTATTCTATCAACAGTTATTTGGTACAGTGTATTATATAAACACTTGTTTGGTAAACCGCTGTGCATTCATCTAAATCTGAACTTTTGGTCACATGTCATGTTTTAACGAAGACTCAATAAAACCTTGTACGCCGACAGAGAACAAAAAACCATTTGGCGTTTTGTCTCGTTCGTTTGTCTCAGCATAATGCATTTTACCGCATAGACGATAAAATTATTTATGCCGAGCGAACGCTGTCATTGTTGATCGGGGATTCGGCGCGGTTTTGTTCCCCTTCGAAGCCAATTTTGCACACGAGTTTCTGCACGGTTTGCCAGCCGGAGTTTGCGGACGCAAGCGAAGTCATTCTGTGGGCCATCCTACTGAATATGCAGTGGCACTATGCGAAAGATTCTGGGCAGCCAATCACTGCAGGCCTTTCAGCCCGCACCGCCAAACATTTCGCGCGCGTAAACAATCACAAAGTCGTCGTACAAGGATGAGTTAACATGCTTAATTTTTTAACGACCCACCTCCACCCCGAGCGACCACCTCTTCGGTTTTGATGTCGTTCTTCAAGGGGGACGTTTTGGCAGGAAACCAACAGCAACTTTGCACAACTTGTGAATTGTTGTTCTTCTTGCAATAATGTTAACAAATTACACAGTTAAGGCTCAATCTGCAGTGCATATGCGTACAGTATGACTGCTTACTAAATAAATGTAATCAAAAGTAATCGAGTAAACTAGACTTTACAAAGCACATCCACTTCCGCTGAGTGTACCGCTGCGGAACATGGATGTGCCTTGGACGTAATTGTGCAGGGTACATGTATTGATAAGCCTACCCAATATCATCAATTGTAGTAATAAATGTAATCAAAAGTTATCGAGTAAACTACATGTAGACTTAACAGAGCACATTCACTTCCGCTGAGGTACCGCTGCGGTACCGCTGCGGAACATGGATGCGCCTTAAACGTAATTGCGCAGGGATAAGGTGAAAACGTCACCCTTTGTGTGTTGGCAACTGACGTCACACTTTTGTAGTCTGTTGTAGTAAACTAGACTGAATGTAATTAAAAGTATAATCGAGTAAACTAGGGTATTGTGCAGGGTATTGATATGCCTACCCTGTGGGTATTGATAAGCCTACCCAATCTCATTAGTTGTAGTAAACTAGGGTATTGATATGCCTGTGGGTATTGATAAGCCTACCCAATCTCATCAATTGTAGTAAACTAGACTAAATGTAATTAAAAGTAATCGAGTAAACTAGGGTATTGTACGGGGTATTGATATGCCTACCCTGGGGGTATTGATAAGCCTACCCCATCTTCGGTATTCTATCAACAGTTATTTGGTACAGTGTATTATATAAACACTTGTTTGGTAAACCGCTGTGCATTCATCTAAATCTGAACTTTTGGTCACATGTCATGTTTTAACGAAGACTCAATAAAACCTTGTACGCCGACATAGAACAAAAAACCATTTGGCGTTTTGTCTCGTTCGTTTGTCTCAGCATAATGTCAGGATATGTTGCTTAGACCTAATAGACTGTGACTGCTCACCCAGACAAAGAAATATTAAAGTTTGAAAATTTCTGATTTTGAGGAAAATTATAAATGTTTTTGGTCAAAATGTCAATTTTATATAGGAATTGGCTTCAAGAATTATCGAATAGGTTCCAAACGGGCTAAACTTTCGTCAGAAGTAATTTCTGAGACATTTTTTAAAAAGTCTTTTTGCCATTTGTGACATTTTTAGCAAAAATGTGTACGAATCAGATTTTGCTCATAATGTCAGGAAATGTTGCTTAGACCCAATAGATGTTATTTCTTGAATTAGACCGTGACTGCTCACCCAGACAAAGAAATATTAAATCATAACATTTCTGATTTTGAGGAAAATTATAAATGTTTTTGGCCAAAATGTCAATTGGCTTCAAGAACTATCGAAATAGGTTCCAAACGGGCTAAACTTTCGTGAGAAGTAATTTCTGAGACATTTTTGAAAAAGTCAATTTTTGGCCATTTTTGACATTTTTAGCAAAAAATTGTACGAATCAGATTTTGCTCATAATGTCAGGAAATGTTGCTTAGACCTAATAGACCGTGACTGCTCACCCAGACAAAGAAATATTAAAGTTTGAAAATTTCTGATTTTGAGGAAAATTTTCAATGTTTTTGGCCAAAATGTCAATTTTTTTTATAGGAAATGGCTTCAAGAACTATCGAATAGGTTCCAAACGGGCTAAACTTTCGTTAGAAGTAATTTCTGAGACATTTTTTTAAAAGTCTTTTTGCCATTTTTGACATTTTTACCAAAAATTTGTACGAATCAGATTTTGCTCATAATGTCAGGAAATGTTGCTTAGACCCAATAGATGTTATTTCTTGAATTAGACCGTGACTGCTCACCCAGACAAAGAAATATTAAAGTTTGCAAATTTCTGATTTTGAGGAAAATTATAAATGTTTTTGGCCAAAATGTCAATTTTATATAGGAATTGGCTTCGAGAACTATCGAAATAGGTTCCAAACGGGCTAAACTTTCGTGAGAAGTAATTTCTGAGACATTTTTGAAAAAGTCAATTTTTGGCCATTTTTGACATTTTTAGCCAAACATTTTACGAATCAGATTTTGCTCATAATGTCAGGATATATTGCTTAGACCTAATAGACCGTGACTGCTCACCCAGACAAAGAAATATTAAAGTTTGAAAATTTATGATTTTGAGGAAAATTATCAATGTTTTTGGCCAAAATGTCAATTTTTTTTATAGGAAATGGCTTCAAGAACTATCGAATAGGTTCCAAACGGGCTAAACTTTCGTTAGAAGTAATTTCTGAGACATTTTTAAAAAAGTCTTTTTGCCATTTTTGACATTTTTAGCAAAAATTTGTACGAATCAGATTTTGCTCATAATGTCAGGACATGTTGCTTAGACCCAATAGATGTTATTTCTTGAATTAGACCGTGACTGCTCACCCAGACAAAGAAATATTAAAGTTTGTAAATTTCTGATTTTGAGGAAAATTATAAATGTTTTTGGTCAAAATGTCAATTTTATATAGGAATTGGCTTCAAGAATTATCGAATAGGTTCCAAACGGGCTAAACTTTCGTCAGAAGTAATTTCTGAGAAATTTTTTAAAAAGTCTTTTTGCCATTTGTGACATTTTTAGCCAAACATTTTACGAATCAGATTTTGCTCATAATGTCAGGATATGTTGCTTAGACCTAATAGACTGTGACTGCTCACCCAGACAAAGAAATATTAAAGTTTGAAAATTTCTGATTTTGAGGAAAATTATAAATGTTTTTGGTCAAAATGTCAATTTTATATAGGAATTGGCTTCAAGAATTATCGAATAGGTTCCAAACGGGCTAAACTTTCGTCAGAAGTAATTTCTGAGACATTTTTTAAAAAGTCTTTTTGCCATTTGTGAAATTTTTCAGCAAAAATGTGTACGAATCAGATTTTGCTCATAATGTCAGGAAATGTTGCTTAGACCCAATAGATGTTATTTCTTGAATAAGACTGTGACTGCTCACCCAGACAAAGAAATATTAAAGTTTGAAAATTTCTGATTTTGAGGAAAATTATCAATGTTTTTGGCCAAAATGTCAATTTTATATAGGAATTGGCTTCGAGAACTATCGAAATAGGTTCCAAACGGGCTAAACTTTCGTGAGAAGTAATTTCTGAGACATTTTTGAAAAAGTCAATTTTTGGCCATTTTTGACATTTTTAGCCAAACATTTTACGAATCAGATTTTGCTCATAATGTCAGGATATGTTGCTTAGACCTAATAGACCGTGACTGCTCACCCAGACAAAGAAATATTAAAGTTTGAAAATTTCTGATTTTGAGGAAAATTATCAATGTTTTTGGCCAAAATGTCAATTTTTTTTATAGGAAATGGCTTCAAGAACTATCGAATAGGTTCCAAACGGGCTAAACTTTCGTTAGAAGTAATTTCTGAGACATTTTTTAAAAAGTCTTTTTGCCATTTTTGACATTTTTAGCAAAAATTTGTACGAATCAGATTTTGCTCATAATGTCAGGACATGTTGCTTAGACCCAATAGATGTTATTTCTTGAATTAGACCGTGACTGCTCACCCAGACAAAGAAATATTAAAGTTTGTAAATTTCTGATTTTGAGGAAAATTATAAATGTTTTTGGCCAAAATGTCAATTTTATATAGGAATTGGCTTCGAGAACTATCGAAATAGGTTCCAAACGGGCTAAACTTTCGTGAGAAGTAATTTCTGAGACATTTTTGAAAAAGTCAATTTTTGGCCATTTTTGACATTTTTAGCCAAACATTTTACGAATCAGATTTTGCTCATAATGTCAGGATATATTGCTTAGACCTAATATACCGTGACTGCTCACCCAGACAAAGAAATATTAAAGTTTGAAAATTTCTGATTTTGAGGAAAATTATCAATGTTTTTGGCCAAAATGTCAATTTTTTTTATAGGAAATGGCTTCAAGAACTATCGAATAGGTTCCAAACGGGCTAAACTTTCGTTAGAAGTAATTTCTGAGACATTTTTAAAAAAGTCTTTTTGCCATTTTTGACATTTTTAGCAAAAATTTGTACGAATCAGATTTTGCTCATAATGTCAGGACATGTTGCTTAGACCCAATAGATGTTATTTCTTGAATTAGACCGTGACTGCTCACCCAGACAAAGAAATATTAAATCATAACATTTCTGATTTTGAGGAAAATTATAAATGTTTTTGGCCAAAATGTCAATTGGCTTCAAGAACTATCGAAATAGGTTCCAAACGGGCTAAACTTTCGTGAGAAGTAATTTCTGAGACATTTTTGAAAAAGTCAATTTTTGGCCATTTTTGACATTTTTAGCAAAAAATTGTACGAATCAGATTTTGCTCATAATGTCAGGAAATGTTGCTTAGACCTAATAGACCGTGACTGCTCACCCAGACAAAGAAATATTAAAGTTTGAAAATTTCTGATTTTGAGGAAAATTTTCAATGTTTTTGGCCAAAATGTCAATTTTTTTTATAGGAAATGGCTTCAAGAACTATCGAATAGGTTCCAAACGGGCTAAACTTTCGTTAGAAGTAATTTCTGAGACATTTTTTTAAAAGTCTTTTTGCCATTTTTGACATTTTTACCAAAAATTTGTACGAATCAGATTTTGCTCATAATGTCAGGAAATGTTGCTTAGACCCAATAGATGTTATTTCTTGAATTAGACCGTGACTGCTCACCCAGACAAAGAAATATTAAAGTTTGCAAATTTCTGATTTTGAGGAAAATTATAAATGTTTTTGGCCAAAATGTCAATTTTATATAGGAATTGGCTTCGAGAACTATCGAAATAGGTTCCAAACGGGCTAAACTTTCGTGAGAAGTAATTTCTGAGACATTTTTGAAAAAGTCAATTTTTGGCCATTTTTGACATTTTTAGCCAAACATTTTACGAATCAGATTTTGCTCATAATGTCAGGATATATTGCTTAGACCTAATAGACCGTGACTGCTCACCCAGACAAAGAAATATTAAAGTTTGAAAATTTATGATTTTGAGGAAAATTATCAATGTTTTTGGCCAAAATGTCAATTTTTTTTATAGGAAATGGCTTCAAGAACTATCGAATAGGTTCCAAACGGGCTAAACTTTCGTTAGAAGTAATTTCTGAGACATTTTTAAAAAAGTCTTTTTGCCATTTTTGACATTTTTAGCAAAAATTTGTACGAATCAGATTTTGCTCATAATGTCAGGACATGTTGCTTAGACCCAATAGATGTTATTTCTTGAATTAGACCGTGACTGCTCACCCAGACAAAGAAATATTAAAGTTTGTAAATTTCTGATTTTGAGGAAAATTATAAATGTTTTTGGTCAAAATGTCAATTTTATATAGGAATTGGCTTCAAGAATTATCGAATAGGTTCCAAACGGGCTAAACTTTCGTCAGAAGTAATTTCTGAGAAATTTTTTAAAAAGTCTTTTTGCCATTTGTGACATTTTTAGCCAAACATTTTACGAATCAGATTTTGCTCATAATGTCAGGATATGTTGCTTAGACCTAATAGACTGTGACTGCTCACCCAGACAAAGAAATATTAAAGTTTGAAAATTTCTGATTTTGAGGAAAATTATAAATGTTTTTGGTCAAAATGTCAATTTTATATAGGAATTGGCTTCAAGAATTATCGAATAGGTTCCAAACGGGCTAAACTTTCGTCAGAAGTAATTTCTGAGACATTTTTTAAAAAGTCTTTTTGCCATTTGTGAAATTTTTCAGCAAAAATGTGTACGAATCAGATTTTGCTCATAATGTCAGGAAATGTTGCTTAGACCCAATAGATGTTATTTCTTGAATAAGACTGTGACTGCTCACCCAGACAAAGAAATATTAAAGTTTGAAAATTTCTGATTTTGAGGAAAATTATCAATGTTTTTGGCCAAAATGTCAATTTTATATAGGAATTGGCTTCGAGAACTATCGAAATAGGTTCCAAACGGGCTAAACTTTCGTGAGAAGTAATTTCTGAGACATTTTTGAAAAAGTCAATTTTTGGCCATTTTTGACATTTTTAGCCAAACATTTTACGAATCAGATTTTGCTCATAATGTCAGGATATGTTGCTTAGACCTAATAGACCGTGACTGCTCACCCAGACAAAGAAATATTAAAGTTTGAAAATTTCTGATTTTGAGGAAAATTATCAATGTTTTTGGCCAAAATGTCAATTTTTTTTATAGGAAATGGCTTCAAGAACTATCGAATAGGTTCCAAACGGGCTAAACTTTCGTTAGAAGTAATTTCTGAGACATTTTTTAAAAAGTCTTTTTGCCATTTTTGACATTTTTAGCAAAAATTTGTACGAATCAGATTTTGCTCATAATGTCAGGACATGTTGCTTAGACCCAATAGATGTTATTTCTTGAATTAGACCGTGACTGCTCACCCAGACAAAGAAATATTAAAGTTTGTAAATTTCTGATTTTGAGGAAAATTATAAATGTTTTTGGCCAAAATGTCAATTTTATATAGGAATTGGCTTCGAGAACTATCGAAATAGGTTCCAAACGGGCTAAACTTTCGTGAGAAGTAATTTCTGAGACATTTTTGAAAAAGTCAATTTTTGGCCATTTTTGACATTTTTAGCCAAACATTTTACGAATCAGATTTTGCTCATAATGTCAGGATATATTGCTTAGACCTAATATACCGTGACTGCTCACCCAGACAAAGAAATATTAAAGTTTGAAAATTTCTGATTTTGAGGAAAATTATCAATGTTTTTGGCCAAAATGTCAATTTTTTTTATAGGAAATGGCTTCAAGAACTATCGAATAGGTTCCAAACGGGCTAAACTTTCGTTAGAAGTAATTTCTGAGACATTTTTAAAAAAGTCTTTTTGCCATTTTTGACATTTTTAGCAAAAATTTGTACGAATCAGATTTTGCTCATAATGTCAGGACATGTTGCTTAGACCCAATAGATGTTATTTCTTGAATTAGACCGTGACTGCTCACCCAGACAAAGAAATATTAAAGTTTGTAAATTTCTGATTTTGAGGAAAATTATAAATGTTTTTGGCCAAAATGTCAATTTTATATAGGAATTGGCTTCGAGAACTATCGAAATAGGTTCCAAACGGGCTAAACTTTCGTGAGAAGTAATTTCTGAGACATTTTTGAAAAAGTCAATTTTTGGCCATTTTTGACATTTTTAGCCAAACATTTTACGAATCAGATTTTGCTCATAATGTCAGGATATGTTGCTTAGACCTAATAGACTGTGACTGCTCACCCAGACAAAGAAATATTAAAGTTTGAAAATTTCTGATTTTGAGGAAAATTATAAATGTTTTTGGTCAAAATGTCAATTTTATATAGGAATTGGCTTCAAGAATTATCGAATAGGTTCCAAACGGGCTAAACTTTCGTCAGAAGTAATTTCTGAGACATTTTTTAAAAAGTCTTTTTGCCATTTGTGACATTTTTAGCCAAACATTTTACGAATCAGATTTTGCTCATAATGTCAGGATATGTTGCTTAGACCTAATAGACTGTGACTGCTCACCCAGACAAAGAAATATTAAAGTTTGAAAATTTCTGATTTTGAGGAAAATTATAAATGTTTTTGGTCAAAATGTCAATTTTATATAGGAATTGGCTTCAAGAATTATCGAATAGGTTCCAAACGGTCTAAACTTTCGTCAGAAGTAATTTCTGAGACATTTTTTAAAAAGTCTTTTTGCCATTTGTGACATTTTTAGCAAAAATGTGTACGAATCAGATTTTGCTCATAATGTCAGGAAATGTTGCTTTGTTATTTCTTGAATTAGACCGTGACTGCTCACCCAGACAAAGAAATATTAAAGTTTGAAAATTTCTGATTTTGAGGAAAATTATCAATGTTTTTGGCCAAAATGTCAATTTTATATAGGAATTGGCTTCGAGAACTATCGAAATAGGTTCCAAACGGGCTAAACTTTCGTGAGAAGTAATTTCTGAGACATTTTTGAAAAAGTCAATTTTTGGCCATTTTTGACATTTTTAGCCAAACATTTTACGAATCAGATTTTGCTCATAATGTCAGGATATGTTGCTTAGACCTAATAGACCGTGACTGCTCACCCAGACAAAGAAATATTAAAGTTTGAAAATTTCTGATTTTGAGGAAAATTATCAATGTTTTTGGCCAAAATGTCAATTTTTTTTATAGGAAATGGCTTCAAGAACTATCGAATAGGTTCCAAACGGGCTAAACTTTCGTTAGAAGTAATTTCTGAGACATTTTTTAAAAAGTCTTTTTGCCATTTTTGACATTTTTAGCAAAAATTTGTACGAATCAGATTTTGCTCATAATGTCAGGACATGTTGCTTAGACCCAATAGATGTTATTTCTTGAATTAGACCGTGACTGCTCACCCAGACAAAGAAATATTAAAGTTTGTAAATTTCTGATTTTGAGGAAAATTATAAATGTTTTTGGCCAAAATGTCAATTTTATATAGGAATTGGCTTCGAGAACTATCGAAATAGGTTCCAAACGGGCTAAACTTTCGTGAGAAGTAATTTCTGAGACATTTTTGAAAAAGTCAATTTTTGGCCATTTTTGACATTTTTAGCCAAACATTTTACGAATCAGATTTTGCTCATAATGTCAGGATATGTTGCTTAGACCTAATAGACCGTGACTGCTCACCCAGACAAAGAAATATTAAAGTTTGACAATTTCTGATTTTGAGGAAAATTATCAATGTTTTTGGCCAAAATGTCAATTATTTTTATAGGAAATGGCTTCAAGAACTATCGAATAGGTTCCAAACGGGCTAAACTTTCGTTAGAAGTAATTTCTGAGACATTTTTTAAAAAGTCTTTTTGCCATTTTTGACATTTTTAGCAAAAATTTGTACGAATCAGATTTTGCTCATAATGTCAGGACATGTTGCTTAGACCCAATAGATGTTATTTCTTGAATTAGACCGTGACTGCTCACCCAGACAAAGAAATATTAAAGTTTGTAAATTTCTGATTTTGAGGAAAATTATAAATGTTTTTGGCCAAAATGTCAATATAGGAATTGGCTTCGAGAACTATCGAAATAGGTTCCAAACGGGCTAAACTTTCGTGAGAAGTAATTTCTGAGACATTTTTGAAAAAGTCAATTTTTGGCCATTTTTTGACATTTTTAGCCAAACATTTTACGAATCAGATTTTGCTCATAATGTCAGGATATGTTGCTTAGACCTAATAGACTGTGACTGCTCACCCAGACAAAGAAATATTAAAGTTTGAAAATTTCTGATTTTGAGGAAAATTATAAATGTTTTTGGTCAAAATGTCAATTTTATATAGGAATTGGCTTCAAGAATTATCGAATAGGTTCCAAACGGGCTAAACTTTCGTCAGAAGTAATTTCTGAGACATTTTTTAAAAAGTCTTTTTGCCATTTGTGACATTTTTAGCCAAACATTTTACGAATCAGATTTTGCTCATAATGTCAGGATATGTTGCTTAGACCTAATAGACTGTGACTGCTCACCCAGACAAAGAAATATTAAAGTTTGAAAATTTCTGATTTTGAGGAAAATTATAAATGTTTTTGGTCAAAATGTCAATTTTATATAGGAATTGGCTTCAAGAATTATCGAATAGGTTCCAAACGGGCTAAACTTTCGTCAGAAGTAATTTCTGAGACATTTTTTAAAAAGTCTTTTTGCCATTTGTGACATTTTTAGCAAAAATGTGTACGAATCAGATTTTGCTCATAATGTCAGGAAATGTTGCTTAGACCCAATAGATGTTATTTCTTGAATTAGACCGTGACTGCTCACCCAGACAAAGAAATATTAAAGTTTGAAAATTTCTGATTTTGAGGAAAATTATCAATGTTTTTGGCCAAAATGTCAATTTTTTTATAGGAAATGGCTTCAAAAACTATCGAAATAGGTTCCAAACGGGCTAAACTTTCGTTAGAAGTAATTTCTGAGAAATTTTTTAAAAAGTCTTTTTGCCATTTGTGACATTTTTAGCAAAAATGTGTACGAATCAGATTTTGCTCATAATGTCAGGAAATGTTGCTTAGACCCAATAGATGTTATTTCTTGAATTAGACCGTGACTGCTCACCCAGACAAAGAAATATTAAAGTTTGTAAATTTCTAATTTTGAGGAAAATTATAAATGTTTTTGGCCAAAATGTCAATTTTATATAGGAATTGGCTTCGAGAACTATCGAAATAGGTTCCAAACGGGCTAAACTTTGGTTAGAAGTAATTTCTGAGACATTTATTAAAAAGTCTTTTTGCCATTTTTGACATTTTTAGCAAAAATTTGTACGAATCAGATTTTGCTCATAATGTCAGGAAATGTTGCTTAGACCCAATAGATGTTATTTCTTGAATTAGACCGTGACTGCTCACCCAGACAAAGAAATATTAAAGTTTGAAAATATCTGATTTTAAGGAAAATTATAAATGTTTTTGGCCAAAATGTCAATTTTATATAGGAATTGGCTTCGAGAACTATCGAAATAGGTTCCAAACGGGCTAAACTTTGGTTAGAAGTAATTTCTGAGACATTTTTTAAAAAGTATTTTTGACATTTTTGACATTTTTAGCCAAAATTTGTACGAATCATATTTTGCTCATAATGTCAGGAAATGTTGCTTAGACCCAATAGATTTTATTTCTTGAAATAGACCGTGACTGCTCACCCAGACAAAGAAATATTAAAGTTTGAAAATTTCTGATTTTGAGGAAAATTATAAATGTTTTTGGCCAAAATGTAAATTTTATATAGGAATTGGCTTCGAGAACTATCGAAATAGGTTCCAAACGGGCTAAACTTTCGTTAGGAGTAATTTCTGAGACATTTTTTAAAAAGTCAATTTTTGGCAATTTTTGACAAAAATCGCTTATGATTTTTGAATTAGACCGTGACTGCTCACCCAGACAAAGAAATATTAAAGTTTGAAAATTTCTGATTTTGAGGAAAATTATAAATGTTTTTGGCCAAAATGTCAATTTTATATAGGAATTGGCCTCGAGAACTATCGAAATAGGTTCCAAACGGGCTAAACTTTCGTTAGGAGTAATTTCTGAGACATTTTTTAAAAAGTCTTTTTGCCATTTGTGACATTTTTAGCAAAAATGTGTACGAATCAGATTTTTATCTCATAATGTCAGGAAATGTTGCTTAGACCCAATAGATGTTTTTCTTGAATTAGACCGTGACTGCTCACCCAGACAAAGAAATATTAAAGTTTGAAAATTTCTGATTTTGAGGAAAATTATAAATGTTTTTGGTCAAAATGTCAATTGGCTTCAAGAACTATCGAATAGGTTCCAAACGGGCTAAACTTTCGTTAGAAGTAATTTCTGAGACATTTTTTAAAAAGTATTTTTGCCATTTGTGAAATTTTTCAGCAAAAATGTGTACGAATCAGATTTTGCTCATAATGTCAGGAAATGTTGCTTAGACCCAATAGATGTTATTTCTTGAATTAGACCGTGACTGCTCACCCAGACAAAGAAATATTAAAGTTTGAAAATTTCTGATTTTGAGGAAAATTATAAATGTTTTTGGTCAAAATGTCAATTTTATATAGGAATTGGCTTCAAGAATTATCGAATAGGTTCCAAACGGGCTAAACTTTCGTCAGAAGTAATTTCTGAGACATTTTTTAAAAAGTCTTTTTGCCATTTGTGACATTTTTCAGCAAAAATGTGTACGAATCAGATTTTGCTCATAATGTCAGGATATGTTGCTTAGACCTAATAGACCGTGACTGCTCACCCAGACAAAGAAATATTAAAGTTTGAAAATTTCTGATTTTGAGGAAAATTATCAATGTTTTTGGCCAAAATGTCAATTTTTTTTATAGGAAATGGCTTCAAGAACTATCGAATAGGTTCCAAACGGGCTAAACTTTCGTTAGAAGTAATTTCTGAGACATTTTTTAAAAAGTCTTTTTGCCATTTGTGACATTTTTAGCAAAAATGTGTACGAATCAGATTTTGCTCATAATGTCAGGAAATGTTGCTTAGACCCAATAGATGTTATTTCTTGAATTATACCGTGACTGCTCACCCAGACAAAGAAATATTAAAGTTTGTAAATTTCTGATTTTGAGGAAAATTATAAATGTTTTTGGCCAAAATGTCAATTTTATATAGGAATTGGCTTCGAGAACTATCGAAATAGGTTCCAAACGGGCTAAACTTTGGTTAGAAGTAATTTCTGAGACATTTTTTAAAAAGTCTTTTTGCCATTTTTGACATTTTTAGCAAAAATTTGTACGAATCAGATTTTGCTCATAATGTCAGGAAATGTTGCTTAGACCCAATAGATGTTATTTCTTGAATTAGTCCGTGACTGCTCACCCAGACAAAGAAATATTAAAGTTTGAAAATATCTGATTTTAAGGAAAATTATAAATGTTTTTGGCCAAAATGTCAATTTTATATAGGAATTGGCTTCGAGAACTATCGAAATAGGTTCCAAACGGGCTAAACTTTGGTTAGAAGTAATTTCTGAGACATTTTTTTAAAAGTATTTTTGACATTTTTGACATTTTTAGCCAAAATTTGTACGAATCATATTTTGCTCATAATGTCAGGAAATGTTGCTTAGACCCAATAGATTTTATTTCTTGAAATAGACCGTGACTGCTCACCCAGACAAAGAAATATTAAAGTTTGAAAATTTCTGATTTTGAGGAAAATTATAAATGTTTTTGGCCAAAATGTAAATTTTATATAGGAATTGGCTTCGAGAACTATCGAAATAGGTTCCAAACGGGCTAAACTTTCGTTAGGAGTAATTTCTGAGACATTTTTTAAAAAGTCAATTTTTGGCAATTTTTGACAAAAATCGCTTATGATTTTTGAATTAGACCGTGACTGCTCACCCAGACAAAGAAATATTAAAGTTTGAAAATTTCTGATTTTGAGGAAAATTATAAATGTTTTTGGCCAAAATGTCAATTTTATATAGGAATTGGCCTCGAGAACTATCGAAATAGGTTCCAAACGGGCTAAACTTTCGTTAGGAGTAATTTCTGAGACATTTTTTAAAAAGTCTTTTTGCCATTTGTGACATTTTTAGCAAAAATGTGTACGAATCAGATTTTTATCTCATAATGTCAGGAAATGTTGCTTAGACCCAATAGATGTTTTTCTTGAATTAGACCGTGACTGCTCACCCAGACAAAGAAATATTAAAGTTTGAAAATTTCTGATTTTGAGGAAAATTATAAATGTTTTTGGTCAAAATGTCAATTGGCTTCAAGAACTATCGAATAGGTTCCAAACGGGCTAAACTTTCGTTAGAAGTAATTTCTGAGACATTTTTTAAAAAGTCTTTTTGCCATTTGTGACATTTTTAGCAAAAATGTGTACGAATCAGATTTTTATCTCATAATGTCAGGAAATGTTGCTTAGACCCAATAGATGTTTTTCTTGAATTAGACCGTGACTGCTCACCCAGACAAAGAAATATTAAAGTTTGAAAATTTCTGATTTTGAGGAAAATTATAAATGTTTTTGGTCAAAATGTCAATTGGCTTCAAGAACTATCGAATAGGTTCCAAACGGACTAAACTTTCGTTAGAAGTAATTTCTGAGACATTTTTTAAAAAGTCTTTTTGCCATTTGTGAAATTTTTCAGCAAAAATGTGTACGAATCAGATTTTGCTCATAATGTCAGGAAATGTTGCTTAGACCCAATAGATGTTATTTCTTGAATTAGACCGTGACTGCTCACCCAGACAAAGAAATATTAAAGTTTGAAAATTTCAGATTTTGAGGAAAATTATAAATGTTTTTGGTCAAAATGTCAATTGGCTTCACGAACTATCGAAATAGGTTCCAAACGAGCTAAACTTTCGTGAGAAGTAATTTCTGAGACATTTTTGAAAAAGTCAATTTTTGGCCATTTTCGACATTTTTAGCAAAAAATTGTACGAATCAGATTTTGCTCATAATGTCAGGAAATGTTGCTTAGACCCAATAGATGTTATTTCTTGAATTAGACCGTGACTGCTCACCCAGACAAAGAAATATTAAATCATAAAATTTCTGATTTTGAGGAAAATTATAAATGTTTTTGGCCAAAATGTCAATTGGCTTCAAGAACTATCGAAATAGGTTCCAAAACGGGCTAAACTTTCGTGAGAAGTAATTTCTGAGACATTTTTGAAAAAGTCAATTTTTGGCCATTTTTGACATTTTTAGCAAAAAATTGTACGAATCAGATTTTGCTCATAATGTCAGGAAATGTTGCTTAGACCTAATAGACCGTGACTGCTCACCCAGACAAAGAAATATTAAAGTTTGAAAATTTCTGATTTTGAGGAAAATTATCAATGTTTTTGGCCAAAATGTCAATTTTTTTTTTAGGAAATGGCTTCAAGAACTATCGAAATAGGTTCCAAACGGGCTAAACTTTCGTGAGAAGTAATTTCTGAGACATTTTTGAAAAAGTCAATTTTTTGCCATTTTTGACATTTTTAGCAAAAAATTGTACGAATCAGATTTTGCTCATAATGTCAGGAAATGTTGCTTAGACCTAATAGACCGTGACTGCTCACCCAGACAAAGAAATATTAAAGTTTGAAAATTTCTGATTTTGAGGAAAATTATAAATGTTTTTGGTCAAAATGTCAATTGGCTTCAAGAACTATCGAAATAGGTTCCAAACGGGCTAAACTTTCGTGAGAAGTAATTTCTGAGACATTTTTGAAAAAGTCAATTTTTGGCCATTTTTGACATTTTTAGCCAAACATTTTACGAATCAGATTTTGCTCATAATGTCAGGATATGTTGCTTAGACCTAATAGACCGTGACTGCTCACCCAGACAAAGAAATATTAAAGTTTGAAAATTTCTGATTTTGAGGAAAATTATAAATGTTTTTGGTCAAAATGTCAATTTTATATAGGAACTGGCTTCAAGAATTATCGAATAGGTTCCAAACGGGCTAAACTTTCGTCAGAAGTAATTTCTGAGACATTTTTTAAAAAGTATTTTTGCCATTTGTGACATTTTTAGCAAAAATGTGTACGAATCAGATTTTGCTCATAATGTCAGGAAATGTTGCTTAGACCCAATAGATGTTATTTCTTGAATTAGACCGTGACTGCTCACCCAGACAAAGAAATATTAAAGTTTGAACATTTCTGATTTTGAGGAAAATTATAAATGTTTTTGGCCAAAATGTCAATTTTATATAGGAATTGGCTTCGAGAACTATCGAATTAGGTTCCAAACGGGCTAAACTTTCGTTAGGAGTAATTTCTGAGACATTTTTTAAAAAGTCTTTTTGCCATTTTTGACATTTTTAGCCAACATTTGTACGAATCATATTTTGCTCATAATGTCAGGAAATGTTGCTTAGACCCAATAGATGTTATTTCTTGAAATAGACCGTGACTGCTCACCCAGACAAAGAAATATTAAAGTTTGAAAATTTCTGATTTTCAGGAAAATTATAAATCTTTTTGGCCAAAATGTCAATTTTATATAGGAATTGGCTTCGAGAACTATCGAAATAGGTTCCAAACGGGCTAAACTTTCGTTAGAAGTAATTTCTGAGACATTTTTTAAAAAGTATTTTTGCCATTTTTGACATTTTTAGCCAAAATTTGAACGAATCAGATTTTGCTCATGTCAGGAAATGTTGCTTAGACCCAATAGATGTTATTTCTTGAATTAGACCGTGACTGCTCACCCAGACAAAGAAATATTAAAGTTTGAAAATTTCTGATTTTGAGGAAAATTATAATTGTTTTTGGCCAGAATGTCAATTTTATATAGGAATTGGCTTCGAGAACTATCGAAATAGGTTCCAAACGGGCTAAACTTTCGTTAGGAGTAATTTCTGAGACATTTTTAAAAAAAGTCCTTTTGCCATTTTTGACATTTTTAGCCAAAATTTGTACGAATCAGATTTTGCTCATGTCAGAAAATGTTGCTTAGACCCAATAGATGTTATTTCTTGAATTAGACCGTGACTGCTCACCCAGACAAAGAAATATTAAAGTTTGAAAATTTCTGATTTTGAGGAAAATTATAATTGTTTTTGGCCAGAATGTCAATTTTATATAGGAATTGGCTTCGAGAACTATCGAAATAGGTTCCAAACGGGCTAAACTTTGGTTAGAAGTAATTTCTGAGACATTTTTTAAAAAGTCTTTTGCCATTTTTGACATTTTTAACCAAAATTTGTACGAATCAGATTTTGCTCATAATGTCAGGAAATGTTGCTTAGACCCAATAGATGTTATTTCTTGAAATAGACCGTGACTGCTCACCCAGACAAAGAAATATTAAAGTTTGAAAATTTCTGATTTTGAGGAAAATTACAAATGTTTTTGGCCAAAATGTCAATTTTATATAGGAATTGGCCTCGAGAACTATCGAAATAGGTTCCAAACGGGCTAAACTTTCGTTAGGAGTAATTTCTGAGACATTTTTTAAAAAGTCTTTTTGCCATTTTTGACATTTTTAGCCAAAATTTGTACGAATCAGATTTTGCTCATAATGTCAGGAAATGTTGCTTAGACCCAATAGATGTTATTTCTTGAATTAGACCGTGACTGCTCACCCAGACAAAGAAATATTAAAGTTTGTAAATTTCTGATTTTGAGGAAATTATAAATGTTTTTGGCCAAAATGTCAATTTTATATAGGAATTGGCTTCGAGAACTATCGAAATAGGTTCCAAACGGGCTAAACTTTGGTTAGAAGTAATTTCTGAGACATTTTTTAAAAAGTATTTTTGCCATTTTTGACATTTTTAGCCAAAATTTGTACGAATCATATTTTGCTCATAATGTCAGGAAATGTTGCTTAGACCCAATAGATGTTATTTCTTGAAATAGACCGTGACTGCTCACCCAGACAAAGAAATATTAAAGTTTGAAAATTTCTGATTTTGAGGAAAATTATAAATGTTTTTGGCCAAAATGTCAATTTTATATAGGAATTGGCTTCGAGAACTATCGAATTAGGTTCCAAACGGGCTAAACTTTCGTTAGGAGTAATTTCTGAGACATTTTTAAAAAAGTCTTTTTGCCATTTTTGACATTTTTAGCCAAAATTTGTACGAATCATATTTTGCTCATAATGTCAGGAAATGTTGCTTAGACCCAATAGATGTTATTTCTTGAAATAGACCGTGACTGCTCACCCAGACAAAGAAATATTAAAGTTTGAAAATTTCTGATTTTCAGGAAAATTATAAATCTTTTTGGCCAAAATGTCAATTTTATATAGGAATTGGCTTCGTGAACTATCGAAATAGGTTCCAAACAGGCTAAACTTTGGTTAGAAGTAATTTCTGAGACATTTTTAAAAAAGTCCTTTTGCCATTTTTGACATTTTGAGCCAAAATTTGTACCAATCAGATTTTGCTCATAATGTCAGGAAATGTTGCTTAGACCCAATAGATGTTATTTCTTGAATTAGACCGTGACTGCTCACCCAGACAAAGAAATATTAAAGTTTGAAAATTTCTGATTTTGAGGAAAATTATAAATGTTTTTGGCCAAAATGTCAATTTTATATAGGAATTGGCTTCGAGAACTATCGAAATAGGTTCCAAACGGGCTAAACTTTCGTTACTAGGAGTAATTTCTGAGACATTTTTTAAAAAGTCTTTTTGCCATTTTTGACATTTTTAGCCAAAATTTGTACGAATCATATTTTGCTCATAATGTCAGGAAATGTTGCTTAGACCCATTAGATGTTATTTCTTGAAATAGACCGTGACTGCTCACCCAGACAAAGAAATATTAAAGTTTGAAAATTTATGATTTTGAGGAAAATTATAATTGTTTTTGGCCAGAATGTCAATTTTATATAGGAATTGGCTTCGAGAACTATCGAAATAGGTTCCAAACGGGCTAAACTTTCGTTAGGAGTAATTTCTGAGACATTTTTAAAAAAGTCTTTTTGCCATTTTTGACATTTTTAGCCAAAATTTGAACGAATCAGATTTTGCTCATGTCAGGAAATGTTGCTTAGACCCAATAGATGTTATTTCTTGAAATAGACCGTGACTGCTCACCCAGACAAAGAAATATTAAAGTTTGAAAATTTCTGATTTTGAGGAAAATTATAAATGTTTTTGGCCAAAATGTCAATTTTATATAGGAATTGGCTTCGAGAACTATCGAATTAGGTTCCAAACGGGCTAAACTTTCGTTAGGAGTAATTTCTGAGACATTTTTAAAAAAGTCTTTTTGCCATTTTTGACATTTTTAGCCAAAATTTGTACGAATCATATTTTGCTCATAATGTCAGGAAATGTTGCTTAGACCCAATAGATGTTATTTCTTGAAATAGACCGTGACTGCTCACCCAGACAAAGAAATATTAAAGTTTGAAAATTTCTGATTTTCAGGAAAATTATAAATCTTTTTGGCCAAAATGTCAATTTTATATAGGAATTGGCTTCGTGAACTATCGAAATAGGTTCCAAACAGGCTAAACTTTGGTTAGAAGTAATTTCTGAGACATTTTTAAAAAAGTCCTTTTGCCATTTTTGACATTTTGAGCCAAAATTTGTACCAATCAGATTTTGCTCATAATGTCAGGAAATGTTGCTTAGACCCAATAGATGTTATTTCTTGAATTAGACCGTGACTGCTCACCCAGACAAAGAAATATTAAAGTTTGAAAATTTCTGATTTTGAGGAAAATTATAAATGTTTTTGGCCAAAATGTCAGTTTTATATAGGAATTGGCTTCGAGAACTATCGAAATAGGTTCCAAACGGGCTAAACTTTCGTTACTAGGAGTAATTTCTGAGACATTTTTTAAAAAGTCTTTTTGCCATTTTTGACATTTTTAGCCAAAATTTGTACGAATCATATTTTGCTCATAATGTCAGGAAATGTTGCTTAGACCCATTAGATGTTATTTCTTGAAATAGACCGTGACTGCTCACCCAGACAAAGAAATATTAAAGTTTGAAAATTTATGATTTTGAGGAAAATTATAATTGTTTTTGGCCAGAATGTCAATTTTATATAGGAATTGGCTTCGAGAACTATCGAAATAGGTTCCAAACGGGCTAAACTTTCGTTAGGAGTAATTTCTGAGACATTTTTAAAAAAGTCTTTTTGCCATTTTTGACATTTTTAGCCAAAATTTGAACGAATCAGATTTTGCTCATGTCAGGAAATGTTGCTTAGACCCAATAGATGTTATTTCTTGAATTAGACCGTGACTGCTCACCCAGACAAAGAAATATTAAAGTTTGAAAATTTCTGATTTTGAGGAAAATTATAATTGTTTTTGGCCAGAATGTCAATTTTATATAGGAATTGGCTTCGAGAACTATCGAAATAGGTTCCAAACGGGCTAAACTTTCGTTAGGAGTAATTTCTGAGACATTTTTAAAAAAGTCTTTTTGCCATTTTTGACATTTTTAGCCAACATTTGTACGAATCATATTTTGCTCATAATGTCTGGAAATGTTGCTTAGACTCAATCGATGTTATTTCTTGAAATAGACCGTGACTGCTCACCCAGACAAAGGAATATTAAAGTTTGACAATTTCTGATTTTCAGGAAAATTATAAATGTTTTTGGCCAAAATGTCAATTTTATATAGGAATTGGCTTCGAGAACTATCGAAATAGGTTCCAAACGGGCTAAACTTTGGTTAGAAGTAATTTCTGAGACATTTTTTAAAAAGTCTTTTTGCCATTTTTGACATTTTTAACAAAAATTTGTACGAATCAGATTTTGCTCATAATGTCAGGAAATGTTGCTTAGACCCAATAGATGTTATTTCTTGAAATAGACCGTGACTGCTCACCCAGACAAAGAAATATTAAAGTTTGAAAATTTCTGAATTTGAGGAAAATTATAAATGTTTTTGGCCAAAATGTCAATTTTATATAGGAATTGGCCTCGAGAACTATCGAAATAGGTTCCAAACAGGCTAAACTTTCGTTAGGAGTAATTTCTGAGACATTTTTAAAAAAAAATTTTGCCATTTTTGACATTTTTAGCCAAAATTTGTACGAATCAGATTTTGCTCATAATGTCAGGAAATGTTGCTTAGACCCAATAGATGTTATTTCTTGAATTAGACCGTGACTGCTCACCCAGACAAAGAAATATTAAAGTTTGTAAATTTCTGATTTTGAGGAAAATTATAAATGTTTTTGGCCAAAATTTCAATTTTATATAGGAATTGGCTTCGAGAACTATCGAAATAGGTTCCAAACGGGCTAAACTTTGGTTAGAAGTAATTTCTGAGACATTTTTTAAAAAGTATTTTTGCCATTTTTGACATTTTTAGCCAAAATTTGTACGAATCATATTTTGCTCATAATGTCAGGAAATGTTGCTTAGACCCAATATATGTTATTTCTTGAAATAGACCGTGACTGCTCACCCAGACAAAGAAATATTAAAGTTTGAAAATTTCTGATTTTGAGGAAAATTATAAATGTTTTTGGCCAAAATGTCAATTTTATATAGGAATTGGCTTCGAGAACTATCGAATTAGGTTCCAAACGGGCTAAACTTTCGTTAGGAGTAATTTCTGAGACATTTTTTAAAAAGTCTTTTTGCCATTTTTGACATTTTTAGCCAAAATTTGTACGAATCATATTTTGCTCATAATGTCAGGAAATGTTGCTTAGACCCAATAGATGTTATTTCTTGAAATAGACCGTGACTGCTCACCCAGACAAAGGAATATTAAAGTTTGAAAATTTCTGATTTTCAGGAAAATTATAAATCTTTTTGGCCAAAATGTCAATTTTATATAGGAATTGGCTTCGAGAACTATCGAAATAGGTTCCAAACGGGCTAAACTTTGGTTAGAAGTAATTTCTGAGACATTTTTAAAAAAGTCCTTTTGCCATTTTTGACATTTTGAGCCAAAATTTGTACCAATCAGATTTTGCTCATAATGTCAGGAAATGTTGCTTAGACCCAATAGATGTTATTTCTTGAATTAGACCGTGACTGCTCACCCAGACAAAGAAATATTAAAGTTTGAAAATTTCTGATTTTGAGGAAAAATATAAAAGTTTTTGGTCAAAATGTCAATTTTATATAGGAATTGGCCTCGAGAACTATCGAAATAGGTTCCAAACGGGCTAAACTTTCGTTAGGAGTAATTTCTGAGACATTTAAAAAAAAAGTCTTTTTGCCATTTTTGACATTTTTAGCCAAAATTTGTACGAATCAGATTTTGCTCATAATGTCAGGAAATGTTGCTTAGACCCAATAGATGTTATTTCTTGAATTAGACCGTGACTGTTCACCCAGACAAAGAAATATTAAAGTTTGAAAATTTCTGATTTTGAGGAAAATTATAAATGTTTTTGGCCAAAATGTCAATTTTATATAGGAATTGGCTTCGAGAACTATCGAAATATGTTCCAAACGGGCTAAACTTTCGTTAGAAGTAATTTCTGAGACATTTTTTAAAAAGTATTTTTGCCATTTTTGACATTTTTAGCCAAAATTTGAACGAATCAGATTTTGCTCATGTCAGGAAATGTTGCTTAGACCCAATAGATGTTATTTCTTGAATTAGACCGTGACTGCTCACCCAGACAAAGAAATATTAAAGTTTGAAAATTTCTGATTTCAAGGAAAATTATAATTGTTTTTGGCCAGAATGTCAATTTTATATAGGAATTGGCTTCGAGAACTATCGAAATAGGTTCCAAACGGGCTAAACTTTGGTTAGAAGTAATTTCTGAGACATTTTTTAAAAAGTCTTTTGCCATTTTTGACATTTTTAACCAAAATTTGTACGAATCAGATTTTGCTCATAATGTCAGGAAATGTTGCTTAGACCCAATAGATGTTATTTCTTGAAATAGACCGTGACTGCTCACCCAGACAAAGAAATATTAAAGTTTGAAAATTTCTGATTTTGAGGAAAATTACAAATGTTTTTGGCCAAAATGTCAATTTTATATAGGAATTGGCCTCGAGAACTATCGAAATAGGTTCCAAACGGGCTAAACTTTCGTTAGGAGTAATTTCTGAGACATTTTTTAAAAAGTCTTTTTGCCATTTTTGACATTTTTAGCCAAAATTTGTACGAATCAGATTTTGCTCATAATGTCAGGAAATGTTGCTTAGACCCAATAGATGTTATTTCTTGAATTAGACCGTGACTGCTCACCCAGACAAAGAAATATTAAAGTTTGTAAATTTCTGATTTTGAGGAAATTATAAATGTTTTTGGCCAAAATGTCAATTTTATATAGGAATTGGCTTCGAGAACTATCGAAATAGGTTCCAAACGGGCTAAACTTTGGTTAGAAGTAATTTCTGAGACATTTTTTAAAAAGTATTTTTGCCATTTTTGACATTTTTAGCCAAAATTTGTACGAATCATATTTTGCTCATAATGTCAGGAAATGTTGCTTAGACCCAATAGATGTTATTTCTTGAAATAGACCGTGACTGCTCACCCAGACAAAGAAATATTAAAGTTTGAAAATTTCTGATTTTCAGGAAAATTATAAATCTTTTTGGCCAAAATGTCAATTTTATATAGGAATTGGCTTCGTGAACTATCGAAATAGGTTCCAAACAGGCTAAACTTTGGTTAGAAGTAATTTCTGAGACATTTTTAAAAAAGTCCTTTTGCCATTTTTGACATTTTGAGCCAAAATTTGTACCAATCAGATTTTGCTCATAATGTCAGGAAATGTTGCTTAGACCCAATAGATGTTATTTCTTGAAATAGACCGTGACTGCTCACCCAGACAAAGAAATATTAAAGTTTGAAAATTTCTGATTTTGAGGAAAATTATAAATGTTTTTGGCCAAAATGTCAATTTTATATAGGAATTGGCTTCGAGAACTATCGAAATAGGTTCCAAACGGGCTAAACTTTCGTTACTAGGAGTAATTTCTGAGACATTTTTTAAAAAGTCTTTTTGCCATTTTTGACATTTTTAGCCAAAATTTGTACGAATCATATTTTGCTCATAATGTCAGGAAATGTTGCTTAGACCCATTAGATGTTATTTCTTGAAATAGACCGTGACTGCTCACCCAAACAAAGAAATATTAAAGTTTGAAAATGTCTGATTTTGAGGAAAATTATAAATGTTTTTGGCCAAAATGTCAATTTTATATAGGAATTGGCTTCGAGAACTATCGAAATAGGTTCCAAACGGGCTAAACTTTCGTTACTAGGAGTAATTTCTGAGACATTTTTTAAAAAGTCTTTTTGCCATTTTGACATTTTTAGCCAAAATTTGTACGAATCATATTTTGCTCATAATGTCAGGAAATGTTGCTTAGACCCATTAGATGTTATTTCTTGAAATAGACCGTGACTGCTCACCCAGACAAAGAAATATTAAAGTTTGAAAATTTCTGATTTTCAGGAAAATTATAAATCCTTTTCCCCAAAATGTCAATTTTATATAGGAATTGGCTTCGAGAACTATCGAAATAGGTTCCAAACGGGCTAAACTTTGGTTAGAAGTAATTTCTGAGACATTTTTTAAAAAGTCTTTTTGCCATTTTTGACATTTTTAGCCAAAATTTGTACGAATCAGATTTTGCTCATAATGTCAGGAAATGTTGCTTAGACCCAATAGATGTTATTTCTTGAAATATACCGTGACTGCTCACCCAGACAAAGGAATATTAAAGTTTGAAAATTTCTGATTTTCAGGAAAATTATAAATCTTTTTGGCCAAAATGTCAATTTTATATAGGAATTGGCTTCGAGAACTATCGAAATAGGTTCCAAACGGGCTAAACTTTGGTTAGAAGTAATTTCTGAGACATTTTTAAAAAAGTCCTTTTGCCATTTTTGACATTTTGAGCCAAAATTTGTACCAATCATATTTTGCTCATAATGTCAGGAAATGTTGCTTAGACCTAATAGATGTTATTTCTTGAAATAGACCGTGACTGCTCACCCAGACAAAGAAATATTAAAGTTTGTAAATTTCTGATTTTGAGGAAAATTATAAATGTTTTTGGCCAAAATGTCAATTTTATATAGGAATTGGCTTCGAGAACTATCGAAATAGGTTCCAAACGGGCTAAACTTTGGTTAGAAGTAATTTCTGAGACATTTTTTAAAAAGTATTTTTGCCATTTTTGACATTTTTAGCCAAAATTTGTACGAATCATATTTTGCTCATAATGTCAGGAAATGTTGCTTAGACCCATTAGATGTTATTTCTTGAAATAGACCGTGACTGCTCACCCAGACAAAGAAATATTAAAGTTTGAAAATTTATGATTTTGAGGAAAATTATAAATGTTTTTGGCCAAAATGTCAATTTTATATAGGAATTGGCTTCGAGAACTATCGAAATAGGTTCCAAACGGGCTAAACTTTGGTTAGAAGTAATTTCTGAGACATTTTTAAAAAAGTCCTTTTGCCATTTTTGACATTTTGAGCCAAAATTTGTACCAATCATATTTTGCTCATAATGTCAGGAAATGTTGCTTAGACCTAATAGATGTTATTTCTTGAAATAGACCGTGACTGCTCACCCAGACAAAGAAATATTAAAGTTTGAAAATTTATGATTTTGAGGAAAATTATAAATGTTTTTGGCCAAAATGTCAATTTTATATAGGAATTGGCTTCGAGAACTATCGAAATAGGTTCCAAACGGGCTAAACTTTGGTTAGAAGTAATTTCTGAGACATTTTTAAAAAAGTCCTTTTGCCATTTTTGACATTTTGAGCCAAAATTTGTACCAATCATATTTTGCTCATAATGTCAGGAAATGTTGCTTAGACCTAATAGATGTTATTTCTTGAAATAGACCGTGACTGCTCACCCAGACAAAGAAATATTAAAGTTTGTAAATTTCTGATTTTGAGGAAAATTATAAATGTTTTTGGCCAAAATGTCAATTTTATATAGGAATTGGCCTCGAGAACTATCGAAATAGGTTCCAAACGGGCTAAACTTTCGTTAGGAGTAATTTCTGAGACATTTTTTAAAAAGTCTTTTTGCCATTTTTGACATTTTTAGCCAAAATTTGTACGAATCAGATTTTGCTCATAATGTCAGGAAATGTTGCTTAGACCCAATAGATGTTATTTCTTGAATTAGACCGTGACTGCTCACCCAGACAAAGAAATATTAAAGTTTGTAAATTTCTGATTTTGAGGAAATTATAAATGTTTTTGGCCAAAATGTCAATTTTATATAGGAATTGGCTTCGAGAACTATCGAAATAGGTTCCAAACAGGCTAAACTTTGGTTAGAAGTAATTTCTGAGACATTTTTAAAAAAGTCCTTTTGCCATTTTTGACATTTTGAGCCAAAATTTGTACCAATCAGATTTTGCTCATAATGTCAGGAAATGTTGCTTAGACCCAATAGATGTTATTTCTTGAATTAGACCGTGACTGCTCACCCAGACAAAGAAATATTAAAGTTTGAAAATTTCTGATTTTGAGGAAAATTATAAATGTTTTTTGGCCAAAATGTCAATTTTATATAGGAATTGGCTTCGAGAACTATCGAAATAGGTTCCAAACGGGCTAAACTTTCGTTACTAGGAGTAATTTCTGAGACATTTTTTAAAAAGTCTTTTTGCCATTTTTGACATTTTTAGCCAAAATTTGTACGAATCATATTTTGCTCATAATGTCAGGAAATGTTGCTTAGACCCATTAGATGTTATTTCTTGAAATAGACCGTGACTGCTCACCCAGACAAAGAAATATTAAAGTTTGAAAATGTCTGATTTTGAGGAAAATTATAAATGTTTTTGGCCAAAATGTCAATTTTATATAGGAATTGGCTTCGAGAACTATCGAAATAGGTTCCAAACGGGCTAAACTTTCGTTACTAGGAGTAATTTCTGAGACATTTTTTAAAAAGTCTTTTTGCCATTTTGACATTTTTAGCCAAAATTTGTACGAATCATATTTTGCTCATAATGTCAGGAAATGTTGCTTAGACCCATTAGATGTTATTTCTTGAAATAGACCGTGACTGCTCACCCAGACAAAGAAATATTAAAGTTTGAAAATTTATGATTTTGAGGAAAATTATAAATGTTTTTGGCCAAAATTTCAATTTTATATAGGAATTGGCCTCGAGAACTATCGAAATAGGTTCCAAACGGGCTAAACTTTCGTTAGGAGTAATTTCTGAGACATTTTTTAAAAAGTCTTTTTGCCATTTTTGACATTTTTAGCCAAAATTTGTACGAATCAGATTTTGCTCATAATGTCAGGAAATGTTGCTTAGACCCAATAGATGTTATTTCTTGAAATAGACCGTGACTGCTCACCCAGACAAAGGAATATTAAAGTTTGAAAATTTCTGATTTTCAGGAAAATTATAAATCTTTTTGGCCAAAATGTCAATTTTATATAGGAATTGGCTTCGAGAACTATCGAAATAGGTTCCAAACGGGCTAAACTTTGGTTAGAAGTAATTTCTGAGACATTTTTAAAAAAGTCCTTTTGCCATTTTTGACATTTTGAGCCAAAATTTGTACCAATCAGATTTTGCTCATAATGTCAGGAAATGTTGCTTAGACCCAATAGATGTTATTTCTTGAATTAGACCGTGACTGCTCACCCAGACAAAGAAATATTAAAGTTTGAAAATTTCTGATTTTGAGGAAAATTATAAATGTTTTTTGGCCAAAATGTCAATTTTATATAGGAATTGGCTTCGAGAACTATCGAAATAGGTTCCAAACGGGCTAAACTTTCGTTACTAGGAGTAATTTCTGGAACAATTTTTTAAAAAGTCTTTTTGCCATTTTTGACATTTTTAGCCAAAATTTGTACGAATCATATTTTGCTCATAATGTCAGGAAATGTTGCTTAGACCCATTAGATGTTATTTCTTGAAATAGACCGTGACTGCTCACCCAGACAAAGAAATATTAAAGTTTGAAAATGTCTGATTTTGAGGAAAATTATAAATGTTTTTGGCCAAAATGTCAATTTTATATAGGAATTGGCTTCGAGAACTATCGAAATAGGTTCCAAACGGGCTAAACTTTCGTTACTAGGAGTAATTTCTGAGACATTTTTTAAAAAGTCTTTTTGCCATTTTGACATTTTTAGCCAAAATTTGTACGAATCATATTTTGCTCATAATGTCAGGAAATGTTGCTTAGACCCATTAGATGTTATTTCTTGAAATAGACCGTGACTGCTCACCCAGACAAAGAAATATTAAAGTTTGAAAATTTATGATTTTGAGGAAAATTATAAATGTTTTTGGCCAAAATTTCAATTTTATATAGGAATTGGCCTCGAGAACTATCGAAATAGGTTCCAAACGGGCTAAACTTTCGTTAGGAGTAATTTCTGAGACATTTTTTAAAAAGTCTTTTTGCCATTTTTGACATTTTTAGCCAAAATTTGTACGAATCAGATTTTGCTCATAATGTCAGGAAATGTTGCTTAGACCCAATAGATGTTATTTCTTGAAATAGACCGTGACTGCTCACCCAGACAAAGGAATATTAAAGTTTGAAAATTTCTGATTTTCAGGAAAATTATAAATCTTTTTGGCCAAAATGTCAATTTTATATAGGAATTGGCTTCGAGAACTATCGAAATAGGTTCCAAACGGGCTAAACTTTGGTTAGAAGTAATTTCTGAGACATTTTTAAAAAAGTCCTTTTGCCATTTTTGACATTTTGAGCCAAAATTTGTACCAATCATATTTTGCTCATAATGTCAGGAAATGTTGCTTAGACCTAATAGATGTTATTTCTTGAAATAGACCGTGACTGCTCACCCAGACAAAGAAATATTAAAGTTTGTAAATTTCTGATTTTGAGGAAAATTATAAATGTTTTTGGCCAAAATGTCAATTTTATATAGGAATTGGCTTCGAGAACTATCGAAATAGGTTCCAAACGGGCTAAACTTTGGTTAGAAGTAATTTCTGAGACATTTTTTAAAAAGTATTTTTGCCATTTTTGACATTTTTAGCCAAAATTTGTACGAATCATATTTTGCTCATAATGTCAGGAAATGTTGCTTAGACCCATTAGATGTTATTTCTTGAAATAGACCGTGACTGCTCACCCAGACAAAGAAATATTAAAGTTTGAAAATTTATGATTTTGAGGAAAATTATAAATGTTTTTGGCCAAAATGTCAATTTTATATAGGAATTGGCTTCGAGAACTATCGAAATAGGTTCCAAACGGGCTAAACTTTGGTTAGAAGTAATTTCTGAGACATTTTTAAAAAAGTCCTTTTGCCATTTTTGACATTTTGAGCCAAAATTTGTACCAATCATATTTTGCTCATAATGTCAGGAAATGTTGCTTAGACCTAATAGATGTTATTTCTTGAAATAGACCGTGACTGCTCACCCAGACAAAGAAATATTAAAGTTTGTAAATTTCTGATTTTGAGGAAAATTTTAAATGTTTTTGGCCAAAATGTCAATTTTATATAGGAATTGGCTTCGAGAACTATCGAAATAGGTTCCAAACGGGCTAAACTTTGGTTAGAAGTAATTTCTGAGACATTTTTTAAAAAGTATTTTTGCCATTTTTGACATTTTTAGCCAAAATTTGTACGAATCATATTTTGCTCATAATGTCAGGAAATGTTGCTTAGACCCAATAGATGTTATTTCTTGAAATAGACCGTGACTGCTCACCCAGACAAAGAAATATTAAAGTTTGAAAATTTCTGATTTTCAGGAAAATTATAAATCTTTTTGGCCAAAATGTCAATTTTATATAGGAATTGGCTTCGTGAACTATCGAAATAGGTTCCAAACAGGCTAAACTTTGGTTAGAAGTAATTTCTGAGACATTTTTAAAAAAGTCCTTTTGCCATTTTTGACATTTTGAGCCAAAATTTGTACCAATCAGATTTTGCTCATAATGTCAGGAAATGTTGCTTAGACCCAATAGATGTTATTTCTTGAATTAGACCGTGACTGCTCACCCAGACAAAGAAATATTAAAGTTTGAAAATTTCTGATTTTGAGGAAAATTATAAATGTTTTTGGCCAAAATGTCAATTTTATATAGGAATTGGCTTCGAGAACTATCGAAATAGGTTCCAAACGGGCTAAACTTTCGTTACTAGGAGTAATTTCTGAGACATTTTTTAAAAAGTCTTTTTGCCATTTTTGACATTTTTAGCCAAAATTTGTACGAATCATATTTTGCTCATAATGTCAGGAAATGTTGCTTAGACCCATTAGATGTTATTTCTTGAAATAGACCGTGACTGCTCACCCAGACAAAGAAATATTAAAGTTTGAAAATTTCTGATTTTGAGGAAAATTATAAATGTTTTTGGCCAAAATGTAAATTTTATATAGGAATTGGCTTCGAGAACTATCGAATTAGGTTCCAAACGGGCTAAACTTAAGTTAGGAGTAATTTCTGAGACATTTTTTAAAAAGTCTTTTTGCCATTTTTGACATTTTTAGCCAAAATTTGTACGAATCATATTTTGCTCATAATGTCAGGAAATGTTGCTTAGACCCAATAGATGTTATTTCTTGAAATAGAACGTGACTGCTCACCCAGACAAAGGAATATTAAAGTTTGAAAATTTCTGATTTTCAGGAAAATTATAAATCTTTTTGCCCAAAATGTCAATTTTATATAGGAATTGGCTTCGAGAACTATCGAAATAGGTTCCAAACGGGCTAAACTTTGGTTAGAAGTAATTTCTGAGACATTTTTAAAAAAGTCCTTTTGCCATTTTTGACATTTTTAGCCAAAATTTGTACGAATCATATTTTGCTCATAATGTCAGGAAATGTTGCTTAGACCCATTAGATGTTATTTCTTGAAATAGACCGTGACTGCTCACCCAGACAAAGAAATATTAAAGTTTGAAAATTTCTGATTTTGAGGAAAATTATAAATGTTTTTGGCCAAAATGTAAATTTTATATAGGAATTGGCTTCGAGAACTATCGAATTAGGTTCCAAACGGGCTAAACTTAAGTTAGGAGTAATTTCTGAGACATTTTTTAAAAAGTCTTTTTGCCATTTTTGACATTTTTAGCCAAAATTTGTACGAATCATATTTTGCTCATAATGTCAGGAAATGTTGCTTAGACCCAATAGATGTTATTTCTTGAAATAGAACGTGACTGCTCACCCAGACAAAGGAATATTAAAGTTTGAAAATTTCTGATTTTCAGGAAAATTATAAATCTTTTTGCCCAAAATGTCAATTTTATATAGGAATTGGCTTCGAGAACTATCGAAATAGGTTCCAAACGGGCTAAACTTTGGTTAGAAGTAATTTCTGAGACATTTTTAAAAAAGTCCTTTTGCCATTTTTGACATTTTTAGCCAAAATTTGTACGAATCATATTTTGCTCATAATGTCAGGAAATGTTGCTTAGACCCAATAGATGTTATTTCTTGAAATAGACCGTGACTGCTCACCCAGACAAAGAAATATTAAAGTTTGAAAATGTCTGATTTTGAGGAAAATTATAAATGTTTTTGGCCAAAATGTCAATTTTATATAGGAATTGGCTTCGAGAACTATCGAAATAGGTTCCAAACGGGCTAAACTTTCGTTACTAGGAGTAATTTCTGAGACATTTTTTAAAAAGTCTTTTTGCCATTTTGACATTTTTAGCCAAAATTTGTACGAATCATATTTTGCTCATAATGTCAGGAAATGTTGCTTAGACCCATTAGATGTTATTTCTTGAAATAGACCGTGACTGCTCACCCAGACAAAGAAATATTAAAGTTTGAAAATTTATGATTTTGAGGAAAATTATAAATGTTTTTGGCCAAAATTTCAATTTTATATAGGAATTGGCCTCGAGAACTATCGAAATAGGTTCCAAACGGGCTAAACTTTCGTTAGGAGTAATTTCTGAGACATTTTTTAAAAAGTATTTTTGCCATTTTTGACATTTTTAGCCAAAATTTGTACGAATCAGATTTTGCTCATAATGTCAGGAAATGTTGCTTAGACCCAATAGATGTTATTTCTTGAAATAGACCGTGACTGCTCACCCAGACAAAGAAATATTAAAGTTTGAAAATTTCTGATTTTGAGGAAAATTATAAATGTTTTTGGCCAAAATGTCAATTTTATATAGGAATTGGCTTCGTGAACTATCGAAATAGGTTCCAAACAGGCTAAACTTTGGTTAGAAGTAATTTCTGAGACATTTTTAAAAAAGTCCTTTTGCCATTTTTGACATTTTGAGCCAAAATTTGTACCAATCAGATTTTGCTCATAATGTCAGGAAATGTTGCTTAGACCCAATAGATGTTATTTCTTGAATTAGACCGTGACTGCTCACCCAGACAAAGAAATATTAAAGTTTGAAAATTTCTGATTTTGAGGAAAATTATAAATGTTTTTGGCCAAAATGTCAATTTTATATAGGAATTGGCTTCGAGAACTATCGAAATAGGTTCCAAACGGGCTAAACTTTCGTTACTAGGAGTAATTTCTGAGACATTTTTTAAAAAGTCTTTTTGCCATTTTTGACATTTTTAGCCAAAATTTGTACGAATCATATTTTGCTCATAATGTCAGGAAATGTTGCTTAGACCCATTAGATGTTATTTCTTGAAATAGACCGTGACTGCTCACCCAGACAAAGAAATATTAAAGTTTGAAAATTTATGATTTTGAGGAAAATTATAAATGTTTTTGGCCAAAATGTCAATTTTATATAGGAATTGGCTTCAAGAACTATCGAAATAGGTTCCAAACGGGCTAAACTTTCGTTAGGAGTAATTTCTGAGACATTTTAAAAAAAAGTCCTTTTGCCATTTTTGACATTTTTAGCCAAAATTTGTACGAATCAGATTTTGCTCATGTCAGAAAATGTTGCTTAGACCCAATAGATGTTATTTCTTGAATTAGACTGTGACTGCTCACCCAGACAAAGAAATATTAAAGTTTGAAAATTTCTGATTTTGAGGAAAATTATAATTGTTTTTGGCCAGAATGTCAATTTTATATAGGAATTGGCTTCGAGAACTATCGAAATAGGTTCCAAACGGGCTAAACTTTGGTTAGAAGTAATTTCTGAGACATTTTTTAAAAAGTCTTTTGCCATTTTTGACATTTTTAACCAAAATTTGTACGAATCAGATTTTGCTCATAATGTCAGGAAATGTTGCTTAGACCCAATAGATGTTATTTCTTGAAATAGACCGTGACTGCTCACCCAGACAAAGAAATATTAAAGTTTGAAAATTTCTGATTTTGAGGAAAATTACAAATGTTTTTGGCCAAAATGTCAATTTTATATAGGAATTGGCCTCGAGAACTATCGAAATAGGTTCCAAACGGGCTAAACTTTGGTTAGAAGTAATTTCTGAGACATTTTTTAAAAAGTATTTTTGCCATTTTTGACATTTTTAGCCAAAATTTGTACGAATCATATTTTGCTCATAATGTCAGGAAATGTTGCTTAGACCCAATAGATGTTATTTCTTGAAATAGACCGTGACTGCTCACCCAGACAAAGAAATATTAAAGTTTGAAAATTTCTGATTTTCAGGAAAATTATAAATCTTTTTGGCCAAAATGTCAATTTTATATAGGAATTGGCTTCGTGAACTATCGAAATAGGTTCCAAACAGGCTAAACTTTGGTTAGAAGTAATTTCTGAGACATTTTTAAAAAAGTCCTTTTGCCATTTTTGACATTTTGAGCCAAAATTTGTACCAATCAGATTTTGCTCATAATGTCAGGAAATGTTGCTTAGACCCAATAGATGTTATTTCTTGAATTAGACCGTGACTGCTCACCCAGACAAAGAAATATTAAAGTTTGAAAATTTCTGATTTTGAGGAAAATTATAAATGTTTTTGGCCAAAATGTCAATTTTATATAGGAATTGGCTTCGAGAACTATCGAAATAGGTTCCAAACGGGCTAAACTTTCGTTACTAGGAGTAATTTCTGAGACATTTTTAAAAAAGTCTTTTTGCCATTTTTGACATTTTTAGCCAAAATTTGTACGAATCATATTTTGCTCATAATGTCAGGAAATGTTGCTTAGACCCATTAGATGTTATTTCTTGAAATAGACCGTGACTGCTCACCCAGACAAAGAAATATTAAAGTTTGAAAATTTCTGATTTTGAGGAAAATTATAAATGTTTTTGGCCAAAATGTAAATTTTATATAGGAATTGGCTTCGAGAACTATCGAATTAGGTTCCAAACGGGCTAAACTTAAGTTAGGAGTAATTTCTGAGACATTTTTTAAAAAGTCTTTTTGCCATTTTTGACATTTTTAGCCAAAATTTGTACGAATCATATTTTGCTCATAATGTCAGGAAATGTTGCTTAGACCCAATAGATGTTATTTCTTGAAATAGAACGTGACTGCTCACCCAGACAAAGGAATATTAAAGTTTGAAAATTTCTGATTTTCAGGAAAATTATAAATCTTTTTGCCCAAAATGTCAATTTTATATAGGAATTGGCTTCGAGAACTATCGAAATAGGTTCCAAACGGGCTAAACTTTGGTTAGAAGTAATTTCTGAGACATTTTTAAAAAAGTCCTTTTGCCATTTTTGACATTTTTAGCCAAAATTTGTACGAATCATATTTTGCTCATAATGTCAGGAAATGTTGCTTAGACCCAATAGATGTTATTTCTTGAAATAGACCGTGACTGCTCACCCAGACAAAGAAATATTAAAGTTTGAAAATGTCTGATTTTGAGGAAAATTATAAATGTTTTTGGCCAAAATGTCAATTTTATATAGGAATTGGCTTCGAGAACTATCGAAATAGGTTCCAAACGGGCTAAACTTTCGTTACTAGGAGTAATTTCTGAGACATTTTTTAAAAAGTCTTTTTGCCATTTTGACATTTTTAGCCAAAATTTGTACGAATCATATTTTGCTCATAATGTCAGGAAATGTTGCTTAGACCCATTAGATGTTATTTCTTGAAATAGACCGTGACTGCTCACCCAGACAAAGAAATATTAAAGTTTGAAAATTTATGATTTTGAGGAAAATTATAAATGTTTTTGGCCAAAATTTCAATTTTATATAGGAATTGGCCTCGAGAACTATCGAAATAGGTTCCAAACGGGCTAAACTTTCGTTAGGAGTAATTTCTGAGACATTTTTTAAAAAGTCTTTTTGCCATTTTTGACATTTTTAGCCAAAATTTGTACGAATCAGATTTTGCTCATAATGTCAGGAAATGTTGCTTAGACCCAATAGATGTTATTTCTTGAAATAGACCGTGACTGCTCACCCAGACAAAGGAATATTAAAGTTTGAAAATTTCTGATTTTCAGGAAAATTATAAATCTTTTTGGCCAAAATGTCAATTTTATATAGGAATTGGCTTCGAGAACTATCGAAATAGGTTCCAAACGGGCTAAACTTTGGTTAGAAGTAATTTCTGAGACATTTTTAAAAAAGTCCTTTTGCCATTTTTGACATTTTGAGCCAAAATTTGTACCAATCATATTTTGCTCATAATGTCAGGAAATGTTGCTTAGACCTAATAGATGTTATTTCTTGAAATAGACCGTGACTGCTCACCCAGACAAAGAAATATTAAAGTTTGTAAATTTCTGATTTTGAGGAAAATTATAAATGTTTTTGGCCAAAATGTCAATTTTATATAGGAATTGGCTTCGAGAACTATCGAAATAGGTTCCAAACGGGCTAAACTTTGGTTAGAAGTAATTTCTGAGACATTTTTTAAAAAGTATTTTTGCCATTTTTGACATTTTTAGCCAAAATTTGTACGAATCATATTTTGCTCATAATGTCAGGAAATGTTGCTTAGACCCAATAGATGTTATTTCTTGAAATAGACCGTGACTGCTCACCCAGACAAAGAAATATTAAAGTTTGAAAATTTCTGATTTTGAGGAAAATTATAAATGTTTTTGGCCAAAATGTCAATTTTATATAGGAATTGGCTTCGTGAACTATCGAAATAGGTTCCAAACAGGCTAAACTTTGGTTAGAAGTAATTTCTGAGACATTTTTAAAAAAGTCCTTTTGCCATTTTTGACATTTTGAGCCAAAATTTGTACCAATCAGATTTTGCTCATAATGTCAGGAAATGTTGCTTAGACCCAATAGATGTTATTTCTTGAATTAGACCGTGACTGCTCACCCAGACAAAGAAATATTAAAGTTTGAAAATTTCTGATTTTGAGGAAAATTATAAATGTTTTTGGCCAAAATGTCAATTTTATATAGGAATTGGCTTCGAGAACTATCGAAATAGGTTCCAAACGGGCTAAACTTTCGTTACTAGGAGTAATTTCTGAGACATTTTTTAAAAAGTCTTTTTGCCATTTTTGACATTTTTAGCCAAAATTTGTACGAATCATATTTTGCTCATAATGTCAGGAAATGTTGCTTAGACCCATTAGATGTTATTTCTTGAAATAGACCGTGACTGCTCACCCAGACAAAGAAATATTAAAGTTTGAAAATTTATGATTTTGAGGAAAATTATAAATGTTTTTGGCCAAAATGTCAATTTTATATAGGAATTGGCCTCGAGAAATATCGAAATAGGTTCCAAACGGGCTAAACTTTCGTTAGGAGTAATTTCTGAGACATTTTTTAAAAAGTCTTTTTGCCATTTTTGACATTTTTAGCCAAAATTTGTACGAATCAGATTTTGCTCATAATGTCAGGAAATGTTGCTTAGACGCAATAGATGTTATTTCTTGAATTAGACCGTGACTGCTCACCCAGACAAAGAAATATTAAAGTTTGAAAATTTCTGATTTTGAGGAAAATTATAAATGTTTTTGGCCAAAATGTAAATTTTATATAGGAATTGGCTTCGAGAACTATCGAATTAGGTTCCAAACGGGCTAAACTTAAGTTAGGAGTAATTTCTGAGACATTTTTTAAAAAGTCTTTTTGCCATTTTTGACATTTTTAGCCAAAATTTGTACGAATCATATTTTGCTCATAATGTCAGGAAATGTTGCTTAGACCCAATAGATGTTATTTCTTGAAATAGACCGTGACTGCTCACCCAGACAAAGGAATATTAAAGTTTGAAAATTTCTGATTTTCAGGAAAATTATAAATCTTTTTGCCCAAAATGTCAATTTTATATAGGAATTGGCTTCGAGAACTATCGAAATAGGTTCCAAACGGGCTAAACTTTGGTTAGAAGTAATTTCTGAGACATTTTAAAAAAAGTCCTTTTGCCATTTTTGACATTTTGAGCCAAAATTTGTACCAATCAGATTTTGCTCATAATGTCAGGAAATGTTGCTTAGACCCAATAGATGTTATTTCTTGAATTAGACCGTGACTGCTCACCCAGACAAAGAAATATTAAAGTTTGAAAATTTCTGATTTTGAGGAAAATTATAAAAGTTTTTGGTCCAAAATGTCATTTTTATATAGGAATTGGCTTCGAGAACTATCGAAATAGGTCCAAACGGCTAAACTTTCGTTCGGAGTAATTTCTGAGACATTTTTTAAAAAGTCTTTTTGCCATTTTTGACATTTTTAGCCAAAATTTGTACGAATCATATTTTGCTCATAATGTCAGGAAATGTTGCTTAGACCCAATAGATGTTATTTCTTGAAATAGACCGTGACTGCTCACCCAGACAAAGAAATATTAAAGTTTGAAAATGTCTGATTTTGAGGAAAATTATAAATGTTTTTGGCCAAAATGTCAATTTTATATAGGAATTGGCTTCGAGAACTATCGAAATAGGTTCCAAACGGGCTAAACTTTCGTTACTAGGAGTAATTTCTGAGACATTTTTTAAAAAGTCTTTTTGCCATTTTTGACATTTTTAGCCAAAATTTGTACGAATCATATTTTGCTCATAATGTCAGGAAATGTTGCTTAGACCCATTAGTTGTTATTTCTTGAAATAGACCGTGACTGCTCACCCAGACAAAGAAATATTAAAGTTTGAAAATTTATGATTTTGAGGAAAATTATAAATGTTTTTGGCCAAAATTTCAATTTTGTATAGGAATTGGCCTCGAGAACTATCGAAATAGGTTCCAAACGGGCTAAACTTTCGTTAGGAGTATTTTCTGAGACATTTTTTAAAAAGTCTTTTTGCCATTTTTGACATTTTTAGCCAAAATTTGTACGAAACAGATTTTGCTCATAATGTCAGGAAATGTTGCTTAGACCCAATAGATGTTATTTCTTGAAATAGACCGTGACTGCTCACCCAGACAAAGGAATATTAAAGTTTGAAAAATTTCTGATTTTCAGGAAAATTATAAATCTTTTTGGCCAAAATGTCAATTTTATATAGGAATTGGCTTCGAGAACTATCGAAATAGGTTCCAAACGGGCTAAACTTTGGTTAGAAGTAATTTCTGAGACATTTTTTAAAAAGTATTTTTGCTATTTTTGACATTTTTAGCCAAATTTGTACGAATCATATTTTGCTCATAATGTCAGGAAATGTTGCTTAGACCCAATAGATGTTATTTCTTGAAATAGACCGTGACTGCTCACCCAGACAAAGAAATATTAAAGTTTGAAAATTTCTGATTTTGAGGAAAATTATAAATGTTTTTGGCCAAAATGTCAATTTTATATAGGAATTGGCTTCGAGAACTATCGAAATAGGTTCCCAAACGGGCTAAACTTTCGTTACTAGGAGTAATTTCTGAGACATTTTTTAAAAAGTCTTTTTGCCATTTTTGACATTTTTAGCCAAAATTGTACGAATCATATTTTGCTCATAATGTCAGGAAATGTTGCTTAGACCCATTAGATGTTATTTCTTGAAATAGACCGTGACTGCTCACCCAGACAAAGAAATATTAAAGTTTGAAAATTTATGATTTTGAGGAAAATTATAAATGTTTTTGGCCAAAATTTCAATTTTATATAGGAATTGGCCTCGAGAACTATCGAAATAGGTTCCAAACGGGCTAAACTTTCGTTAGGAGTAATTTCTGAGACATTTTTAAAAAAGTCTTTTTGCCATTTTTGACATTTTTAGCCAACATTTGTACCAATCAGATTTTGCTCATAATGTCAGGAAATGTTGCTTAGACCCAATAGATGTTATTTCTTGAAATAGACCGTGACTGCTCACCCAGACAAAGAAATATTAAAGTTTGTAAATTTCTGATTTTGAGGAAAATTATAAATGTTTTTGGCCAAAATGTCAATTTTATATAGGAATTGGCTTCGAGAACTATCGAAATACGTTCCAAACGGGCTAAACTTTGGTTAGAAGTAATTTCTGAGACATTTTTTAAAAAGTATTTTTGCCATTTTTGACATTTTTAGCCAAAATTTGTACGAATCATATTTTGCTCATAATGTCAGGAAATGTTGCTTAGACCCAATAGATGTTATTTCTTGAAATAGACCGTGACTGCTCACCCAGACAAAGAAATATTAAAGTTTGAAAATTTCTGATTTTGAGGAAAATTATAAATGTTTTTGGCCAAAATGTCAATTTTATATAGGAATTGGCTTCGAGAACTATCGAATTAGGTTCCAAACGGGCTAAACTTTCGTTAGGAGTAATTTCTGAGACATTTTTAAAAAAGTCTTTTTGCCATTTTTGACATTTTTAGCCAAAATTTGTACGAATCATATTTTGCTCATAATGTCAGGAAATGTTGCTTAGACCCAAATAGATGTTATTTCTTGAAATAGACCGTGACTGCTCACCCAGACAAAGGAATATTAAAGTTTGAAAATTTCTGATTTTCAGGAAATTATAAATCTTTTTGCCCAAAATGTCAATTTTATATAGGAATTGGCTTCGAGAACTATCGAAATAGGTTCCAAACGGGCAAAACTTTGGTTAGAAGTAATTTCTGAGACATTTTTAAAAAAGTCCTTTTGCCATTTTTGACATTTTGAGCCAAAATTTGTACCAATCAGATTTTGCTCATAATGTCAGGAAATGTTGCTTAGACCCAATAGATGTTATTTCTTGAATTAGACCGTGACTGCTCACCCAGACAAAGAAATATTAAAGTTTGAAAATTTCTGATTTTGAGGAAAATTATAAAAGTTTTTGGTCAAAATGTCATTTTTATATAGGAATTGGCTTCGAGAACTATCGAAATAGGTTCCAAACGGGCTAAACTTTCGTTCGGAGTAATTTCTGAGACATTTTTAAAAAGGTCTTTTTGCCATTTTTGACATTTTTAGCCAACATTTGTACGAATCATATTTTGCTCATAATGTCTGGAAATGTTGCTTAGACTCAATAGATGTTATTTCTTGAAATAGACCGTGACTGCTCACCCAGACAAAGAAATATTAAAGTTTGAAAATGTCTGATTTTGAGGAAATTATAAATGTTTTTGGCCAAAATGTCAATTTTATATAGGAATTGGCTTCGAGAACTATCGAAATAGGTTCCAAACGGGCTAAACTTCGTTACTAGGAGTAATTTCTGAGACATTTTTTTAAAAAGTCTTTTTGCATTTTTGACATTTTTAGCCAAAATTTGTACGAATCATATTTTGCTCATAATGTCAGGAAATGTTGCTTAGACCCATTAGATGTTATTTCTTGAAATAGACCGTGACTGCTCACCCAGACAAAGAAATATTAAAGTTTGAAAATTTATGATTTTGAGGAAAATTATAAATGTTTTTGGCCAAAATGTCAATTTTATATAGGAATTGGCCTCGAGAACTATCGAAATAGGTTCCAAACGGGCTAAACTTTGTTAGAAGTAATTTCTGAGACATTTTTAAAAAGTCCTTTTGCCATTTTTGACATTTTGAGCCAAAATTTGTACCAATCAGATTTTGCTCATAATGTCAGGAAATGTTGCTTAGACCCAATAGATGTTATTTCTTGAAATAGACCGTGACTGCTCACCCAGACAAAGAAATATTAAAGTTTGAAAATTTCTGATTTTGAGGAAAATTATAAATGTTTTTGGCCAAAATGTCAATTTTATATAGGAATTGGCTTCGAGAACTATCGAAATAGGTTCCAAACGGGCTAAACTTTGGTTAGAAGTAATTTCTGAGACATTTTAAAAAAGTCCTTTTGCCATTTTTGACATTTTGAGCCAAAATTTGTACCAATCAGATTTTGCTCAATAATGTCAGGAAATGTTGCTTAGACCCAATAGATGTTATTTCTTGAAATAGACCGTGACTGCTCACCCAGACAAAGAAATATTAAAGTTTGAAAAATTTCTGATTTTGAGGAAAATTATAAATGTTATTTGGCCAAAATGTCAATTTTATATAGGAATTGGCTTCGAGAACTATCGAAATAGGTTCCAAACGGGCTAAACTTTCGTTACTAGGAGTAATTTCTGAGACATTTTTAAAAAGTCTTTTTGCCATTTTTGACATTTTTAGCCAAAATTTGTACGAATCATATTTTGCTCATAATGTCAGGAAATGTTGCTTAGACCCATTAGATGTTATTTCTTGAAATAGACCGTGACTGCTCACCCAGACAAAGAAATATTAAAGTTTGAAATTTATGATTTTGAGGAAAATTATAAATGTTTTTGGCCAAAATGTCAATTTTATATAGGAATTGGCCTCGAGAACTATCGAAATAGGTCCAAACGGCTAAACTTTCGTTAGGAGTAATTTCTGAGACATTTTTAAAAAGTCTTTTGCCATTTTTGACATTTTTAGCCAAAATTTGTACGAATCAGATTTTGCTCATAATGTCAGGAAATGTTGCTTAGACCCAATAGATGTTATTTCTTGAATTAGACCGTGACTGCTCACCCAGACAAAGAAATATTAAAGTTTGAAAATTTCTGATTTTGAGGAAAATTATAAATGTTTTTGGCCAAAATGTCAATTTTATATAGGAATTGGCTTCGAGAACTATCGAAAGATGTTGGGCATTACAGGCACAAACGCTTTTTTACAAGCCACGACCTGTCTCCTAAATGTCGCGCTAAGTCCTCGAGCGTTGCGGTTCGCTTTGATGTTCCGCACAAGGTCGACTAAGGTCACGCGCTAGCTCGAAATGTATCAATCGTGGAATTTCCCTGGCGCCCATGACCCCGCGCGTACGCGGGAATGATTTTGATTGGGGCGCACTCCGGACACCCGGTCACATTGACTGGTGTCGTGTAAGTTCAGTAAACAAATGTTTTAACGAGCGCGCTGTCTGGCACTTCCCGAAATATTTTGACTCTGTCGGACGCTCATGTGATTACTGCTGAATTACAGCAAAACGGGAGGCGGAGATTAACCGAGGAACCAGGCAGCGTCCCCAAAGATCAAATATTATGGGAAAGAAAAGGACATCAGATGCTCCAGCTGGGAAAAAGAAACGGGGACGTAAACCAAAAAATCAAAGCACAGTAATCACACCGGCGACTACACAAGAGAGCAGGCAACCGGATACAGCAGGTACAAGGACACGTTCAACTCACCAGCTCTCGACCGCCGCCGGCGGGCAGCAAACTCCGCCTCCGGGGCCAACACACGACGCTTCGCCCCTGGTACAGCCAAGAGGTTTGACCGCACCGGTAGCAACTGGCCCGGCACAACAACCGGGACATCTCGCACCGTCACCGGTTCAACCGAGTGGTTTTACAGCACCGGGTGCAGTATATTCCGCACAACCGACTCCGGAACCTGTGGTACAGCTCGATGCACAACCCATGCAGACGGCCGGAGTGGGTACTACACACAGACCGGGTGAGCCCCAGCCAAATCTTTTAACCCCCTCCATACCCACCCACAGTGCATTCGCTCTCCGGCCACATCTTTCCCCTCACTCGTCCCGAGCCCAACCACCCTACTAAGCGAGTTTCCCACGGCAAGGCAAGGCCCGTTTGTTCATGGGGCACCCGCGCTGTGCCCCTCCCCACTGTCGCCCCAAGGCGAATTGCTGGGGGCATCGGTTTCACAAAGCATCAAAGAAAAAGTCGGAAAAGGGGAATTCATCGACCTTGGTTTGCTAGTGAAAGCACCAGGGGTAACTGCATCCCAGTCAGATTCTGATGAATTTTTGCTGGTTCAAGTCGGCGAACACATTGCTCTTAAATCTTCACCCCCGACAAAAAACAAGATTGTCTCGATCGAGGTTTGGACCAACGCGTTTCTCGTTTACGCAGCCATTTTTCTTCAAACTCGGCCAGAGTCTGCTCAGCAAATGTTGAAATACTGCCACACCATTCGCTCCGCGGCGGCACGATACTCGGGATTTGGATGGCGAGATTACGATTTCGAATTCCGGTCAAAGCATTTGGGTCTAAACAAACCGTGGGCAACTATCGACGGGGAACTTTGGCTAATCTACGTAGTTGGGGGTGGGCCATTGCGAACTGCTGGCGGTAGCAGTGCGCAGCCGTCGTTTCAGGGCAGACAACGCCCTGACACAAATCTTCAAGTCGGCAAGTCGCGCACCGGCCCCTTTCGGACCTACGGTAATAGACGTCCAGGCGGAAACCAGCCCGGAGGTCCCGGTATCTGCTACGAAATCAACTTCGGATCCGGGAAATGCGCCAGGGCCAATTGTAGGTTTTTCCACAAATGCATTTCATGCGGCTCAACCGACCATGGCAAGGTGTCCTGCCCCAAACTCAACCCCAATTTGACGAGTCTCGTCCCCACAACACGAAAGTAAGAAAGGTTTCCTGAACCACCCCGCAAATTTGTCCCTGTCAACATTGGCCCCGAGTCCTATTCATGTTCATAATCTGCAAAGCAAACTCGCTAGTTACCCATTTAAAGAGGCTGCACGCTTCCTAGAAAGAGGATTCACATTCGGGTTCAGTCTCGAATACTCAGGGCCCCGCCTGCCAGTCGATCTCCCAAACTTGCAGTCGGTCGAAACAAATCCAAAAATTGCCTTGGAAAAAATTAACAAATATAGGTCCGGCTAGGTCGCTACGCGGGTCCGTTTCTGGAGCGCCCCCTCCGAAACCTGAGATCAAACCCATTGGGAATTTCGGTTAATAAACCGTCTGTCGTTTCCACAAGGCTCTTCGGTAAACGAATTTATTCCCGACTCGGTATGCAAAGTCAAATTCACCAGCTTCGACGAAGCAGTAGATTTAGTGGCTAGGTCGGGGACCGGGGCTGAACTTGCAAAAGCAGACATACGATCGGCTTTCAGATTACTTCCGATCTGTGTTCGCGACTTTGAGCTGCTAGGGATTAAATTCCAAGGTAAATATTACATCGACAAATGTTTGCCCATGGGAGTTCGATGCGCACCCGCATATTTCGAGTCGTTTTCATCATTTCTTGAGTTCTGTGTGCAATCAAACCTGGGAACAGATGGGATAATCCATTACCTGGATGATTTTCTTTGTGTGGGCGCACCACAAGCGGTGGTTTCAGAGAAATTGTCATGTATATCCATCATGCGGGAGTTCAAAGCGACGTGTCTATTTCTAGGGGTCCCCTTAGGGGAAGAGAAAAACGAAGGGCCCACGACAAGGCTAACATTCCTGGGTTTAGAAATTGACACAGAGCTGATGCAAATACGAGTTCCAGAGGATTAACTGTCCAAAACTCGGCAAAAAATCAACGACACACTTGCAAAGCGGTCGCTAACGCTGAAGGAGACACAGTCATTGATCGGTTTGCTGAATTTTCTGTGCCGCGCAGTTCGGCCAGGTAGGGCGTTTCTTCGCCGCCTTATTGATTTGGTGAAACCTCCCGGGTGATTGCGATCGGGGACATTCAGATGAAACAAACTAACCCACAGTCAATGGTGTTGCGTATTAGATTCTCTAAAAATGACCAACATGGCACCACTGTTTTACTCCGCATCGACAGCAACGGTATTCCCTATTTGTGCCCAGTTCAAGCAATGACAAAATCCCTGCGGATAAGGCCAGTGATCAATGGCCCGCTGTTGTGCCACGCGAATGGGTCGCCCGTTACCCGATACCAATTTGGAGCGGTCTTGCGAAAAACCCTTCACCTTGCTGGCGCCCCCCCCCCCCCCCCACCCCCCGCTGGAATTCGGCACGCATTCCTTCAGAATTGGCGCGGCGACAACCGCGGCGATAAATGGTCTTTCCCAGAGGGAAATTCAGAAGATGGGCAGGTGGCGCAGTGATGCGTTCAGATCTTACATTCGCAAATAAGTTTAGCAGGAATACTGGCGGCTCGGACTTACCAGAAAAACAATACTTGCTCAGATATTGTGGTTTATTTCAGGTGTACGCAGAGGTAACATTTGGGTTGTCGGCGACAGCCTAGTCCGGAGGGCGAAAGAGAGAGCCTGCTCCACAGGCAGCGAAAATCTGGGAGCAGCTCACTCAGTGCTTTCGTGGATTGGGCAAGGCGGGGCAACACTACAGGACTTCCCACAAATAATGAGCCGAGCGAGTCGAGCATACTCACCACCTGATTTATTTAATGATTATCCATTTGGGATCGAACGACTTGGGCAGATGGCCCGCCAAACAATGCCGCAAGGCAATCGAAGATTCATACAAGCTTGCTAGAGAGCTTTTCCCATTTGCGCATCTTGTTTGGTCAGCAATTCTGCCCAGGTTGTTCTACAACGATATACCTCCCAAACTTGCATCGATTTAATCCGCACGTCACTGAACAAGTTTGCCAAAAGGAGAGTTCTCCAGCTTGCCGATGCATCCTTTCTTGGTCACAATTTCGACATTCATGAGCACAAATTCTTCTCGCGGGATGGCATCCACCTCTCGGCAGCTGGTTCGGACATCCTTGTTGGAGATTTCTCCTTGGCAGTGCGCAACGCAAGATTCTTCTGAGAAGACGGGCTGACTTGTTCGGGGGACAAAACAAAAAACAAAAAAACAAAAGTGGGATTTTTCGTTGGGGTTTTTGTTGGAGTTTTTGTGGGATTTCTCTTTTCGGCACGAAACAGTCGGATTCCGCGACCAGCCGTGTCGCGAGGACATGCCGGGGACCAAGGAGGCATCTAGCCCCGGGACACCACGGGGGCCTTCGGCGGAGGAACCACCCGCCGAATCAACCTCTCTCGGTCTCTGGCATGGCGTTGGGCGAGTGGATGGTTGCATTTTAAGGACCTGTTTTTTGCTTTTCATAATGCCAAAATATCGTACTTCAGTGGTTCATCCTTTAGGGCCTACGCTTTAACATGTACTGCTGGACTTCAATGCCGGAAGGCAAGCCGTTTACGCCAGTAATGTAACTTATTAAGTAAGCATATTGTTCCGGGTTATTGCCGTTGTTTTTTACCAGATTACTTGTTCAATTGTTCTTGACCCGTTGTTTGGAGATAAACTAAGTTAATTGGCGAAGAAGAATTCGAAAGCACTTTTGCTTGAACTACTGATTATAACAACCGGCTTAGTGCCAGTGGTAATCTTAACCAAATTTGTTTAATTAGTTCATGACCTGTTGGTTTGATGTAAACGAAGTTAATTGTCGAATAAGAACTCGAAAGAGCCACAGTGATGGTGCTTAATATAGATGGCTGATAATAGATACAATGAGAATGTAAACTGAGCGCCCGTCCGAGAAAAGAAATAAATGTGGGCAATGGCTATTTTCTCCCATCGTGTGTCTTTGTACAATCAGATTTTGCTCATAATGTCAGGAAATGTTGCTTAGACCCAATAGATGTTATTTCTTGAATTATACCGTGACTGCTCACCCAGACAAAGAAATATTAAAGTTTGTAAATTTCTGATTTTGAGGAAAATTATAAATGTTTTTGGCCAAAATGTCAATTTTATATAGGAATTGGCTTCGAGAACTATCGAAATAGGTTCCAAACGGGCTAAACTTTGGTTAGAAGTAATTTCTGAGACATTTTTTAAAAAGTCCTTTTGCCATTTTTGACATTTTGAGCCAAAATTTGTACGAATCAGATTTTGCTCATAATGTCAGGAAATGTTGCTTAGACCCAATAGATGTTATTTCTTGAATTATACCGTGACTGCTCACCCAGACAAAGAAATATTAAAGTTTGTAAATTTCTGATTTTGAGGAAAATTATAAATGTTTTTGGCCAAAATGTCAATTTTATATAGGAATTGGCTTCGAGAACTATCGAAATAGGTTCCAAACGGGCTAAACTTTGGTTAGAAGTAATTTCTGAGACATTTTTTAAAAAGTCCTTTTGCCATTTTTGACATTTTGAGCCAAAATTTGTACGAATCAGATTTTCCTCATAATGTCAGGAAATGTTGCTTAGACCCAATAGATGTTATTTCTTGAATTAGACCGTGACTGCTCACCCAAACAAAGAAATATTAAAGTTTGAAAATTTCTGATTTTGAGGAAAATTATAAATGTTTTTGGCCAAAATGTCAATTTTATATAGGAATTGGCTTCGAGAACTATCGAAATAGGTTCCAAACGGGCTAAACTTTCGTTAGGAGTAATTTCTGAGACATTTTTTAAAAAGTCTTTTTGCCATTTTTGACATTTTTAGCCAAAATTTGTACGAATCAGATTTTGCTCATAATGTCAGGAAATGTTGCTTAGACCCAATAGATGTTATTTCTTGAATTAGACCGTGACTGCTCACCCAGACAAAGAAATATTAAAGTTTGTAAATTTCTGATTTTGAGGAAAATTATAAATGTTTTTGGCCAAAATGTCAATTTTATATAGGAATTAGCTTCGAGAACTATCGAAATAGGTTCCAAACAGGCTAAACTTTCGTTAGGAGTAATTTCTGAGACATTTTTAAAAAAGTCTTTTTGCCATTTTTGACATTTTTAGCCAAAATTTGTACGAATCAGATTTTCCTCATAATGTCAGGAAATGTTGCTTAGACCCAATAGATGTTATTTCTTGAATTAGACCGTGACTGCTCACCCAGACAAAGAAATATTAAAGTTTGAAAATTTCTGATTTTGAGAATAATTATAAATGTTTTTGGCCAAAATGTAAATTTTATATAGGAATTGGCTTCGAAAACTATCGAAATAGGTTTCAAACGGGCTAAACTTTCGTTAGGAGTAATTTCTGAGACATTTATATTAAAGTTTGAAAATTTCTGATTTTGAGGAAAATTATAAATGTTTTTGGCCAAAATGTCAATTTTATATAGGAATTGGCTTCGAGAACTATCGAAATAGGTTCCAAACGGGCTAAACTTTCGTTACTAGGAGTAATTTCTGAGACATTTTTTAAAAAGTCTTTTTGCCATTTTTGACATTTTTAGCCAAAATGTGTACGAATCATATTTTGCTCATAATGTCAGGAAATGTTGCTTAGACCCATTAGATGTTATTTCTTGAAATAGACCGTGACTGCTCACCCAGACAAAGAAATATTAAAGTTTGAAAATTTATGATTTTGAGGAAAATTATAAATGTTTTTGGCCAAAATGTCAATTTTATATAGGAATTGGCCTCGAGAACTATCGAAATAGGTTCCAAACGGGTTAAACTTTCGTTAGGAGTAATTTCTGAGACATTTTTTAAAAAGTCTTTTTGCCATTTTTGACATTTTTAGCCAAAATTTGTACGAATCAGATTTTGCTCATAATGTCAGGAAATGTTGCTTAGACCCAATAGATGTTATTTCTTGAATTAGACCGTGACTGCTCACCCAGACAAAGAAATATTAAAGTGTGAAAATTTCTGATTTTGAGGAAAATTATAAATGTTTTTGGCCAAAATGTCAATTTTATATAGGAATTGGCTTCGAGAACTATCGAAAGATGTTTGGGCATTACAGGCACAAACGCTTTTTTACAAGCCACGACCTGTCTCCTAAATGTCGCGCTAAGTCCTCGAGCGTTGCGGTTCGCTTTGATGTTCCGCACAAGGTCGACTAAGGTCACGCGCTAGCTCGAAATGTATCAATCGTGGAATTTCCCTGGCGCCCCATGACCCCGCGCGTACGCGGGAATGATTTTGATTGGGGCGCACTCCGGACACCCGGTCACATGACTGGTGTCGTGTAAGTTCAGTAAACAAATGTTTAACGAGCGCGCTGTCTGGCACTTCCCGAAATATTTTGACTCTGTCGGACGCTCATGTGATTACTGCTGAATTACAGCAAAACGGGAGGCGGAGATTAACCGAGGAACCAGGCAGCGTCCCCAAAGATCAAATATTATGGGAAAGAAAAGGACATCAGATGCTCCAGCTGGGAAAAAGAAACGGGGACGTAAACCAAAAAATCAAAGCACAGTAATCACACCGGCGACTACACAAGAGAGCAGGCAACCGGATACAGCAGGTACAAGGACACGTTCAACTCACCAGCTCTCGACCGCCGCCGGCGGGCAGCAAACTCCGCCTCCGGGGCCAACACACGACGCTTCGCCCCTGGTACAGCCAAGAGGTTTGACCGCACCGGTAGCAACTGGCCCGGCACAACAACCGGGACATCTCGCACCGTCACCGGTTCAACCGAGTGGTTTTACAGCACCAGGTGCAGTATATTCCGCACAACCGACTCCGGAACCTGTGGTACAGCTCGATGCACAACCCATGCAGACGGCCGGAGTGGGTACTACACACAGACCGGGTGAGCCCCAGCCAAATCTTTTAACCCCCTCCATACCCACCCACAGTGCATTCGCTCTCCGGCCACATCTTTCCCCTCACTCGTCCCGAGCCCAACCACCCTACTAAGCGAGTTTCCCACGGCAAGGCAAGGCCCGTTTGTTCATGGGGCACCCGCGCTGTGCCCCTCCCCACTGTCGCCCCAAGGCGAATTGCTGGGGGCATCGGTTTCACAAAGCATCAAAGAAAAAGTCGGAAAAGGGGAATTCATCGACCTTGGTTTGCTAGTGAAAGCACCAGGGGTAACTGCATCCCAGTCAGATTCTGATGAATTTTTGCTGGTTCAAGTCGGCGAACACATTGCTCTTAAATCTTCACCCCCGACAAAAAACAAGATTGTCTCGATCGAGGTTTGGACCAACGCGTTTCTCGTTTACGCAGCCATTTTTCTTCAAACTCGGCCAGAGTCTGCTCAGCAAATGTTGAAATACTGCCACACCATTCGCTCCGCGGCGGCACGATACTCGGGATTTGGATGGCGAGATTACGATTTCGAATTCCGGTCAAAGCATTTGGGTCTAAACAAACCGTGGGCAACTATCGACGGGGAACTTTGGCTAATCTACGTAGTTGGGGGTGGGCCATTGCGAACTGCTGGCGGTAGCAGTGCGCAGCCGTCGTTTCAGGGCAGACAACGCCCTGACACAAATCTTCAAGTCGGCAAGTCGCGCACCGGCCCCTTTCGGACCTACGGTAATAGACGTCCAGGCGGAAACCAGCCCGGAGGTCCCGGTATCTGCTACGAAATCAACTTCGGATCCGGGAAATGCGCCAGGGCCAATTGTAGGTTTTTCCACAAATGCATTTCATGCGGCTCAACCGACCATGGCAAGGTGTCCTGCCCCAAACTCAACCCCAATTTGACGAGTCTCGTCCCCACAACACGAAAGTAAGAAAGGTTTCCTGAACCACCCCGCAAATTTGTCCCTGTCAACATTGGCCCCGAGTCCTATTCATGTTCATAATCTGCAAAGCAAACTCGCTAGTTACCCATTTAAAGAGGCTGCACGCTTCCTAGAAAGAGGATTCACATTCGGGTTCAGTCTCGAATACTCAGGGCCCCGCCTGCCAGTCGATCTCCCAAACTTGCAGTCGGTCGAAACAAATCCAAAAATTGCCTTGGAAAAAATTAACAAATATAGGTCCGGCTAGGTCGCTACGCGGGTCCGTTTCTGGAGCGCCCCCTCCGAAACCTGAGATCAAACCCATTGGGAATTTCGGTTAATAAACCGTCTGTCGTTTCCACAAGGCTCTTCGGTAAACGAATTTATTCCCGACTCGGTATGCAAAGTCAAATTCACCAGCTTCGACGAAGCAGTAGATTTAGTGGCTAGGTCGGGGACCGGGGCTGAACTTGCAAAAGCAGACATACGATCGGCTTTCAGATTACTTCCGATCTGTGTTCGCGACTTTGAGCTGCTAGGGATTAAATTCCAAGGTAAATATTACATCGACAAATGTTTGCCCATGGGAGTTCGATGCGCACCCGCATATTTCGAGTCGTTTTCATCATTTCTTGAGTTCTGTGTGCAATCAAACCTGGGAACAGATGGGATAATCCATTACCTGGATGATTTTCTTTGTGTGGGTGCACCACAAGCGGTGGTTTCAGAGAAATTGTCATGTATATCCATCATGCGGGAGTTCAAAGCGACGTGTCTATTTCTAGGGGTCCCCTTAGGGGAAGAGAAAAACGAAGGGCCCACGACAAGGCTAACATTCCTGGGTTTAGAAATTGACACAGAGCTGATGCAAATACGAGTTCCAGAGGATTAACTGTCCAAAACTCGGCAAAAAATCAACGACACACTTGCAAAGCGGTCGCTAACGCTGAAGGAGACACAGTCATTGATCGGTTTGCTGAATTTTCTGTGCCGCGCAGTTCGGCCAGGTAGGGCGTTTCTTCGCCGCCTTATTGATTTGGTGAAACCTCCCGGGTGATTGCGATCGGGGACATTCAGATGAAACAAACTAACCCACAGTCAATGGTGTTGCGTATTAGATTCTCTAAAAATGACCAACATGGCACCACTGTTTTACTCCGCATCGACAGCAACGGTATTCCCTATTTGTGCCCAGTTCAAGCAATGACAAAATCCCTGCGGATAAGGCCAGTGATCAATGGCCCGCTGTTGTGCCACGCGAATGGGTCGCCCGTTACCCGATACCAATTTGGAGCGGTCTTGCGAAAAACCCTTCACCTTGCTGGCGCCCCCCCCCCCCCCCCCCGCTGGAATTCGGCACGCATTCCTTCAGAATTGGCGCGGCGACAACCGCGGCGATAAATGGTCTTTCCCAGAGGGAAATTCAGAAGATGGGCAGGTGGCGCAGTGATGCGTTCAGATCTTACATTCGCAAATAAGTTTAGCAGGAATACTGGCGGCTCGGACTTACCAGAAAAACAATACTTGCTCAGATATTGTGGTTTATTTCAGGTGTACGCAGAGGTAACATTTGGGTTGTCGGCGACAGCCTAGTCCGGAGGGCGAAAGAGAGAGCCTGCTCCACAGGCAGCGAAAATCTGGGAGCAGCTCACTCAGTGCTTTCGTGGATTGGGCAAGGCGGGGCAACACTACAGGACTTCCCACAGATAATGAGCCGAGCGAGTCGAGCATACTCACCACCTGATTTATTTAATGATTATCCATTTGGGATCGAACGACTTGGGCAGATGGCCCGCCAAACAATGCCGCAAGGCAATCGAAGATTCATACAAGCTTGCTAGAGAGCTTTTCCCATTTGCGCATCTTGTTTGGTCAGCAATTCTGCCCAGGTTGTTCTACAACGATATACCTCCCAAACTTGCATCGATTTAATCCGCACGTCACTGAACAAGTTTGCCAAAAGGAGAGTTCTCCAGCTTGCCGATGCATCCTTTCTTGGTCACAATTTCGACATTCATGAGCACAAATTCTTCTCGCGGGATGGCATCCACCTCTCGGCAGCTGGTTCGGACATCCTTGTTGGAGATTTCTCCTTGGCAGTGCGCAACGCAAGATTCTTCTGAGAAGACGGGCTGACTTGTTCGGGGGACAAAACAAAAAACACAAAAACAAAAGTGGGATTTTTCGTTGGGGTTTTTGTTGGAGTTTTTGTGGGATTTCTCTTTTCGGCACGAAACAGTCGGATTCCGCGACCAGCCGTGTCGCGAGGACATGCCGGGGACCAAGGAGGCATCTAGCCCCGGGACACCACGGGGGCCTTCGGCGGAGGAACCACCCGCCGAATCAACCTCTCTCGGTCTCTGGCATGGCGTTGGGCGAGTGGATGGTTGCATTTTAAGGACCTGTTTTTTGCTTTTCATAATGCCAAAATATCGTACTTCAGTGGTTCATCCTTTAGGGCCTACGCTTTAACATGTACTGCTGGACTTCAATGCCGGAAGGCAAGCCGTTTACGCCAGTAATGTAACTTATTAAGTAAGCATATTGTTCCGGGTTATTGCCGTTGTTTTTTACCAGATTACTTGTTCAATTGTTCTTGACCCGTTGTTTGGAGATAAACTAAGTTAATTGGCGAAGAAGAATTCGAAAGCACTTTTGCTTGAACTACTGATTATAACAACCGGCTTAGTGCCAGTGGTAATCTTAACCAAATTTGTTTAATTAGTTCATGACCTGTTGGTTTGATGTAAACGAAGTTAATTGTCGAATAAGAACTCGAAAGAGCCACAGTGATGGTGCTTAATATAGATGGCTGATAATAGATACAATGAGAATGTAAACTGAGCGCCCGTCCGAGAAAAGAAATAAATGTGGGCAATGGCTATTTTCTCCCATCGTGTGTCTTTGTACAATCAGATTTTGCTCATAATGTCAGGAAATGTTGCTTAGACCCAATAGATGTTATTTCTTGAATTAGACCGTGACTGCTCACCCAGACAAAGAAATATTAAAGTTTGTAAATTTCTGATTTTGAGGAAAATTATAAATGTTTTTGGCCAAAATGTCAATTTTATATAGGAATTGGCTTCGAGAACTATCGAAATAGGTTCCAAACGGGCTAAACTTTGGTTAGAAGTAATTTCTGAGACATTTTTTAAAAAGTCCTTTTGCCATTTTTGACATTTTGAGCCAAAATTTGTACGAATCAGATTTTGCTCATAATGTCAGGAAATGTTGCTTAGACCCAATAGATGTTATTTCTTGAATTAGACCGTGACTGCTCACCCAGACAAAGAAATATTAAAGTTTGAAAATTTCTGATTTTGAGGAAAATTATAAATGTTTTTGGCCAAAATGTCAATTTTATATAGGAATTGGCTTCGAGAACTATCGAAATAGGTTCCAAAAGGGCAAAAATTTCGTTAGGAGTAATTTCTGAGACATTTTTTAAAAAGTATTTTTGCCATTTTTGACATTTTTAGCCAAAATTTGTAAGAATCAGATTTTCCTCATAATGTCAGGAAATGTTGCTTAGACCCAATAGATGTTATTTCTTGAATTAGACCGTGACTGCTCACCCAAACAAAGAAATATTAAAGTTTGAAAATTTCTGATTTTGAGGAAAATTATAAATGTTTTTGGCCAAAATGTCAATTTTATATAGGAATTGGCTTCGAGAACTATCGAAATAGGTTCCAAACGGGCTAAACTTTCGTTAGGAGTAATTTCTGAGACATTTTTTAAAAAGTCTTTTTGCCATTTTTGACATTTTTAGCCAAAATTTGTACGAATCAGATTTTGCTCATAATGTCAGGAAATGTTGCTTAGACCCAATAGATGTTATTTCTTGAATTAGACCGTGACTGCTCACCCAGACAAAGAAATATTAAAGTTTGTAAATTTCTGATTTTGAGGAAAATTATAAATGTTTTTGGCCAAGATGTCAATTTTATATAGGAATTGGCTTCGAGAACTATCGAAATAGGTTCCAAACGGGCTAAACTTTCGTTAGGAGTAATTTCTGAGACATTTTTTAAAAAGTCTTTTTGCCATTTTTGACATTTTTAGCCAAAATTTGTACGAATCAGATTTTGCTCATAATGTCAGGAAATGTTGCTTAGACCCAATAGATGTTATTTCTTGAATTAGACCCTGACTGTTCACCCAGACAAAGAAATATTAAATTTTGAAAATTTCTGATTTTGAGGAAAATTATAAATGTTTTTGGCCAAAATGTCAATTTTATATAGGAATTGGCTTCGAGAACTATCGAAATAGGTTCCAAACGGGCTAAACTTTCGTTAGGAGTAATTTCTGAGACATTTTTAAAAAAGTCTTTTTGCCATTTTTGACATTTTTAGCCAAAATTTGTACGAAACAGATTTTCCTCATAATGTCAGGAAATGTTGCTTAGACCCAATAGATGTTATTTCTTGAATTAGACCGTGACTGCTCACCCAGACAAAGAAATATTAAAGTTTGAAAATTTCTGATTTTGAGAATAATTATAAATGTTTTTGGCCAAAATGTAAATTTTATATAGGAATTGGCTTCGAAAACTATCGAAATAGGTTTCAAACGGGCTAAACTTTCGTTAGGAGTAATTTCTGAGACATTTTTTTAAAAGTCTTTTTGCCATTTTTGACATTTTTAGCCAAAATTTGTACGAATCAGATTTTGCTCATAATGTCAGGAAATGTTGCTTAGACCCAATAGATGTTATTTCTTGAATTAGACCCTGACTGTTCACCCAGACAAAGAAATATTAAATTTTGAAAATTTCTGATTTTGAGGAAAATTATAAATGTTTTTGGCCAAAATGTCAATTTTATATAGGAATTGGCTTCGAGAACTATCGAAATAGGTTCCAAACGGGCTAAACTTTGGTTAGAAGTAATTTCTGAGACATTTTTTAAAAAGTCTTTTTGCCATTTTTGACATTTTTAGCCAAAATTTGTACGAATCAGATTTTCCTCATAATGTCAGGAAATGTTGCTTAGACCCAATAGATGTTATTTCTTGAATTAGACCGTGACTGCTCACCCAGACAAAGAAATATTAAAGTTTGAAAATTTCTTATTTTGAGGAAAATGATGAATGTTTTTGGCCAAAATGTCAATTTTATATAGGAATTGGCTTCGAGAACTATCGAAATATGATCCAAACGGACTAAACTTTCGTTAGAAGTAATTTCTGAGACATTTTTTAAAAAGTATTTTTGCCATTTTTGACATTTTTAGCCAAAATTTGAACGAATCAGATTTTGCTCATAATGTCAGGAAATGTTGCTTAGACACAATAGATGTTATTTCTTGATATAGACCGTGACTGCTCACCCAGACAAAGAAATATTAAAGTTTGAAAATTTCTGATTTTGAGGAAAATTATAAATCTTTTTGGCCAAAATGTCAATTTTATATGGGAATTGGCTTCGAGAACTATCGAAATAGGTTCCAAACGGGCTAAACTTTCGTTAGGAGTAATTTCTGAGACATTTAAAAAAAAGTCTTTTTGCCATTTTTGACATTTTTAGCCAAAATTTGTACAAATCATATTTTGCTCATAATGTCAGGAAATGTTGCTTAGACCCAATAGATGTTATTTCTTGAAATAGACCGTGACTGCTCACCCAGACAAAGAAATATTAAAGTTTGAAAATGTCTGATTTTGAGGAAAATTATAAATGTTTTTGGCCAAAATGTCAATTTTATATAGGAATTGGCTTCGAGAACTATCGAAATAGGTTCCAAACGGGCTAAACTTTCGTTAGGAGTAATTTCTGAGACATTTAAAAAAAAGTCTTTTTGCCATTTTTGACATTTTTAGCCAACATTTGTACGAATCATATTTTGCTCATAATGTCTGGAAATGTTGCTTAGACTCAATAGATGTTATTTCTTGAAATAGACCGTGACTGCTCACCCAGACAAAGGAATATTAAAGTTTGAAAATTTCTGATTTTCAGGAAAATTATAAATGTTTTTGGCCAAAATGTCAATTTTATATAGGAATTGGCTTCGAGAACTATCGAAATAGGTTCCAAACGGGCTAAACTTTGGTTAGAAGTAATTTCTGAGACATTTTTTAAAAAGTCTTTTTGCCATTTTTGACATTTTTAACCAAAATTTGTACGAATCAGATTTTGCTCATAATGTCAGGAAATGTTGCTTAGACCCAATAGATGTTATTTCTTGAAATAGACCGTGACTGCTCACCCAGACAAAGAAATATTAAAGTTTGAAAATTTCTGATTTTAAGGAAAATTATAAATCTTTTTGGCCAAAATGTCAATTTTATATAGGAATTGGCTTCGAGAACTATCGAAATAGGTTCCAAACGGGCTAAACTTTCGTTAGGAGTAATTTCTGAGACATTTTTAAAAAAGTCTTTTTGCCATTTTTGACATTTTTAGCCAAAATTTGTACGAATCATATTTTGCTCATAATGTCAGGAAATGTTGCTTAGACCCAATAGATGTTATTTCTTGAAATAGACCGTGACTGCTCACCCAGACAAAGGAATATTAAAGTTTGAAAATTTCTGATTTTCAGGAAAATTATAAATGTTTTTGGCCAAAATGTCAATTTTATATAGGAATTGGCTTCGAGAACTATCGAAATAGGTTCCAAACGGGCTAAACTTTGGTTAGAAGTAATTTCTGAGACATTTTTAAAAAAGTCCTTTTGCCATTTTTGACATTTTGAGCCAAAATTTGTACCCAATAGATGTTATTTCTTGAAATAGACCGTGACTGCTCACCCAGACAAAGAAATATTAAAGTTTGAAAATGTCTGATTTTGAGGAAAATTATAAATGTTTTTGGCCAAAATGTCAATTTTATATAGGAATTGGCTTCGAGAACTATCGAAATAGGTTCCAAACGGGCTAAACTTTCGTTAGGAGTAATTTCTGAGACATTTAAAAAAAAGTCTTTTTGCCATTTTTGACATTTTTAGCCAACATTTGTACGAATCATATTTTGCTCATAATGTCTGGAAATGTTGCTTAGACTCAATAGATGTTATTTCTTGAAATAGACCGTGACTGCTCACCCAGACAAAGGAATATTAAAGTTTGAAAATTTCTGATTTTCAGGAAAATTATAAATGTTTTTGGCCAAAATGTCAATTTTATATAGGAATTGGCTTCGAGAACTATCGAAATAGGTTCCAAACGGGCTAAACTTTGGTTAGAAGTAATTTCTGAGACATTTTTTAAAAAGTCTTTTTGCCATTTTTGACATTTTTAACCAAAATTTGTACGAATCAGATTTTGCTCATAATGTCAGGAAATGTTGCTTAGACCCAACAGATGTTATTTCTTGAAATAGACCGTGACTGCTCACCCAGACAAAGAAATATTAAAGTTTGAAAATTTCTGATTTTGAGGAAAATTATAAATGTTTTTGGCCAAAATGTCAATTTTATATAGGAATTGGCTTCGAGAACTATCGAAATAGGTTCCAAACGGGCTAAACTTTCGTTAGGAGTAATTTCTGAGACATTTTTTAAAAAGTCTTTTTGCCATTTGTGACATTTTTAGCCAAAATTTGTACGAATCATATTTTGCTCATAATGTCAGGAAATGTTGCTTAGACCCAATAGATGTTATTTCTTGAAATAGACCGTGACTGCTCACCCAGACAAAGGAATATTAAAGTTTGAAAATTTCTGATTTTCAGGAAAATTATAAATGTTTTTGGCCAAAATGTCAATTATATATAGGAATTGGCTTCGAGAACTATCGAAATAGGTTCCAAACGGGCTAAACTTTGGTTAGAAGTAATTTCTGAGACATTTTTAAAAAAGTCCTTTTGCCATTTTTGACATTTTGAGCCAAAATTTGTACCAATCAGATTTTGCTCATAATGTCAGGAAATGTTGCTTAGACCCAATAGATGTTATTTCTTGAATTAGACCGTGACTGCTCACCCAGACAAAGAAATATTAAAGTTTGAAAATTTCAGATTTTGAGGAAAATTATAAATGTTTTTGGCCAAAATGTCAATTTTATATAGGAATTGGCTTCGAGAACTATCGAAATAGGTTCCAAACGGGCTAAACTTTCGTTAGGAGTAATTTCTGAGACATTTTTAAAAAAGTCTTTTTGCCATTTTTGACATTTTTAGCCAAAATTTGTACGAATCATATTTTGCTCATAATGTCAGGAAATGTTGCTTAGACCCAATAGATGTTATTTCTTGAAATAGACCGTGACTGCTCACCCAGACAAAGGAATATTAAAGTTTGAAAATTTCAGATTTTCAGGAAAATTATAAATCTTTTTGGCCAAAATGTTAATTTTATATAGGAATTGGCTTCGAGAACTATCGAAATAGGTTCCAAACGGGCTAAACTTTGGTTAGAAGTAATTTCTGAGACATTTTTAAAAAAGTCCTTTTGCCATTTTTGACATTTTGAGCCAAAATTTGTACCAATCAGATTTTGCTCATAATGTCAGGAAATGTTGCTTAGACCCAATAGAAGTTATTTCTTGAATTAGACCGTGACTGCTCACCCAGACAAAGAAATATTAAAGTTTGAAAATTTCTGATTTTCAGGAAAATTATAAATGTTTTTGGCCAAAATGTCAATTTTATATAGGAATTGGCTTCGAGAACTATCGAAATAGGTTCCAAACGGGCTAAACTTTCGTTAGGAGTAATTTCTGAGACATTTAAAAAAAAGTCTTTTTGCCATTTTTGACATTTTTAGCCAACATTTGTACGAATCATATTTTGCTCATAATGTCTGGAAATGTTGCTTAGACTCAATAGATGTTATTTCTTGAAATAGACCGTGACTGCTCACCCAGACAAAGGAATATTAAAGTTTGAAAATTTCTGATTTTCAGGAAAATTATAAATGTTTTTGGCCAAAATGTCAATTTTATATAGGAATTGGCTTCGAGAACTATCGAAATAGGTTCCAAACGGGCTAAACTTTGGTTAGAAGTAATTTCTGAGACATTTTTTAAAAAAGTCTTTTTGCCATTTTTGACATTTTTAACCAAAATTTGTACGAAACAGATTTTGCTCATAATGTCAGGAAATGTTGCTTAGACCCAATAGATGTTATTTCTTGAAATAGACCGTGACTGCTCACCCAGACAAAGAAATATTAAAGTTTGAAAATTTCTGATTTTGAGGAAAATTATAAATGTTTTTGGCCAAAATGTTAATTTTATATAGGAATTGGCTTCGAGAACTATCGAAATAGGTTCCAAACGGGCTAAACTTTGGTTAGAAGTAATTTCTGAGACATTTTTAAAAAAGTCCTTTTGCCATTTTTGACATTTTGAGCCAAAATTTGTACCAATCAGATTTTGCTCATAATGTCAGGAAATGTTGCTTAGACCCAATAGAAGTTATTTCTTGAATTAGACCGTGACTGCTCACCCAGACAAAGAAATATTAAAGTTTGAAAATTTCTGATTTTCAGGAAAATTATAAATCTTTTTGGCCAAAATGTCAATTTTATATAGGAATTGGCTTTGAGAACTATCGAAATAGGTTCCAAACGGGCTAAACTTTGGTTAGAAGTAATTTCTGAGAAATTTTTAAAAAAGTCCTTTTGCCATTTTTGACATTTTGAGCCAAAATTTGTACCAATCAGATTTTGCTCATAATGTCAGGAAATGTTGCTTAGACCCAATAGATGTTATTTCTTGAAATAGACCGTGACTGCTCACCCAGACAAAGAAATATTAAAGTTTGAAAATGTCTGATTTTGAGGAAAATTATAAATGTTTTTGGCCAAAATGTCAATTTTATATAGGAATTGGCTTCGAGAACTATCGAAATAGGTTCCAAACGGGCTAAACTTTCGTTAGGAGTAATTTCTGAGACATTTAAAAAAAAGTATTTTTGCCATTTTTGACATTTTTAGCCAACATTTGTACGAATCATATTTTGCTCATAATGTCTGGAAATGTTGCTTAGACTCAATAGATGTTATTTCTTGAAATAGACCGTGACTGCTCACCCAGACAAAGGAATATTAAAGTTTGAAAATTTCTGATTTTCAGGAAAATTATAAATGTTTTTGGCCAAAATGTCAATTTTATATAGGAATTGGCTTCGAGAACTATCGAAATAGGTTCCAAACGGGCTAAACTTTGGTTAGAAGTAATTTCTGAGACATTTTTTAAAAAAGTCTTTTTGCCATTTTTGACATTTTTAACCAAAATTTGTACGAATCAGATTTTGCTCATAATGTCAGGAAATGTTGCTTAGACCCAATAGATGTTATTTCTTGAAATAGACCGTGACTGCTCACCCAGACAAAGAAATATTAAAGTTTGAAAATTTCTGATTTTGAGGAAAATTATAAATGTTTTTGGCCAAAATGTCAATTTTATATAGGAATTGGCTTCGAGAACTATCGAAATAGGTTCCAAACGGGCTAAACTTTGGTTAGAAGTAATTTCTGAGACATTTTTTAAAAAGTATTTTTGCCATTTATGACATTTTTAGCCAAAATTTGTACGAATCATATTTTGCTCATAATGTCAGGAAATGTTGCTTAGACCCAATATATGTTATTTCTTGAAATAGACCGTGACTGCTCACCCAGACAAAGAAATATTAAAGTTTGAAAATTTCTGATTTTGAGGAAAATTATAAATGTTTTTGGCCAAAATGTCAATTTTATATAGGAATTGGCTTCGAGAACTATCGAATTAGGTTCCAAACGGGCTAAACTTTCGTTAGGTGTAATTTCTGAGACATTTTTTAAAAAGTCTTTTTGCCATTTTTGACATTTTTAGCCAAAATTTGTACGAATCATATTTTGCTCATAATGTCAGGAAATGTTGCTTAGACCCAATAGATGTTATTTCTTGAAATAGACCGTGACTGCTCACCCAGACAAAGGAATATTAAAGTTTGAAAATTTCTGATTTTCAGGAAAATTATAAATCTTTTTGGCCAAAATGTCAATTTTATATAGGAATTGGCTTCGAGAACTATCGAAATAGGTTCCAAACGGGCTAAACTTTGGTTAGAAGTAATTTCTGAGACATTTTTAAAAAAGTCCTTTTGCCATTTTTGACATTTTGAGCCAAAATTTGTACCAATCAGATTTTGCTCATAATGTCAGGAAATGTTGCTTAGACCCAATAGATGTTATTTCTTGAATTAGACCGTGACTGCTCACCCAGACAAAGGAATATTAAAGTTTGAAAATTTCAGATTTTCAGGAAAATTATAAATCTTTTTGGCCAAAATGTTAATTTTATATAGGAATTGGCTTCGAGAACTATCGAAATAGGTTCCAAACGGGCTAAACTTTGGTTAGAAGTAATTTCTGAGACATTTTTAAAAAAGTCCTTTTGCCATTTTTGACATTTTGAGCCAAAATTTGTACCAATCAGATTTTGCTCATAATGTCAGGAAATGTTGCTTAGACCCAATAGAAGTTATTTCTTGAATTAGACCGTGACTGCTCACCCAGACAAAGAAATATTAAAGTTTGAAAATTTCTGATTTTCAGGAAAATTATAAATCTTTTTGGCCAAAATGTCAATTTTATATAGGAATTGGCTTTGAGAACTATCGAAATAGGTTCCAAACGGGCTAAACTTTGGTTAGAAGTAATTTCTGAGAAATTTTTAAAAAAGTCCTTTTGCCATTTTTGACATTTTGAGCCAAAATTTGTACCAATCAGATTTTGCTCATAATGTCAGGAAATGTTGCTTAGACCCAATAGATGTTATTTCTTGAAATAGACCGTGACTGCTCACCCAGACAAAGAAATATTAAAGTTTGAAAATGTCTGATTTTGAGGAAAATTATAAATGTTTTTGGCCAAAATGTCAATTTTATATAGGAATTGGCTTCGAGAACTATCGAAATAGGTTCCAAACGGGCTAAACTTTCGTTAGGAGTAATTTCTGAGACATTTAAAAAAAAGTCTTTTTGCCATTTTTGACATTTTTAGCCAACATTTGTACGAATCATATTTTGCTCATAATGTCTGGAAATGTTGCTTAGACTCAATAGATGTTATTTCTTGAAATAGACCGTGACTGCTCACCCAGACAAAGGAATATTAAAGTTTGAAAATTTCTGATTTTCAGGAAAATTATAAATGTTTTTGGCCAAAATGTCAATTTTATATAGGAATTGGCTTCGAGAACTATCGAAATAGGTTCCAAACGGGCTAAACTTTGGTTAGAAGTAATTTCTGAGACATTTTTTAAAAAAGTCTTTTTGCCATTTTTGACATTTTTAACCAAAATTTGTACGAAACAGATTTTGCTCATAATGTCAGGAAATGTTGCTTAGACCCAATAGATGTTATTTCTTGAAATAGACCGTGACTGCTCACCCAGACAAAGAAATATTAAAGTTTGAAAATTTCTGATTTTGAGGAAAATTATAAATGTTTTTGGCCAAAATGTCAATTTTATATAGGAATTGGCTTCGAGAACTATCGAAATAGGTTCCAAACGGGCTAAACTTTGGTTAGAAGTAATTTCTGAGACATTTTTTAAAAAGTATTTTTGCCATTTATGACATTTTTAGCCAAAATTTGTACGAATCATATTTTGCTCATAATGTCAGGAAATGTTGCTTAGACCCAATATATGTTATTTCTTGAAATAGACCGTGACTGCTCACCCAGACAAAGGAATATTAAAGTTTGAAAATATCTGATTTTCAGGAAAATTATAAATCTTTTTGGCCAAAATGTCAATTTTATATAGGAATTGGCTTCGAGAACTATCGAAATAGGTTCCAAACGGGCTAAACTTTGGTTAGAAGTAATTTCTGAGACATTTTTAAAAAAGTCTTTTTGCCATTTTTGACATTTTTAGCCAAAATTTGTACGAATCATATTTTGCTCATAATGTCAGGAAATGTTGCTTAGACCCAATAGATGTTATTTCTTGAAATAGACCGTGACTGCTCACCCAGACAAAGGAATATTAAAGTTTGAAAATTTCAGATTTTCAGGAAAATTATAAATCTTTTTGGCCAAAATGTTAATTTTATATAGGAATTGGCTTCGAGAACTATCGAAATAGGTTCCAAACGGGCTAAACTTTGGTTAGAAGTAATTTCTGAGACATTTTTAAAAAAGTCCTTTTGCCATTTTTGACATTTTGAGCCAAAATTTGTACCAATCAGATTTTGCTCATAATGTCAGGAAATGTTGCTTAGACCCAATAGAAGTTATTTCTTGAATTAGACCGTGACTGCTCACCCAGACAAAGAAATATTAAAGTTTGAAAATTTCTGATTTTCAGGAAAATTATAAATCTTTTTGGCCAAAATGTCAATTTTATATAGGAATTGGCTTTGAGAATTATCGAAATAGGTTCCAAACGGGCTAAACTTTGGTTAGAAGTAATTTCTGAGAAATTTTTAAAAAAGTCCTTTTGCCATTTTTGACATTTTGAGCCAAAATTTGTACCAATCAGATTTTGCTCATAATGTCAGGAAATGTTGCTTAGACCCAATAGATGTTATTTCTTGAAATAGACCGTGACTGCTCACCCAGACAAAGAAATATTAAAGTTTGAAAATGTCTGATTTTGAGGAAAATTATAAATGTTTTTGGCCAAAATGTCAATTTTATATAGGAATTGGCTTCGAGAACTATCGAAATAGGTTCCAAACGGGCTAAACTTTCGTTAGGAGTAATTTCTGAGACATTTAAAAAAAAGTCTTTTTGCCATTTTTGACATTTTTAGCCAACATTTGTACGAATCATATTTTGCTCATAATGTCTGGAAATGTTGCTTAGACTCAATAGATGTTATTTCTTGAAATAGACCGTGACTGCTCACCCAGACAAAGGAATATTAAAGTTTGAAAATTTCTGATTTTCAGGAAAATTATAAATGTTTTTGGCCAAAATGTCAATTTTATATAGGAATTGGCTTCGAGAACTATCGAAATAGGTTCCAAACGGGCTAAACTTTGGTTAGAAGTAATTTCTGAGACATTTTTTTAAAAAGTCTTTTTGCCATTTTTGACATTTTTAACCAAAATTTGTACGAATCAGATTTTGCTCATAATGTCAGGAAATGTTGCTTAGACCCAATAGATGTTATTTCTTGAAATAGACCGTGACTGCTCACCCAGACAAAGAAATATTAAAGTTTGAAAATTTCTGATTTTGAGGAAAATTATAAATGTTTTTGGCCAAAATGTCAATTTTATATAGGAATTGGCTTCGAGAACTATCGAAATAGGTTCCAAACGGGCTAAACTTTGGTTAGAAGTAATTTCTGAGACATTTTTTAAAAAGTATTTTTGCCATTTATGACATTTTTAGCCAAAATTTGTACGAATCATATTTTGCTCATAATGTCAGGAAATGTTGCTTAGACCCAATATATGTTATTTCTTGAAATAGACCGTGACTGCTCACCCAGACAAAGAAATATTAAAGTTTGAAAATTTCTGATTTTGAGGAAAATTATAAATGTTTTTGGCCAAAATGTCAATTTTATATAGGAATTGGCTTCGAGAACTATCGAATTAGGTTCCAAACGGGCTAAACTTTCGTTAGGAGTAATTTCTGAGACATTTTTTAAAAAGTCTTTTTGCCATTTTTGACATTTTTAGCCAAAATTTGTACGAATCATATTTTGCTCATAATGTCAGGAAATGTTGCTTAGACCCAATAGATGTTATTTCTTGAAATAGACCGTGACTGCTCACCCAGACAAAGGAATATTAAAGTTTGAAAATTTCTGATTTTCAGGAAAATTATAAATCTTTTTGGCCAAAATGTCAATTTTATATAGGAATTGGCTTCGAGAACTATCGAAATAGGTTCCAAACGGGCTAAACTTTGGTTAGAAGTAATTTCTGAGACATTTTTAAAAAAGTCCTTTTGCCATTTTTGACATTTTGAGCCAAAATTTGTACCAATCAGATTTTGCTCATAATGTCAGGAAATGTTGCTTAGACCCAATAGATGTTATTTCTTGAATTAGACCGTGACTGCTCACCCAGACAAAGAAATATTAAAGTTTGAAAATTTCTGATTTTGAGGAAAATTATAAATGTTTTTGGTCAAAATGTCAATTTTATATAGGAATTGGCTTCGAGAACTATCGAAATAGGTTCCAAACGGGCTAAACTTTCGTTAGGAGTAATTTCTGAGACATTTTTTAAAAAGTCTTTTTGCCATTTTTGACATTTTCAGCCAAAATTTGTACGAATCATATTTTGCTCATAATGTCAGGAAATGTTGCTTAGACCCAATAGATGTTATTTCTTGAAATAGACCGTGACTGCTCACCCAGACAAAGAAATATTAAAGTTTGACAATTACTGATTTTGAGGAAAATTATAAATGTTTTTGGCCAAAATGTAAATTTTATATAGAATTGGCTTCGAGAACTATCGAAATAGGTTCCAAACGGGCTAAACTTTCGTTAGGAGTAATTTCTGAGACATTTTTAAAAAAGAATTTTTGCCATTTTTGACATTTTTAGCCAAAATTTGTACGAATCAGATTTTGCTCATAATGTCAGGAAATGTTGCTTAGACCCAATAGATGTTATTTCTTGAATTAGACCGTGACTGTTCACCAAGACAAAGAAATATTAAAGTTTGAAAATTTCTGATTTTGAGGAAAATTATAAATGTTTTTGGCCAAAATGTAAATTTTATATAGGAATTGGCTTCAAGAACTATCGAAATAGGTTCCAAACGGGCTAAACTTTCGTTAGAAGTAATTTCTGAGACATTTTTTAAAAAGTATTTTTTTCCATTTTTGAAATTTTTAGCCAAAATTTGTAGGAATCTGATTTTGCTCATAATGTCAGGAAATGTTGCTTAGACCCAATAGATGTTATTTCTTGAATTAGACCGTGACTGCTCACCAAGACAAAGAAATATTAAAGTTTGAAAATTTCTGATTTTGAGGAAAATTATAAATGTTTTTGGCCAAAATGTCAATTTTATATAGGAATTGGCTTCGAGAACTATCGAAATAGGTTCCAAACGGGCTAAACTTTCGTTACTAGGAGTAATTTCTGAGACATTTTTTAAAAAGTCTTTTTGCCATTTTTGACATTTTTAGCTAAAATTTGTACAAATCATATTTTGCTCATAATGTCAGGAAATGTTGCTTAGACCCAATAGATGTTATTTCTTGAAATAGACCGTGACTGCTCACCCAGACAAAGAAATATTAAAGTTTGAAAATGTCTGATTTTGAGGAAAATTATAAATGTTTTTGGCCAAAATGTCAATTTTATATAGGAATTGGCTTCGAGAACTATCGAAATAGGTTCCAAACGGGCTAAACTTTCGTTAGGAGTAATTTCTGAGACATTTAAAAAAAAGTCTTTTTGCCATTTTTGACATTTTTAGCCAACATTTGTACGAATCATATTTTGCTCATAATGTCTGGAAATGTTGCTTAGACTCAATAGATGTTATTTCTTGAAATAGACCGTGACTGCTCACCCAGACAAAGGAATATTAAAGTTTGAAAATTTCTGATTTTCAGGAAAATTATAAATGTTTTTGGCCAAAATGTCAATTTTATATAGGAATTGGCTTCGAGAACTATCGAAATAGGTTCCAAACGGGCTAAACTTTGGTTAGAAGTAATTTCTGAGACATTTTTTAAAAAAGTCTTTTTGCCATTTTTGACATTTTTAACCAAAATTTGTACGAATCAGATTTTGCTCATAATGTCAGGAAATGTTGCTTAGACCCAATAGATGTTATTTCTTGAAATAGACCGTGACTGCTCACCCAGACAAAGAAATATTAAAGTTTGAAAATTTCTGATTTTGAGGAAAATTATAAATGTTTTTGGCCAAAATGTCAATTTTATATAGGAATTGGCTTCGAGAACTATCGAATTAGGTTCCAAACGGGCTAAACTTTCGTTAGGAGTAATTTCTGAGACATTTTTTAAAAAGTCTTTTTGCCATTTTTGACATTTTTAGCCAAAATTTGTACAAATCATATTTTGCTCATAATGTCAGGAAATGTTGCTTAGACCCAATAGATGTTATTTCTTGAAATAGACCGTGACTGCTCACCCAGACAAAGGAATATTAAAGTTTGAAAATATCTGATTTTCAGGAAAATTATAAATCTTTTTGGCCAAAATGTCAATTTTATATAGGAATTGGCTTCGAGAACTATCGAAATAGGTTCCAAACGGGCTAAACTTTGGTTAGAAGTAATTTCTGAGACATTTTTTAAAAAAGTCTTTTTGCCATTTTTGACATTTTTAACCAAAATTTGTACGAATCAGATTTTGCTCATAATGTCAGGAAATGTTGCTTAGACCCAATAGATGTTATTTCTTGAAATAGACCGTGACTGCTCACCCAGACAAAGAAATATTAAAGTTTGAAAATTTCTGATTTTGAGGAAAATTATAAATGTTTTTGGCCAAAATGTCAATTTTATATAGGAATTGTCCTCGAGAACTATCGAAATAGGTTCCAAACGGGCTAAACTTTCGTTAGGAGTAATTTCTGAGACATTTTTTAAAAAGTCTTTTTGCCATTTTTGACATTTTTAGCCAAAATTTGTACCAATCAGATTTTGCTCATAATGTCAGGAAATGTTGCTTAGACCCAATAGATGTTATTTCTTGAATTAGACCGTGACTGCTCACCCAGACAAAGAAATATTAAAGTTTGTAAATTTCTGATTTTGAGGAAAATTATAAATGTTTTTGGCCAAAATTTCAATTTTATATAGGAATTGGCTTCGAGAACTATCGAAATAGGTTCCAAACGGGCTAAACTTTGGTTAGAAGTAATTTCTGAGACATTTTTAAAAAAGTCCTTTTGCCATTTTTGACATTTTGAGCCAAAATTTGTACCAATCAGATTTTGCTCATAATGTCAGGAAATGTTGCTTAGACCCAATAGATGTTATTTCTTGAATTAGACCGTGACTGCTCACCCAGACAAAGAAATATTAAAGTTTGAAAATTTCTGATTTTGAGGAAAATTATAAATGTTTTTGGCCAAAATGTCAATTTTATATAGGAATTGGCCTCGAGAACTATCGAAATAGGTTCCAAACGGGCTAAACTTTCGTTAGGAGTAATTTCTGAGACATTTTTAAAAAAGTCTTTTTGCCATTTTTGACATTTTTAGCCAAAATTTGTACGAATCAGATTTTGCTCATAATGTCAGGAAATGTTGCTTAGACCCAATAGATGTTATTTCTTGAAATAGACCGTGACTGCTCACCCAGACAAAGGAATATTAAAGTTTGAAAATATCTGATTTTCAGGAAAATTATAAATCTTTTTGGCCAAAATGTCAATTTTATATAGGAATTGGCTTCGAGAACTATCGAAATAGGTTCCAAACGGGCTAAACTTTGGTTAGAAGTAATTTCTGAGACATTTTTAAAAAAGTCCTTTTGCCATTTTTGACATTTTGAGCCAAAATTTGTACCAATCAGATTTTGCTCATAATGTCAGGAAATGTTGCTTAGACCCAATAGATGTTATTTCTTGAATTAGACCGTGACTGCTCACCCAGACAAATAAATATTAAAGTTTGAAAATTTCTGATTTTCAGGAAAATTATAAATCTTTTTGGCCAAAATGTCAATTTTATATAGGAATTGGCTTCGAGAACTATCGAAATAGGTTCCAAACGGGCTAAACTTTGGTTAGAAGTAATTTCTGAGAAATTTTTAAAAAAGTCCTTTTGCCATTTTTGACATTTTGAGCCAAAATTTGTACCAATCAGATTTTGCTCATAATGTCAGGAAATGTTGCTTAGACCCAATAGATGTTATTTCTTGAATTAGACCGTGACTGCTCACCCAGACAAAGAAATATTAAAGTTTGAAAATGTCTGATTTTCAGGAAAATTATAAATGTTTTTGGCCAAAATGTCAATTTTATATAGGAATTGGCTTCGAGAACTATCGAAATAGGTTCCAAACGGGCTAAACTTTCGTTAGGAGTAATTTCTGAGACATTTAAAAAAAAGTCTTTTTGCCATTTTTGACATTTTTAGCCAACATTTGTACGAATCATATTTTGCTCATAATGTCTGGAAATGTTGCTTAGACTCAATAGATGTTATTTCTTGAAATAGACCGTGACTGCTCACCCAGACAAAGGAATATTAAAGTTTGAAAATTTCTGATTTTCAGGAAAATTATAAATGTTTTTGGCCAAAATGTCAATTTTATATAGGAATTGGCTTCGAGAACTATCGAAATAGGTTCCAAACGGGCTAAACTTTGGTTAGAAGTAATTTCTGAGACATTTTTTAAAAAAGTCTTTTTGCCATTTTTGACATTTTTAACCAAAATTTGTACGAATCAGATTTTGCTCATAATGTCAGGAAATGTTGCTTAGACCCAATAGATGTTATTTCTTGAAATAGACCGTGACTGCTCACCCAGACAAAGAAATATTAAAGTTTGAAAATTTCTGATTTTGAGGAAAATTATAAATGTTTTTGGCCAAAATGTCAATTTTATATAGGAATTGTCCTCGAGAACTATCGAAATAGGTTCCAAACGGGCTAAACTTTTTTAGGAGTAATTTCTGAGACATTTTTAAAAAAGTCTTTTTGCCATTTTTGACATTTTTAGCCAAAATTTGTACGAATCAGATTTTGCTCATAATGTCAGGAAATGTTGCTTAGACCCAATAGATGTTATTTCTTGAATTAGACCGTGACTGCTCACCCAGACAAAGAAATATTAAAGTTTGTAAATTTCTGATTTTGAGGAAAATTATAAATGTTTTTGGCCAAAATTTCAATTTTATATAGGAATTGGCTTCGAGAACTATCGAAATAGGTTCCAAACGGGCTAAACTTTGGTTAGAAGTAATTTTTGAGACATTTTTAAAAAAGTCCTTTTGCCATTTTTGACATTTTGAGCCAAAATTTGTACGAATCAGATTTTGCTCATAATGTCAGGAAATGTTGCTTAGACCCAATAGATGTTATTTCTTGAACTAGACCGTGACTGTTCACCCAGACAAAGAAATATTAAAGTTTGAAAATTTCTGATTTTGAGGAAAATTATAAAATTTTTGGCCAAAATGTCAATTTTATATAGGAATTGGCTTCGAGAACTATCGAAATAGGTTCCAAACGGGCTAAACTTTGGTTAGAAGTAATTTCTGAGACATTTTTAAAAAAGTCCTTTTGCAATTTTTGACATTTTTAGCCAAAATTTGAACGAATCAGATTTTGCTCATAATGTCAGGAAATGTTGCTTAGACCCAATAGATGTTATTTCTTGAAATAGACCGTGACTGCTCACCCAAACAAAGAAATATTAAAGTTTGAAAATTTCTGATTTTGAGGAAAATTATAAATGTTTTTGGTCAAAATGTAAATTTTATATAGGAATTGGCTTCGAGAACTATCGAAATAGGTTCCAAACGGGCTAAACTTTCGTTAGGAGTAATTTCTGAGACATTTTTTAAAAGTCTTTTTGCCATTTTTGACATTTTCAGCCAAAATTTGTACGAATCATATTTTGCTCATAATGTCAGGAAATGTTGCTTAGACCCAATAGATGTTATTTCTTGAAATAGACCGTGACTGCTCACCCAGACAAAGAAATATTAAAGTTTGACAATTTCTGATTTTGAGGAAAATTATAAATGTTTTTGGCCAAAATGTAAATTTTATATAGAATTGGCTTCGAGAACTATCGAAATAGGTTCCAAACGGGCTAAACTTTCGTTAGGAGTAATTTCTGAGACATTTTAAAAAAAGAATTTTTGCCATTTTTGACATTTTTAGCCAAAATTTGTACGAATCAGATTTTGCTCATAATGTCAGGAAATGTTGCTTAGACCCAATAGATGTTATTTCTTGAATTAGACCGTGACTGTTCACCAAGACAAAGAAATATTAAAGTTTGAAAATTTCTGATTTTGAGGAAAATTATAAATGTTTTTGGCCAAAATGTAAATTTTATATAGGAATTGGCTTCAAGAACTATCGAAATAGGTTCCAAACGGGCTAAACTTTCGTTAGAAGTAATTTCTGAGACATTTTTTAAAAAGTATTTTTTTCCATTTTTGAAATTTTTAGCAAAAATTTGTAGGAATCTGATTTTGCTCATAATGTCAGGAAATGTTGCTTAGACCCAATAGATGTTATTTCTTGAATTAGACCGTGACTGCTCACCCAGACAAAGAAATATTAAATTTTGAACATTTCTGATTTTGAGGAAAATTATGAATGTTTTTGGCCAAAATGTCAATTTTATATAGGAATTGGCTTCGAGAACTATCGAAATAGGTTCCAAACGGGCTAAACTTTCGTTAGGAGTAATTTCTTAGACATTTTTAAAAAAGTCTTTTTGCCATTTTTGACATTTTTAGCCAAAATTTGTACGAATCATATTTTGCTCATAATGTCAGGAAATGTTGCTTAGACCCAATAGATGTTATTTCTTGAAATAGACCGTGACTGCTCACCCAGACAAAGGAATATTAAAGTTTGAAAATTTCTGATTTTCAGGAAAATTATAAATGTTTTTGGCCAAAATGTCAATTTTATATAGGAATTGGCTTCAAGAACTATCGAAATAGGTTCCAAACGGGCTAAACTTTGGTTAGAAGTAATTTCTGAGACATTTTTTAAAAAGTCCTTTTGCCATTTTTGACATTTTGAGCCAAAATTTGTACCAATCAGATTTTGCTCATAATGTCAGGAAATGTTGCTTAGACCCAATAGATGTTATTTCTTGAATTAGACCGTGACTGCTCACCCAGACAAAGAAATATTAAAGTTTGAAAATTTCTGATTTTGAGGAAAATTATAAATGTTTTTGGCCAAAATGTCAATTTTATATAGGAATTGGCTTCGAGAACTATCGAAATAGGTTCCAAACGGGCTAAACTTTCGTTAGGAGTAATTTCTGAGACATTTTTTAAAAAGTCTTTTTGCCATTTTTGACATTTTTAGCCAAAATTTGTACGAATCATATTTTGCTCATAATGTCAGGAAATGTTGCTTAGACCCAATAGATGTTATTTCTTGAAATAGACCGTGACTGCTCACCCAGACAAAGGAATATTAAAGTTTGAAAATTTCTGATTTTCAGGAAAATTATAAATCTTTTTGGCCAAAATGTCAATTTTATATAGGAATTGGCTTCGAGAACTATCGAAATAGTTTCCAAACGGGCTAAACTTTGGTTAGAAGTAATTTCTGAGACATTTTTAAAAAAGTCCTTTTGCCATTTTTGACATTTTGAGCCAAAATTTGTACCAATCAGATTTTGCTCATAATGTCATGAAATGTTGCTTAGACCCAATAGATGTTATTTCTTGAATTAGACCGTGACTGCTCACCTAGACAAAGAAATATTAAAGTTTGAAAATTTCTGATTTTGAGGTAAATTATAAATGTTTTTGGCCAAAATGTCAATTTTATATAGGAATTGGCTTCGAGAACTATCGAAATAGGTTCCAAACGGGCTAAACTTTCGTTAGGAGTAATTTCTGAGACATTTTTTAAAAAGTCTTTTTGCCATGTTTGACATTTTTAGCCAAAATTTGTACGAATCATATTTTGCTCATAATGTCAGGAAATGTTGCTTAGACCCAATAGATGTTATTTCTTGAAATAGACCGTGACTGCTCACCCAGACAAAGGAATATTAAAGTTTGAAAATTTCTGATTTTCAGGAAAATTATAAACTTTTTGGCCAAAATGTCAATTTTATATAGGAATTGGCTTCGAGAAATATCGAAATAGGTTCCAAACGGGCTAAACTTTGGTTAGAAGTAATTTCTGAGACATTTTTAAAAAAAGTCCTTTTGCCATTTTTGACATTTTGAGCCAAAATTTGTACCAATCAGATTTTGCTCATAATGTCAGGAAATGTTACTTAGACCCAATAGATGTTATTTCTTGAATTAGACCGTGACTGCTCACCCAGACAAAGAAATATTAAAGTTTGAAAATGTCTGATTTTGAGGAAAATTATAAAAGTTTTTGGTCAAAATGTCAATTTTATATAGGAATTGGCTTCGAGAACTATCGAAATAGGTTCCAAACGGGCTAAACTTTCGTTACTAGGAGTAATTTCTGAGACATTTTTTTAAAAGTCTTTTTGCCATTTTTGACATTTTTAGCTAAAATTTGTACAAATCATATTTTGCTCATAATGTCAAGAAATGTTGCTTAGACCCAATAGATGTTATTTCTTGAAATAGACCGTGACTGCTCACCCAGACAAAGAAATATTAAAGTTTGAAAATGTCTGATTTTGAGGAAAATTATAAATGTTTTTGGCCAAAATGTCAATTTTATATAGGAATTGGCTTCGAGAACTATCGAAATAGGTTCCAAACGGGCTAAACTTTCGTTAGGAGTAATTTCTGAGACATTTTTAAAAAAGTATTTTTGCCATTTTTGACATTTTTAGCCAACATTTGTACGAATCATATTTTGCTCATAATGTCTGGAAATGTTGCTTAGACTCAATAGATGTTATTTCTTGAAATAGACCGTGACTGCTCACCCAGACAAAGGAATATTAAAGTTTGAAAATTTCTGATTTTCAGGAAAATTATAAATGTTTTTGGCCAAAATGTCAATTTTATATAGGAATTGGCTTCGAGAACTATCGAAATAGGTTCCAAACGGGCTAAACTTTCGTTAGGAGTAATTTCTGAGACATTTTTAAAAAAGTCTTTTTGCCATTTTTGACATTTTTAGCCAAAATTTGTACGAATCATATTTTGCTCATAATGTCAGGAAATGTTGCTTAGACCCAATAGATGTTATTTCTTGAAATAGACCGTGACTGCTCACCCAGACAAAGGAATATTAAAGTTTGAAAATTTCTGATTTTCAGGAAAATTATAAATGTTTTTGGCCAAAATGTCAATTTTATATAGGAATTGGCTTCGAGAACTATCGAAATAGGTTCCAAACGGGCTAAACTTTGGTTAGAAGTAATTTCTGAGACATTTTTTAAAAAGTCCTTTTGCCATTTTTGACATTTTGAGCCAAAATTTGTACCAATCAGATTTTGCTCATAATGTCAGGAAATGTTGCTTAGACCCAATAGATGTTATTTCTTGAATTAGACCGTGACTGCTCACCCAGACAAAGAAATATTAAAGTTTGAAAATTTCTGATTTTGAGGAAAATTATAAATGTTTTTGGCCAAAATGACAATTTTATATAGGAATTGGCTTCGAGAACTATCGAAATAGGTTCCAAACGGGCTAAACTTTCGTTAGGAGTAATTTCTGAGACATTTTAAAAAAAGTCTTTTTGCCATTTTTGACATTTTTAGCCAAAATTTGTACGAATCATATTTTGCTCATAATGTCAGGAATTGTTGTTTAGACCCAGTAGATGTTATTTCTTGAAATAGACCGTGACTGCTCACCCAGACAAAGGAATATTAAAGTTTGAAAATTTCTGATTTTCAGGAAAATTATAAATCTTTTTGGCCAAAATGTCAATTTTATATAGGAATTGTCCTCGAGAACTATCGAAATAGGTTCCAAACGGGCTAAACTTTCGTTAGGAGTAATTTCTGAGACATTTTTTAAAAAGTCTTTTTGCCATTTTTGACATTTTTAGCCAAAATTTGTACGAATCAGATTTTGCTCATAATGTCAGGAAATGTTGCTTAGACCCAATAGATGTTATTTCTTGAATTAGACCGTGACTGCTCACCCAGACAAAGAAATATTAAAGTTTGTAAATTTCTGATTTTGAGGAAAATTATAAATGTTTTTGGCCAAAATTTCAATTTTATATAGGAATTGGCTTCGAGAACTATCGAAATAGGTTCCAAACGGGCTAAACTTTGGTTAGAAGTAATTTCTGAGACATTTTTAAAAAAGTCCTTTTGCCATTTTTGACATTTTGAGCCAAAATTTGTACCAATCAGATTTTGCTCATAATGTCAGGAAATGTTGCTTAGACCCAATAGATGTTATTTCTTGAATTAGACCGTGACTGCTCACCCAGACAAAGAAATATTAAAGTTTGAAAATTTATGATTTTGAGGAAAATTATAAATGTTTTTGGCCAAAATGTCAATTTTATATAGGAATTGGCCTCGAGAACTATCGAAATAGGTTCCAAACGGGCTAAACTTTCGTTAGGAGTAATTTCTGAGACATTTTTAAAAAAGTCTTTTTGCCATTTTTGACATTTTTAGCCAAAATTTGTACGAATCAGATTTTGCTCATAATGTCAGGAAATGTTGCTTAGACCCAATAGATGTTATTTCTTGAAATAGACCGTGACTGCTCACCCAGACAAAGGAATATTAAAGTTTGAAAATATCTGATTTTCAGGAAAATTATAAATCTTTTTGGCCAAAATGTCAATTTTATATAGGAATTGGCTTCGAGAACTATCGAAATAGGTTCCAAACGGGCTAAACTTTGGTTAGAAGTAATTTCTGAGACATTTTTAAAAAAGTCCTTTTGCCATTTTTGACATTTTGAGCCAAAATTTGTACCAATCAGATTTTGCTCATAATGTCAGGAAATGTTGCTTAGACCCAATAGATGTTATTTCTTGAATTAGACCGTGACTGCTCACCCAGACAAATAAATATTAAAGTTTGAAAATTTCTGATTTTCAGGAAAATTATAAATCTTTTTGGCCAAAATGTCAATTTTATATAGGAATTGGCTTCGAGAACTATCGAAATAGGTTCCAAACGGGCTAAACTTTGGTTAGAGGTAATTTCTGAGAAATTTTTAAAAAAGTCCTTTTGCCATTTTTGACATTTTGAGCCAAAATTTGTACCAATCAGATTTTGCTCATAATGTCAGGAAATGTTGCTTAGACCCAATAGATGTTATTTCTTGAATTAGACCGTGACTGCTCACCCAGACAAAGAAATATTAAAGTTTGAAAATGTCTGATTTTGAGGAAAATTATAAATGTTTTTGGCCAAAATGTCAATTTTATATAGGAATTGGCTTCGAGAACTATCGAAATAGGTTCCAAACGGGCTAAACTTTCGTTAGGAGTAATTTCTGAGACATTTAAAAAAAAGTCTTTTTGCCATTTTTGACATTTTTAGCCAACATTTGTACGAATCATATTTTGCTCATAATGTCTGGAAATGTTGCTTAGACTCAATAGATGTTATTTCTTGAAATAGACCGTGACTGCTCACCCAGACAAAGGAATATTAAAGTTTGAAAATTTCTGATTTTCAGGAAAATTATAAATGTTTTTGGCCAAAATGTCAATTTTATATAGGAATTGGCTTCGAGAACTATCGAAATAGGTTCCAAACGGGCTAAACTTTGGTTAGAAGTAATTTCTGAGACATTTTTTAAAAAAGTCTTTTTGCCATTTTTGACATTTTTAACCAAAATTTGTACGAATCAGATTTTGCTCATAATGTCAGGAAATGTTGCTTAGACCCAATAGATGTTATTTCTTGAAATAGACCGTGACTGCTCACCCAGACAAAGAAATATTAAAGTTTGAAAATTTCTGATTTTGAGGAAAATTATAAATGTTTTTGGCCAAAATGTCAATTTTATATAGGAATTGTCCTCGAGAACTATCGAAATAGGTTCCAAACGGGCTAAACTTTCGTTAGGAGTAATTTCTGAGACATTTTTTAAAAAGTCTTTTTGCCATTTTTGACATTTTTAGCCAAAATTTGTACGAATCAGATTTTGCTCATAATGTCAGGAAATGTTGCTTAGACCCAATAGATGTTATTTCTTGAATTAGACCGTGACTGCTCACCCAGACAAAGAAATATTAAAGTTTGTAAATTTCTGATTTTGAGGAAAATTATAAATGTTTTTGGCCAAAATTTCAATTTTATATAGGAATTGGCTTCGAGAACTATCGAAATAGGTTCCAAACGGGCTAAACTTTGGTTAGAAGTAATTTCTGAGACATTTTTAAAAAAGTCCTTTTGCCATTTTTGACATTTTGAGCCAAAATTTGTACGAATCAGATTTTGCTCATAATGTCAGGAAATGTTGCTTAGACCCAATAGATGTTATTTCTTGAATTAGACCGTGACTGTTCACCCAGACAAAGAAATATTAAAGTTTGAAAATTTCTGATTTTGAGGAAAATTATAAATGTTTTTGGCCAAAATGTCAATTTTATATAGGAATTGGCTTCGAGAACTATCGAAATAGGTTCCAAACGGGCTAAACTTTGGTTAGAAGTAATTTCTGAGACATTTTTAAAAAAGTCCTTTTGCAATTTTTGACATTTTTAGCCAAAATTTGAACGAATCAGATTTTGCTCATAATGTCAGGAAATGTTGCTTAGACCCAATAGATGTTATTTCTTGAAATAGACCGTGACTGCTCACCCAAACAAAGAAATATTAAAGTTTGAAAATTTCTGATTTTGAGGAAAATTATAAATGTTTTTGGTCAAAATGTAAATTTTATATAGGAATTGGCTTTGAGAACTATCGAAATAGGTTCCAAACGGGCTAAACTTTCGTTAGGAGTAATTTCTGAGACATTTTTTAAAAAGTCTTTTTGCCATTTTTGACATTTTCAGCCAAAATTTGTACGAATCATATTTTGCTCATAATGTCAGGAAATGTTGCTTAGACCCAATAGATGTTATTTCTTGAAATAGACCGTGACTGCTCACCCAGACAAAGAAATATTAAAGTTTGACAATTTCTGATTTTGAGGAAAATTATAAATGTTTTTGGCCAAAATGTAAATTTTATATAGAATTGGCTTCGAGAACTATCGAAATAGGTTCCAAACGGGCTAAACTTTCGTTAGGAGTAATTTCTGAGACATTTTAAAAAAAGAATTTTTGCCATTTTTGACATTTTTAGCCAAAATTTGTACGAATCAGATTTTGCTCATAATGTCAGGAAATGTTGCTTAGACCCAATAGATGTTATTTCTTGAATTAGACCGTGACTGCTCACCCAGACAAAGAAATATTAAATTTTGAACATTTCTGATTTTGAGGAAAATTATGAATGTTTTTGGCCAAAATGTCAATTTTATATAGGAATTGGCTTCGAGAACTATCGAAATAGGTTCCAAACGGGCTAAACTTTCGTTAGGAGTAATTTCTTAGACATTTTTAAAAAAGTCTTTTTGCCATTTTTGACATTTTTAGCCAAAATTTGTACCAATCAGATTTTGCTCATAATGTCAGGAAATGTTGCTTAGACCCAATAGATGTTATTTCTTGAATTAGACCGTGACTGCTCACCCAGACAAAGAAATATTAAAGTTTGAAAATTTCTGATTTTGAGGAAAATTATAAATGTTTTTGGCCAAAATGTCAATTTTATATAGGAATTGGCTTCGAGAACTATCGAAATAGGTTCCAAACGGGCTAAACTTTCGTTAGGAGTAATTTCTGAGACATTTTTTAAAAAGTCTTTTTGCCATTTTTGACATTTTTAGCCAAAATTTGTACGAATCATATTTTGCTCATAATGTCAGGAAATGTTGCTTAGACCCAATAGATGTTATTTCTTGAAATAGACCGTGACTGCTCACCCAGACAAAGGAATATTAAAGTTTGAAAATTTCTGATTTTCAGGAAAATTATAAATCTTTTTGGCCAAAATGTCAATTTTATATAGGAATTGGCTTCGAGAACTATCGAAATAGTTTCCAAACGGGCTAAACTTTGGTTAGAAGTAATTTCTGAGACATTTTTAAAAAAGTCCTTTTGCCATTTTTGACATTTTGAGCCAAAATTTGTACCAATCAGATTTTGCTCATAATGTCAGGAAATGTTACTTAGACCCAATAGATGTTATTTCTTGAATTAGACCGTGACTGCTCACCCAGACAAAGAAATATTAAAGTTTGAAAATGTCTGATTTTGAGGAAAATTATAAAAGTTTTTGGTCAAAATGTCAATTTTATATAGGAATTGGCTTCGAGAACTATCGAAATAGGTTCCAAACGGGCTAAACTTTCGTTACTAGGAGTAATTTCTGAGACATTTTTTTAAAAGTCTTTTTGCCATTTTTGACATTTTTAGCTAAAATTTGTACAAATCATATTTTGCTCATAATGTCAAGAAATGTTGCTTAGACCCAATAGATGTTATTTCTTGAAATAGACCGTGACTGCTCACCCAGACAAAGAAATATTAAAGTTTGAAAATGTCTGATTTTGAGGAAAATTATAAACGTTTTTGGCCAAAATGTCAATTTTATATAGGAATTGGCTTCGAGAACTATCGAAATAGGTTCCAAACGGGCTAAACTTTCGTTAGGAGTAATTTCTGAGACATTTTTAAAAAAGTCTTTTTGCCATTTTTGACATTTTTAGCCAACATTTGTACGAATCATATTTTGCTCATAATGTCTGGAAATGTTGCTTAGACTCAATAGATGTTATTTCTTGAAATAGACCGTGACTGCTCACCCAGACAAAGGAATATTAAAGTTTGAAAATTTCTGATTTTCAGGAAAATTATAAATGTTTTTGGCCAAAATGTCAATTTTATATAGGAATTGGCTTCGAGAACTATCGAAAAAGGTTCCAAACGGGCTAAACTTTCGTTAGGAGTAATTTCTGAGACATTTTTAAAAAAGTCTTTTTGCCATTTTTGACATTTTTAGCCAAAATTTGTACGAATCATATTTTGCTCATAATGTCAGGAAATGTTGCTTAGACCCAATAGATGTTATTTCTTGAAATAGACCGTGACTGCTCACCCAGACAAAGGAATATTAAAGTTTGAAAATTTCTGATTTTCAGGAAAATTATAAATGTTTTTGGCCAAAATGTCAATTTTATATAGGAATTGGCTTCGAGAACTATCGAAATAGGTTCCAAACGGGCTAAACTTTGGTTAGAAGTAATTTCTGAGACATTTTTTAAAAAGTCCTTTTGCCATTTTTGACATTTTGAGCCAAAATTTGTACCAATCAGATTTTGCTCATAATGTCAGGAAATGTTGCTTAGACCCAATAGATGTTATTTCTTGAATTAGACCGTGACTGCTCACCCAGACAAAGAAATATTAAAGTTTGAAAATTTCTGATTTTGAGGAAAATTATAAATGTTTTTGGCCAAAATGTCAATTTTATATAGGAATTGGCTTCGAGAACTATCGAAATAGGTTCCAAACGGGCTAAACTTTCGTTAGGAGTAATTTCTGAGACATTTTAAAAAAAGTCTTTTTGCCATTTTTGACATTTTTAGCCAAAATTTGTACGAATCATATTTTGCTCATAATGTCAGGAATTGTTGTTTAGACCCAATAGATGTTATTTCTTGAAATAGACCGTGACTGCTCACCCAGACAAAGGAATATTAAAGTTTGAAAATTTCTGATTTTCAGGAAAATTATAAATCTTTTTGGCCAAAATGTCAATTTTATATAGGAATTGGCTTCGAGAACTATCGAAATAGGTTCCAAACGGGCTAAACTTTGGTTAGAAGTAATTTCTGAGACATTTTTTAAAAAGTCCTTTTGCCATTTTTGACATTTTGAGCCAAAATTTGTACCAATCAGATTTTGCTCATAATGTCAGGAAATGTTGCTTAGACCCAATAGATGTTATTTCTTGAATTAGACCGTGACTGCTCACCCAGACAAAGAAATATTAAAGTTTGAAAATTTCTGATTTTCAGGAAAATTATAAATCTTTTTGGCCAAAATGTCAATTTTATATAGGAATTGGCTTCGAGAACTATCGAAATAGGTTCCAAACGGGCTAAACTTTGGTTAGAAGTAATTTCTGAGAAATTTTTAAAAAAGTCCTTTTGCCATTTTTGACATTTTGAGCCAAAATTTGTACCAATCAGAGTTTGCTCATAATGTCAGGAAATGTTGCTTAGACCCAATAGATGTTATTTCTTGAATTAGACCGTGACTGCTCACCCAGACAAAGAAATATTAAAGTTTGAAAATTTCTGATTTTGAGGAAAATTATAAATGTTTTTGGCCAAAATGTCAATTTTATATAGGAATTGGCTTCGAGAACTATCGAAATAGGTTCCAAACGGGCTAAACTTTCGTTACTAGGAGTAATTTCTGAGACATTTTTTAAAAAGTCTTTTTGCCATTTTTGACATTTTTAGCTAAAATTTGTACAAATCACATTTTGCTCATAATGTCTGGAAATGTTGCTTAGACTCAATAGATGTTATTTCTTGAAATAGACCGTGACTGCTCACCCAGACAAAGGAATATTAAAGTTTGAAAATTTCTGATTTTCAGGAAAATTATAAATGTTTTTGGCCAAAATGTCAATTTTATATAGGAATTGGCTTCGAGAACTATCGAAATAGGTTCCAAACGGGCTAAACTTTGGTTAGAAGTAATTTCTGAGACATTTTTTAAAAAAGTCTTTTTGCCATTTTTGACATTTTTAACCAAAATTTGTACGAATCAGATTTTGCTCATAATGTCAGGAAATGTTGCTTAGACCCAATAGATGTTATTTCTTGAAATAGACCGTGACTGCTCACCCAGACAAAGAAATATTAAAGTTTGAAAATTTCTGATTTTGAGGAAAATTATAAATGTTTTTGGCCAAAATGTCAATTTTATATAGGAATTGGCCTCGAGAACTATCGAAATAGGTTCCAAACGGGCTAAACTTTCGTTAGGAGTAATTTCTGAGACATTTTTTAAAAAGTATTTTTGCCATTTTTGACATTTTTAGCCAAAATTTGTACCAATCAGATTTTGCTCATAATGTCAGGAAATGTTGCTTAGACCCAATAGATGTTATTTCTTGAATTAGACCGTGACTGCTCACCCAGACAAATAAATATTAAAGTTTGAAAATTTCTGATTTTGAGGAAAATTATAAATGTTTTTGGCCAAAATGTCAATTTTATATAGGAATTGGCTTCGAGAACTATCGAAATAGGTTCCAAACGGGCTAAACTTTCGTTAGGAGTAATTTCTGAGACATTTTAAAAAAAGTCTTTTTGCCATTTTTGACATTTTTAGCCAAAATTTGTACGAATCATATTTTGCTCATAATGTCAGGAATTGTTGTTTAGACCCAATAGATGTTATTTCTTGAAATAGACCGTGACTGCTCACCCAGACAAAGGAATATTAAAGTTTGAAAATTTCTGATTTTCAGGAAAATTATAAATCTTTTTGGCCAAAATGTCAATTTTATATAGGAATTGGCTTCGAGAACTATCGAAATAGGTTCCAAACGGGCTAAACTTTGGTTAGAAGTAATTTCTGAGACATTTTTTAAAAAGTCCTTTTGCCATTTTTGACATTTTGAGCCAAAATTTGTACCAATCAGATTTTGCTCATAATGTCAGGAAATGTTGCTTAGACCCAATAGATGTTATTTCTTGAATTAGACCGTGACTGCTCACCCAGACAAAGAAATATTAAAGTTTGAAAATTTCTGATTTTCAGGAAAATTATAAATCTTTTTGGCCAAAATGTCAATTTTATATAGGAATTGGCTTCGAGAACTATCGAAATAGGTTCCAAACGGGCTAAACTTTGGTTAGAAGTAATTTCTGAGAAATTTTTAAAAAAGTCCTTTTGCCATTTTTGACATTTTGAGCCAAAATTTGTACCAATCAGAGTTTGCTCATAATGTCAGGAAATGTTGCTTAGACCCAATAGATGTTATTTCTTGAATTAGACCGTGACTGCTCACCCAGACAAAGAAATATTAAAGTTTGAAAATTTCTGATTTTGAGGAAAATTATAAATGTTTTTGGCCAAAATGTCAATTTTATATAGGAATTGGCTTCGAGAACTATCGAAATAGGTTCCAAACGGGCTAAACTTTCGTTACTAGGAGTAATTTCTGAGACATTTTTTAAAAAGTCTTTTTGCCATTTTTGACATTTTTAGCTAAAATTTGTACAAATCACATTTTGCTCATAATGTCTGGAAATGTTGCTTAGACTCAATAGATGTTATTTCTTGAAATAGACCGTGACTGCTCACCCAGACAAAGGAATATTAAAGTTTGAAAATTTCTGATTTTCAGGAAAATTATAAATGTTTTTGGCCAAAATGTCAATTTTATATAGGAATTGGCTTCGAGAACTATCGAAATAGGTTCCAAACGGGCTAAACTTTGGTTAGAAGTAATTTCTGAGACATTTTTAAAAAAAGTCTTTTTGCCATTTTTGACATTTTTAACCAAAATTTGTACGAATCAGATTTTGCTCATAATGTCAGGAAATGTTGCTTAGACCCAATAGATGTTATTTCTTGAAATAGACCGTGACTGCTCACCCAGACAAAGAAATATTAAAGTTTGAAAATTTCTGATTTTGAGGAAAATTATAAATGTTTTTGGCCAAAATGTCAATTTTATATAGGAATTGGCCTCGAGAACTATCGAAATAGGTTCCAAACGGGCTAAACTTTCGTTAGGAGTAATTTCTGAGACATTTTTTAAAAAGTATTTTTGCCATTTTTGACATTTTTAGCCAAAATTTGTACGAATCATATTTTGCTCATAATGTCAGGAAATGTTGCTTAGACCCAATATATGTTATTTCTTGAAATAGACCGTGACTGCTCACCCAGACAAAGAAATATTAAAGTTTGAAAATTTCTGATTTTGAGGAAAATTATAAATGTTTTTGGCCAAAATGTCAATTTTATATAGGAATTGGCTTCGAGAACTATCGAATTAGGTTCCAAACGGGCTAAACTTTCGTTAGGAGTAATTTCTGAGACATTTTTTAAAAAGTCTTTTTGCCATTTTAGACATTTTTAGCCAAAATTTGTACAAATCATATTTTGCTTATAATGTCAGGAAATGTTGCTTAGACCCAATAGATGTTATTTCTTGAATTAGACCGTGACTGCTCACCCAGACAAAGGAATATTAAAGTTTGAAAATTTCTGATTTTCAGGAAAATTATAAATCTTTTTGGCCAAAATGTCAATTTTATATAGGAATTGGCTTCGAGAACTATCGAAATAGGTTCCAAACGGGCTAAACTTTGGTTAGAAGTAATTTCTGAGACATTTTTAAAAAAGTCCTTTTGCCATTTTTGACATTTTGAGCCAAAATTTGTACCAATCAGATTTTGCTCATAATGTCAGGAAATGTTGCTTAGACCCAATAGATGTTATTTCTTGAATTAGACCGTGACTGCTCACCCAGACAAAGAAATATTAAAGTTTGAAAATTTATGATTTTGAGGAAAATTATAAATGTTTTTGGCCAAAATGTCAATTTTATATAGGAATTGGCCTCGAGAACTATCGAAATAGGTTCCAAACGGGCTAAACTTTCGTTAGGAGTAATTTCTGAGACATTTTAAAAAAAGTATTTTTGCCATTTTTGACATTTTTAGCCAAAATTTGTACGAATCAGATTTTGCTCATAATGTCAGGAAATGTTGCTTAGACCCAATAGATGTTATTTCTTGAATTAGACCGTGACTGTTCACCCAGACTAAGAAATATTAAAGTTTGAAAATTTCTGATTTTGAGGAAAATTATAATTGTTTTTGGCCAGAATGTCAATTTTATATAGGAATTGGCTTCGAGAACTATCGAAATAGGTTCCAAACGGGCTAAACTTTGGTTAGAAGTAATTTCTGAGACATTTTTTAAAAAGTCTTTTGCCATTTTTGACATTTTTAACCAAAATTTGTACGAATCAGATTTTGCTCATAATGTCAGGAAATGTTGCTTAGACCCAATAGATGTTATTTCTTGAAATAGACCGTGACTGCTCACCCAGACAAAGAAATATTAAAGTTTGAAAATTTCTGATTTTGAGGAAAATTATAAATGTTTTTGGCCAAAATGTCAATTTTATATAGGAATTGGCTTCGAGAACTATCGAATTAGGTTCCAAACGGGCTAAACTTTCGTTAGGAGTAATTTCTGAGACATTTTTAAAAAAGTCTTTTTGCCATTTTTGACATTTTTAGCCAAAATTTGTACGAATCATATTTTGCTCATAATGTCAGGAAATGTTGCTTAGACCCAGTAGATGTTATTTCTTGAAATAGACCGTGACTGCTCACCCAGACAAAGAAATATTAAAGTTTGAAAATTTCTGATTTTCAGGAAAATTATAAATCTTTTTGGCCAAAATGTCAATTTTATATAGGAATTGGCTTCGTGAACTATCGAAATAGGTTCCAAACAGGCTAAACTTTGGTTAGAAGTAATTTCTGAGACATTTTTTAAAAAGTCCTTTTGCCATTTTTGACATTTTGAGCCAAAATTTGTACCAATCAGATTTTGCTCATAATGTCAGGAAATGTTGCTTAGACCCAATAGATGTTATTTCTTGAATTAGACCGTGACTGCTCACCCAGACAAAGAAATATTAAAGTTTGAAAATTTCTGATTTTGAGGAAAATTATAAATGTTTTTGGCCAAAATGTCAATTTTATATAGGAATTGGCTTCGAGAACTATCGAAATAGGTTCCAAACGGGCTAAACTTTCGTTACTAGGAGTAATTTCTGAGACATTTTTTAAAAAGTATTTTTGCAATTTTTGACATTTTTAGCCAAAATTTGTAGGAATCATATTTTGCTCATAATGTCAGGAAATGTTGCTTAGACCCATTAGATGTTATTTCTTGAAATAGACCGTGACTGCTCACCCAGACAAAGAAATATTAAAGTTTGAAAATTTATGATTTTGAGGAAAATTATAAATGTTTTTGGCCAAAATGTCAATTTTATATAGGAATTGGCCTCGAGAAATATCGAAATAGGTTCCAAACGGGCTAAACTTTCGTTAGGAGTAATTTCTGAGACATTTTTTAAAAAGTCTTTTTGCCATTTTTGACATTTTTAGCCAAAATTTGTACGAATCAGATTTTGCTCATAATGTCAGGAAATGTTGCTTAGACCCAATAGATGTTATTTCTTGAATTAGACCGTGACTGCTCACCCAGACAAAGAAATATTAAAGTTTGAAAATTTCTGATTTTGAGGAAAATTATAAATGTTTTTGGCCAAAATGTAAATTTTATATAGGAATTGGCTTCGAGAACTATCGAATTAGGTTCCAAACGGGCTAAACTTAAGTTAGGAGTAATTTCTGAGACATTTTTTAAAAAGTCTTTTTGCCATTTTTGACATTTTTAGCCAAAATTTGTACCAATCATATTTTGCTCATAATGTCAGGAAATGTTGCTTAGACCCAATAGATGTTATTTCTTGAAATAGACCGTGACTGCTCACCCAGACAAAGGAATATAAAAGTTTGAAAATTTCTGATTTTCAGGAAAATTATAAATCTTTTTGCCCAAAATGTCAATTTTATATAGGAATTGGCTTCGAGAACTATCGAAATAGGTTCCAAACGGGCTAAACTTTGGTTAGAAGTAATTTCTGAGACATTTTTAAAAAAGTCCTTTTGCCATTTTTGACATTTTGAGCCAAAATTTGTACCAATCAGATTTTGCTCATAATGTCAGGAAATGTTGCTTAGACCCAATAGATGTTATTTCTTGAAATAGACCGTGACTGCTCACCCAGACAAAGAAATATTAAAGTTTGAAAATGTCTGATTTTGAGGAAAATTATAAATGTTTTTGGCCAAAATGTCAATTTTATATAGGAATTGGCTTCGAGAACTATCGAAATAGGTTCCAAACGGGCTAAACTTTCGTTACTAGGAGTAATTTCTGAGACATTTTTTAAAAAGTCTTTTTGCCATTTTTGACATTTTTAGCCAAAATTTGTACGAATCATATTTTGCTCATAATGTCAGGAAATGTTGCTTAGACCCATTAGATGTTATTTCTTGAAATAGACCGTGACTGCTCACCCAGACAAAGAAATATTAAAGTTTGAAAATTTCTGATTTTGAGGAAAATTATAAAAGTTTTTGGTCAAAATGTCAATTTTATATAGGAATTGGCTTCGAGAACTATCGAAATAGGTTCCAAACGGGCTAAACTTTCGTTCGGAGTAATTTCTGAGACATTTTTTAAAAAGTCTTTTTGCCCTTTTTGACATTTTTAGCCAAAATTTGTACGAATCATATTTTGCTCATGATGTCAGGAAATGTTGCTTAGACCCAATAGATGTTATTTCTTGAAATAGACCGTGACTGCTCACCCAGACAAAGAAATATTAAAGTTTGAAAATTTCTGATTTTGAGGAAAATTATAAATGTTTTTGGCCAAAATGTCAATTTTATATAGGAATTGGCTTCGAGAACTATCGAAATAGGTTCCAAACGGGCTAAACTTTCGTTACTAGGAGTAATTTCTGAGACATTTTTTAAAAAGTCTTTTTGCCATTTTTGACATTTTTAGCCAAAATTTGTACGAATCATATTTTGCTCATAATGTCAGGAAATGTTGCTTAGACCCATTAGATGTTATTTCTTGAAATAGACCGTGACTGCTCACCCAGACAAAGAAATATTAAAGTTTGAAAATTTATGATTTTGAGGAAAATTATAAATGTTTTTGGCCAAAATGTCAATTTTATATAGGAATTGGCCTCGAGAACTATCGAAATAGGTTCCAAACGGGCTAAACTTTCGTTAGGAGTAATTTCTGAGACATTTTTTAAAAAGTCTTTTTGCCATTTTTGACATTTTTAGCCAAAATTTGTACGAATCAGATTTTGCTCATAATGTCAGGAAATGTTGCTTAGACCCAATAGATGTTATTTCTTGAATTAGACCGTGACTGCTCACCCAGACAAAGAAATATTAAAGTTTGAAAATTTCTGATTTTGAGGAAAATTATAAATGTTTTTGGCCAAAATGTCAAGTTTATATAGGAATTGGCTTCGAGAACTATCGAAAGATGTTTGGGCATTACAGGCACAAACGCTTTTTTACAAGCCACGACCTGTCTCCTAAATGTCGCGCTAAGTCCTCGAGCGTTGCGGTTCGCTTTGATGTTCCGCACAAGGTCGACTAAGGTCACGCGCTAGCTCGAAATGTATCAATCGTGGAATTTCCCTGGCGCCCCATGACCCCGCGCGTACGCGGGAATGATTTTGATTGGGGCGCACTCCGGACACCCGGTCACATGACTGGTGTCGTGTAAGTTCAGTAAACAAATGTTTAACGAGCGCGCTGTCTGGCACTTCCCGAAATATTTTGACTCTGTCGGACGCTCATGTGATTACTGCTGAATTACAGTAAAACGGGAGGCGGAGATTAACCGAGGAACCAGGCAGCGTCCCCAAAGATCAAATATTATGGGAAAGAAAAGGACATCAGATGCTCCAGCTGGGAAAAAGAAACGGGGACGTAAACCAAAAAATCAAAGCACAGTAATCACACCGGCGACTACACAAGAGAGCAGGCAACCGGATACAGCAGGTACAAGGACACGTTCAACTCACCAGCTCTCGACCGCCGCCGGCGGGCAGCAAACTCCGCCTCCGGGGCCAACACACGACGCTTCGCCCCTGGTACAGCCAAGAGGTTTGACCGCACCGGTAGCAACTGGCCCGGCACAACAACCGGGACATCTCGCACCGTCACCGGTTCAACCGAGTGGTTTTACAGCACCGGGTGCAGTATATTCCGCACAACCGACTCCGGAACCTGTGGTACAGCTCGATGCACAACCCATGCAGACGGCCGGAGTGGGTACTACACACAGACCGGGTGAGCCCCAGCCAAATCTTTTAACCCCCTCCATACCCACCCACAGTGCCTTCGCTCTCCGGCCACATCTTTCCCCTCACTCGTCCCGAGCCCAACCACCCTACTAAGCGAGTTTCCCACGGCAAGGCAAGGCCCGTTTGTTCATGGGGCACCCGCGCTGTGCCCCTCCCCACTGTCGCCCCAAGGCGAATTGCTGGGGGCATCGGTTTCACAAAGCATCAAAGAAAAAGTCGGAAAAGGGGAATTCATCGACCTTGGTTTGCTAGTGAAAGCACCAGGGGTAACTGCATCCCAGTCAGATTCTGATGAATTTTTGCTGGTTCAAGTCGGCGAACACATTGCTCTTAAATCTTCACTCCCGACAAAAAACAAGATTGTCTCGATCGAGGTTTGGACCAACGCGTTTCTCGTTTACGCAGCCATTTTTCTTCAAACTCGGCCAGAGTCTGCTCAGCAAATGTTGAAATACTGCCACACCATTCGCTCCGCGGCGGCACGATACTCGGGATTTGGATGGCGAGATTACGATTTCGAATTCCGGTCAAAGCATTTGGGTCTAAACAAACCGTGGGCAACTATCGACGGGGAACTTTGGCTAATCTACGTAGTTGGGGGTGGGCCATTGCGAACTGCTGGCGGTAGCAGTGCGCAGCCGTCGTTTCAGGGCAGACAACGCCCTGACACAAATCTTCAAGTCGGCAAGTCGCGCACCGGCCCCTTTCGGACCTACGGTAATAGACGTCCAGGCGGAAACCAGCCCGGAGGTCCCGGTATCTGCTACGAAATCAACTTCGGATCCGGGAAATGCGCCAGGGCCAATTGTAGGTTTTTCCACAAATGCATTTCATGCGGCTCAACCGACCATGGCAAGGTGTCCTGCCCCAAACTCAACCCCAATTTGACGAGTCTCGTCCCCACAACACGAAAGTAAGAAAGGTTTCCTGAACCACCCCGCAAATTTGTCCCTGTCAACATTGGCCCCGAGTCCTATTCATGTTCATAATCTGCAAAGCAAACTCGCTAGTTACCCATTTAAAGAGGCTGCACGCTTCCTAGAAAGAGGATTCACATTCGGGTTCAGTCTCGAATACTCAGGGCCCCGCCTGCCAGTCGATCTCCCAAACTTGCAGTCGGTCGAAACAAATCCAAAAATTGCCTTGGAAAAAATTAACAAATATAGGTCCGGCTAGGTCGCTACGCGGGTCCGTTTCTGGAGCGCCCCCTCCGAAACCTGAGATCAAACCCATTGGGAATTTCGGTTAATAAACCGTCTGTCGTTTCCACAAGGCTCTTCGGTAAACGAATTTATTCCCGACTCGGTATGCAAAGTCAAATTCACCAGCTTCGACGAAGCAGTAGATTTAGTGGCTAGGTCGGGGACCGGGGCTGAACTTGCAAAAGCAGACATACGATCGGCTTTCAGATTACTTCCGATCTGTGTTCGCGACTTTGAGCTGCTAGGGATTAAATTCCAAGGTAAATATTACATCGACAAATGTTTGCCCATGGGAGTTCGATGCGCACCCGCATATTTCGAGTCGTTTTCATCATTTCTTGAGTTCTGTGTGCAATCAAACCTGGGAACAGATGGGATAATCCATTACCTGGATGATTTTCTTTGTGTGGGCGCACCACAAGCGGTGGTTTCAGAGAAATTGTCATGTATATCCATCATGCGGGAGTTCAAAGCGACGTGTCTATTTCTAGGGGTCCCCTTAGGGGAAGAGAAAAACGAAGGGCCCACGACAAGGCTAACATTCCTGGGTTTAGAAATTGACACAGAGCTGATGCAAATACGAGTTCCAGAGGATTAACTGTCCAAAACTCGGCAAAAAATCAACGACACACTTGCAAAGCGGTCGCTAACGCTGAAGGAGACACAGTCATTGATCGGTTTGCTGAATTTTCTGTGCCGCGCAGTTCGGCCAGGTAGGGCGTTTCTTCGCCGCTTTATTGATTAGGTGAAACCTCCCGGGTGATTGCGATCGGGGACATTCAGATGAAACAAACTAACCCACAGTCAATGGTGTTGCGTATTAGATTCTCTAAAAATGACCAACATGGCACCACTGTTTTACTCCGCATCGACAGCAACGGTATTCCCTATTTGTGCCCAGTTCAAGCAATGACAAAATCCCTGCGGATAAGGCCAGTGATCAATGGCCCGCTGTTGTGCCACGCGAATGGGTCGCCCGTTACCCGATACCAATTTGGAGCGGTCTTGCGAAAAACCCTTCCTTGGCAGTGCGCAACGCAAGATTCTTCTGAGAAGACGGGCTGACTTGTTCGGGGGACAAAACAAAAAACACAAAAACAAAAGTGGGATTTTTCGTTGGGGTTTTTGTTGGAGTTTTTGTGGGATTTATCTTTTCGGCACGAAACAGTCGGATTCCGCGACCAGCCGTGTCGCGAGGACATGCCGGGGACCAAGGAGGCATCTAGCCCCGGGACACCACGGGGGCCTTCGGCGGAGGAACCACCCGCCGAATCAACCTCTCTCGGTCTCTGGCATGGCGTTGGGCGAGTGGATGGTTGCATTTTAAGGACCTGTTTTTTGCTTTTCATAATGCCAAAATATCGTACTTCAGTGGTTCATCCTTTAGGGCCTACGCTTTAACATGTACTGCTGGACTTCAATGCCGGAAGGCAAGCCGTTTACGCCAGTAATGTAACTTATTAAGTAAGCATATTGTTCCGGGTTATTGCCGTTGTTTTTTACCAGATTACTTGTTCAATTGTTCTTGACCCGTTGTTTGGAGATAAACTAAGTTAATTGGCGAAGAAGAATTCGAAAGCACTTTTGCTTGAACTACTGATTATAACAACCGGCTTAGTGCCAGTGGTAATCTTAACCAAATTTGTTTAATTAGTTCATGACCTGTTGGTTTGATGTAAACGAAGTTAATTGTCGAATAAGAACTCGAAAGAGCCACAGTGATGGTGCTTAATATAGATGGCTGATAATAGATACAATGAGAATGTAAACTGAGCGCCCGTCCGAGAAAAGAAATAAATGTGGGCAATGGCTATTTTCTCCCATCGTGTGTCTTTGTACAATCAGATTTTGCTCATAATGTCAGGAAATGTTGCTTAGACCCAATAGATGTTATTTCTTGAATTAGACCGTGACTGCTCACCCAGACAAAGAAATATTAAAGTTTGTAAATTTCTGATTTTGAGGAAAATTATAAATGTTTTTGGCCAAAATGTCAATTTTATATAGGAATTGGCTTCGAGAACTATCGAAATAGGTTCCAAACGGGCTAAACTTTGGTTAGAAGTAATTTCTGAGACATTTTTTAAAAAGTCCTTTTGCCATTTTTGACATTTTGAGCCAAAATTTGTACGAATCAGATTTTGCTCATAATGTCAGGAAATGTTGCTTAGACCCAATAGATGTTATTTCTTGAATTAGACCGTGACTGCTCACCCAGACAAAGAAATATTAAAGTTTGAAAATTTCTGATTTTGAGGAAAATTATAAATGTTTTTGGCCAAAATGTCAATTTTATATAGGAATTGGCTTCGAGAACTATCGAAATAGGTTCCAAAAGGGCAAAAATTTCGTTAGGAGTAATTTCTGAGACATTTTTTAAAAAGTATTTTTGCCATTTTTGACATTTTTAGCCAAAATTTGTACGAATCAGATTTTCCTCATAATGTCAGGAAATGTTGCTTAGACCCAATAGATGTTATTTCTTGAATTAGACCGTGACTGCTCACCCAAACAAAGAAATATTAAAGTTTGAAAATTTCTGATTTTGAGGAAAATTATAAATGTTTTTGGCCAAAATGTCAATTTTATATAGGAATTGGCTTCGAGAACTATCGAAATAGGTTCCAAACGGGCTAAACTTTCGTTAGGAGTAATTTCTGAGATATTTTTTTAAAAGTCTTTTTGCCATTTTTGACATTTTTAGCCAAAATTTGTACGAATCAGATTTTGCTCATAATGTCAGGAAATGTTGCTTAGACCCAATAGATGTTATTTCTTGAATTAGACCGTGACTGCTCACCCAGACAAAGAAATATTAAAGTTTGTAAATTTCTGATTTTGAGGAAAATTATAAATGTTTTTGGCCAAGATGTCAATTTTATATAGGAATTGGCTTCGAGAACTATCGAAATAGGTTCCAAACGGGCTAAACTTTCGTTAGGAGTAATTTCTGAGACATTTTTTAAAAAGTCTTTTTGCCATTTTTGACATTTTTAGCCAAAATTTGTACGAATCAGATTTTGCTCATAATGTCAGGAAATGTTGCTTAGACCCAATAGATGTTATTTCTTGAATTAGACCGTGACTGCTCACCCAGACAAAGAAATATTAAAGTTTGAAAATTTCTTATTTTGAGGAAAATTATAAATGTTTTTGGCCAAAATGTCAATTTTATATAGGAATTAGCTTCGAGAACTATCGAAATAGGTTCCAAACGGGCTAAACTTTCGTTAGGAGTAATTTCTGAGACATTTTTTAAAAAGTCTTTTTGCCATTTTTGACATTTTTAGCCAAAATTTGTACGAATCAGATTTTCCTCATAATGTCAGGAAATGTTGCTTAGACCCAATAGATGTTATTTCTTGAATTAGACCGTGACTGCTCACCCAGACAAAGAAATATTAAAGTTTGAAAATTTCTGATTTTGAGAATAATTATAAATGTTTTTGGCCAAAATGTAAATTTTATATAGGAATTGGCTTCGAAAACTATCGAAATAGGTTTCAAACGGGCTAAACTTTCGTTAGGAGTAATTTCTGAGACATTTTTTTTAAAGTCTTTTTGCCATTTTTGACATTTTTAGCCAAAATTTGTACGAATCAGATTTTGCTCATAATGTCAGGAAATGTTGCTTAGACCCAATAGATGTTATTTCTTGAATTAGACCCTGACTGTTCACCCAGACAAAGAAATATTAAATTTTGAAAATTTCTGATTTTGAGGAAAATTATAAATGTTTTTGGCCAAAATGTCAATTTTATATAGGAATTGGCTTCGAGAACTATCGAAATAGGTTCCAAACGGGCTAAACTTTGGTTAGAAGTAATTTCTGAGACATTTTTTAAAAAGTCTTTTTGCCATTTTTGACATTTTTAGCCAAAATTTGTACGAATCAGATTTTGCTCATAATGTCAGGAAATGTTGCTTAGACCCAATAGATGTTATTTCTTGAATTAGACCGTGACTGCTCACCCAGACAAAGAAATATTAAAGTTTGAAAATTTCTTATTTTGAGGAAAATTATGAATGTTTTTGGCCAAAATGTCAATTTTATATAGGAATTGGCTTCGAGAACTATCGAAATAGGTTCCAAACGGGCTAAACTTTCGTTAGGAGTAATTTCTGAGACATTTTTAAAAAAGTCTTTTTGCCATTTTTGACATTTTTAGCCAAAATTTGTACGAATCAGATTTTGCTCATAATGTCAGGAAATGTTGCTTAGACCCAATAGATGTTATTTCTTGAATTAGACCGTGACTGCTCACCCAGACAAAGAAATATTAAAGTTTGAAAATTTCTTATTTTGAGGAAAATTATAAATGTTTTTGGCCAAAATGTCAATTTTATATAGGAATTAGCTTCGAGAACTATCGAAATAGGTTCCAAACGGGCTAAACTTTCGTTAGGAGTAATTTCTGAGACATTTTTTAAAAAGTCTTTTTGCCATTTTTGACATTTTTAGCCAAAATTTGTACGAATCAGATTTTCCTCATAATGTCAGGAAATGTTGCTTAGACCCAATAGATGTTATTTCTTGAATTAGACCGTGACTGCTCACCCAGACAAAGAAATATTAAAGTTTGAAAATTTCTGATTTTGAGAATAATTATAAATGTTTTTGGCCAAAATGTAAATTTTATATAGGAATTGGCTTCGAAAACTATCGAAATAGGTTTCAAACGGGCTAAACTTTCGTTAGGAGTAATTTCTGAGACATTTTTTTAAAAGTCTTTTTGCCATTTTTGACATTTTTAGCCAAAATTTGTACGAATCAGATTTTGCTCATAATGTCAGGAAATGTTGCTTAGACCCAATAGATGTTATTTCTTGAATTAGACCCTGACTGTTCACCCAGACAAAGAAATATTAAATTTTGAAAATTTCTGATTTTGAGGAAAATTATAAATGTTTTTGGCCAAAATGTCAATTTTATATAGGAATTGGCTTCGAGAACTATCGAAATAGGTTCCAAACGGGCTAAACTTTGGTTAGAAGTAATTTCTGAGACATTTTTTAAAAGTCTTTTTGCCATTTTTGACATTTTTAGCCAAAATTTGTACGAATCAGATTTTGCTCATAATGTCAGGAAATGTTGCTTAGACCCAATAGATGTTATTTCTTGAATTAGACCGTGACTGCTCACCCAGACAAAGAAATATTAAAGTTTGAAAATTTCTTATTTTGAGGAAAATTATGAATGTTTTTGGCCAAAATGTCAATTTTATATAGGAATTGGCTTCGAGAACTATCGAAATAGGTTCCAAACGGGCTAAACTTTCGTTAGGAGTAATTTCTGAGACATTTTTAAAAAAGTCTTTTTGCCATTTTTGACATTTTTAGCCAAAATTTGTACGAATCAGATTTTCCTCATAATGTCAGGAAATGTTGCTTAGACCCAATAGATGTTATTTCTTGAATTAGACCGTGACTGCTCACCCAGACAAAGAAATATTAAAGTTTGAAAATTTCTGATTTTGAGAATAATTATAAATGTTTTTGGCCAAAATGTAAATTTTATATAGGAATTGGCTTCGAAAACTATCGAAATAGGTTTCAAACGGGCTAAACTTTCGTTAGGAGTAATTTCTGAGACATTTTTTTAAAAGTCTTTTTGCCATTTTTGACATTTTTAGCCAAAATTTGTACGAATCAGATTTTGCTCATAATGTCAGGAAATGTTGCTTAGACCCAATAGATGTTATTTCTTGAATTAGACCCTGACTGTTCACCCAGACAAAGAAATATTAAATTTTGAAAATTTCTGATTTTGAGGAAAATTATAAATGTTTTTGGCCAAAATGTCAATTTTATATAGGAATTGGCTTCGAGAACTATCGAAATAGGTTCCAAACGGGCTAAACTTTGGTTAGAAGTAATTTCTGAGACATTTTTTAAAAAGTCTTTTTGCCATTTTTGACATTTTTAGCCAAAATTTGTACGAATCAGATTTTCCTCATAATGTCAGGAAATGTTGCTTAGACCCAATAGATGTTATTTCTTGAATTAGACCGTGACTGCTCACCCAGACAAAGAAATATTAAAGTTTGAAAATTTCTGATTTTGAGAATAATTATAAATGTTTTTGGCCAAAATGTAAATTTTATATAGGAATTGGCTTCGAAAACTATCGAAATAGGTTTCAAACGGGCTAAACTTTCGTTAGGAGTAATTTCTGAGACATTTTTTTAAAAGTCTTTTTGCCATTTTTGACATTTTTAGCCAAAATTTGTACGAATCAGATTTTGCTCATAATGTCAGGAAATGTTGCTTAGACCCAATAGATGTTATTTCTTGAATTAGACCCTGACTGTTCACCCAGACAAAGAAATATTAAATTTTGAAAATTTCTGATTTTGAGGAAAATTATAAATGTTTTTGGCCAAAATGTCAATTTTATATAGGAATTGGCTTCGAGAACTATCGAAATAGGTTCCAAACGGGCTAAACTTTGGTTAGAAGTAATTTCTGAGACATTTTTTAAAAAGTCTTTTTGCCATTTTTGACATTTTTAGCCAAAATTTGTACGAATCAGATTTTCCTCATAATGTCAGGAAATGTTGCTTAGACCCAATAGATGTTATTTCTTGAATTAGACCGTGACTGCTCACCCAGACAAAGAAATATTAAAGTTTGAAAATTTCTTATTTTGAGGAAAATTATGAATGTTTTTGGCCAAAATGTCAATTTTATATAGGAATTGGCTTCGAGAACTATCGAAATATGATCCAAACGGACTAAACTTTCGTTAGAAGTAATTTCTGAGACATTTTTTAAAAAGTATTTTTGCCATTTTTGACATTTTTAGCCAAAATTTGAACGAATCAGATTTTGCTCATAATGTCAGGAAATGTTGCTTAGACCCAATAGATGTTATTTCTTGATATAGACCGTGACTGCTCACCCAGACAAAGAAATATTAAATTTTGAAAATTTCTGATTTTGAGGAAAATTATAAATCTTTTTGGCCAAAATGTCAATTTTATATAGGAATTGGCTTCGAGAACTATCGAAATAGGTTCCAAACGGGCTAAACTTTGGTTAGAAGTAATTTCTGAGACATTTTGAAACAAGTCCCTTTTGCCAATTTTGAAATTTTTAGCAAAAATTTGAACGAATCAGATTTTGCTCATAATGTCAGGAAATGTTGCTTAGACCCAATAGATGTTATTTGTACAAAGACACACGATGGGAGAAAATAGCCATTGCCCACATTTATTTCTTTTCTCGGACGGGCGCTCAGTTTACATTCTCATTGTATCTATTATTAGCCATCTATATTAAGCACCCTCACTGTGGCTCTTTCGAGTTCTTATTCGACAATTAACTTCGTTTACATCAAACCAACAGGTCATGAACTAATTAAACAAATTTGGTTAAGATTACCACTGGCACTAAGCCGGTTGTTATAATCAGTAGTTCAAGCAAAAGTGCTTTCGAATTCTTCTTCGCCAATTAACTTATTTTATCTCCAAACAACGGGTCAAGAACAATTGAACAAGTAATCTGGTAAAAAACAACGGCAATAACCCGGAACAATATGCTTACTTAATAAGTTACATTACTGGCGTAAACGGCTTGGCTTCCGGCATTGAAGTCCAGCAGTACATGTTAAAGCGTAGGCCCTAAAGGATGAACCACTGAAGTACGATATTTTGGCATTATGAAAAGCAAAAAACAGGTCCTTAAAATGCAACCATCCACTCGCCCAACGCCATGCCAGAGACCGAGAGAGGTTGATTCGGCGGGTGGTTCCTCCGCCGAGGGCCCCCGTGGTGTCCCGGGGCTAGATGCCTCCTCGGTCCCCGGCAAGTCCTCGCGACACGGCTGGTCGCGGAATCCGATTGTTTCGTGCCGAAAAGAGAAATCCCACAAAAACTCCAACAAAAACCCCAACGAAAAATCCCACTTTTTTTTTGTTTGTTGTTGTTGTCCCCCGATCAGCCCGTCTTCTCAGAAGAATCTTGCGGTGCGCACTGCCAAGGAGAAATCTCCAACAAGGATGTCCGAACCAGCTGCCGAGAGGTGGATGCCATCCCGCGAGAAGAATTTGTGCTCATGAATGTCGAAATTGTGACCAAGAAAGGATGCATCGGCAAGCTGGAGAACTCTCCTTTTGGCAAACTTGTTCAGTGACGTGCGGATTAAATAGATGCAAGTTTGGGAGGTATATCGTTCGCCCCCAAAGTAAAACAACCTGGGCAGAATTGCTGACCAAACAAGATGCGCAAATGGGAAAAGCTCTCTAGCAAGCTTGTATGAATCTTCGATTGCCTTGCGGCATTGTTTGGCGGGCCATCTGCCCAAGTCGTTCGATCCCAAATGGATAATCATTAAATCAGGTGGTGAGTATGCTCGACTCGCTCGGCTCATTATTTGTGGGAAGTCCTGTAGTGTTGCCCCGCCTTGCCCAATCCACGAAACCACTGAGTGAGCTGCTCCCAGATTTTCGCTGCCTGTGGAGCAGGCTCTCTCTTTCGCCCTCCGGACTAGGCTGTCGCCGATAACCCAAATGTTACCTCTGCGTACACCTGAAATAAACCACAATATCTGAGCAAGTATTGTTTTTCTGGTAAGTCCGCGCCGCCAGTATTCCTGCTAAACTTATTTGCGAATGTAAGATCTGAACGCATCACTGCGCCACCTGCCCATCTTCTGAATTTCCCTCTGGGAAAGACCATTTATCGCCGCGGTTGTCGCCGCGCCAATTCTAAAGGAATGCGTGCCGAATTCCAGCGGGGGGTCGCCAGCAAGGTGAAGGGTTTTTCGCAAGACCGCTCCAAATTGGTATCGGGTAACGGGCGACCCATTCGCGTGGCACAACAGCGGGCTTTTGTCATTGCTTGAACTGGGTACAAATAGGGAATACCGTTGCTGTCGATGCGGAGTAAAACAGTGGTGCCATGTTGGTCATTTTTAGAGAATCTAATACGCAACACCATTGACTGTGGGTTATTTTGTTTCATCTGAATGACCCCGATCGCAATCGCCCGGGAGGTTTCACCAAATCAATAAGGCGGCGAAGAAACGCCCTACCTGGCCGAACTGCGCGGCACAGAAAATTCAGCAAACCGATCAATGACTGTGTCTCCTTCAGCGTTAGCGACCGCTTTGCAATCGTGTCGTTGATTTTTTGCCGAGTTTTGGACAGTTAATCCTCTGGAACTCGTATTTGCATCAGCTCTGTGTCAATTTCTAAACCCGGGAATGTTAGCCTTGTCGTGGGCCCTTCGTTTTTCTCTCACCCTAAGGGGACCCCTAGAAATAGACACATCGCTTTGAACTCCCGCATGATGGATAGACATGACAATTTCTCTGAAACCACCGCTTGTTGTGCGCCCACACAACGGAAATCATCCAGGTAATGGATTATCCCATCTGTTCCCAGGTTTGATTGCACACAGAACTCAAGAAATGATGAAAACGACTCAAAAATGCGGGTGCGCATCGAACTCCCATGGGCAAACATTTGTCGATGTAATATTTACCTTGGAATTTAATCCCTATCAGCTCAAAGTCGCGAACACAGATCGGAAGTAATCTGAAAGCCGATCGTATGTCTGCCTTTGCAAGTTCAGCCCCGGTCCCCGACCTAGCCACTAAATCGACTGCTTCGTCGAAGCTGGTGAATTTGACTTTGCATACCGAGTCGGGAATAAATTCGTTTACCGAAGAGCCTTGTGGAAACGACAGACGGTTTATTAACCGAATTTCCCCGGGAGCTTTCTTTGGAACAAGACCCAATGGGTTTGATCTCAGGTTTCGGAGGGGGCGCTCCAGAAACGGACCCGCGTAGCGACCTATCCGGACCTCTTTGTTAATTTTTTCCAAGGCAATTTTTGGATTTGTTTCGACCGACCGCAAGTTTGGGAGATCGACTGGCAGGCGGGGCCCTGAGTATTCGAGACTGAACCCGAATGTGAATCCTCTTTCTAAGAAGCGTGCAGCCTCTTTAAATGGGTAACTAGCGAGTTTGCTTTGCAGATTATGAACATGAATAGGACTCGGGGCCAATGTTGACAGGGACAAATTTGCGGGGTGGCTCAGGAAACCTTTCTTACTTTCGTGTTGTGGGGACGAGACTCGTCAAATTGGGGTTGAGTTTGGGGCAGGACACCTTGCCATGGTCGGTTGAGCCGCATGCAATGCATTTGTGGAAAAACCTACAATTGGCCCTGGCGCATTTCCCGGATCCGAAGTTGATTTCGTAGCAGATACCGGGACCTCCGGGCTGGTTTCCGCCTGGACGTCTATTACCGTAGGTCCGAAAGGGGCCGGTGCGCGACTTGCCGACTTGAAGATTTGTGTCAGGGCGTTGTCTGCCCTGAAACGACGGCTGCGCACTGCTACCGCCCGCAGTTCGCAATGGCCCACCCCCAACTACGTAGATTAGCCAAAGTTCCCCGTCGATAGTTGCCCACGGTTTGTTTAGACCCAAATGTTTTGACCGGAATTCGAGATCGTAATCTCGCCATCCAAATCCCGAGTATCGTGCCGCCGCGGAGCGAATGGTGTGGCAGTATTTCAACATTTGCTGAGCAGACTCTGGTCGAGTTTGAAGAAAAATGGCTGCGTAAACGAGAAACGCGTTGGTCAAAACCTCGATCGAGACAATCTTGTTTTTTGTCGGGGGTGAAGATTTAAGAGCAATGTGTTCGCCGACTTGAACCAGCAAAATTTCATCAGAAACTGACTGGAATGCAGTTATCCCTGGTGCTTTCACTAGCAAACCAAGGTCGATGAATTCCCCTTTTCCGACTTTTTCTTTGATGCTTTGTGAAACCGATGCCCCCAGCAATTCGCCTTGGGGCGACAGTGGGGAGGGGCACAGCGCGGGTGCCCCATGAACAAACGGGCCTTGCCTTGCCGTGGGAAACTCGCTTAGTAGCGTGGTTGGGCTCGGGACGAGTGAGGGGAAAGATGTGGCCGGAGAGTGAATGAACTGTGGGGTGGGTATGGAGGGGGTTAAAAGATTTGGCTGGGGCTCACCCGGTCTGTGTGTAGTACCCACTCCGGCTGTCTGCATGGGTTGTGCATCGAGCTGTACCACAGGTTCCGAGGTCGGTTGTGCGGAATATACTGCACCCGGTGCTGTAAAACCACTCGGTTGAACCGGTGACGGTGCGAGATGTCCCGGTTGTTGTGCCGGGCCAGTTGCTACCGGTGCGGTCAAACCTCTTGGCTGTACCAGGGGCGAAGCGTCGTGTGTTGGCCCTGGAGGCGGAGTTTGCTGCCCGCCGGCGGCGGTCGAGAGCTGGTGAGTTGAACGTGTCCTTGTCCCTGCTGTATCCGGTTGCCTGCTCTCTTGTGAAGTCGCCGGTGTGATTACTGTGCTTTGATTTTTTGGTTTACGTCCCCGTTTCTTTTTCCCAGCTGGAGCATCTTTCGGAGGAGCTGATGTCCTTTTCTTCCCCATAATATTTGTTCTTTGGGGACGCTGCCTGGTTCCTCGGTTAATCTCCGCCTCCCGTTTTGCTGTAATTCAGCAGTAATCACATGAGCGTCCGACAGAGTCAAAATATTTCGGGCAAGTGCCAGACAGCGCGCTCGCTAAACATTTGTTGACTGAACTTACAGGACACCAGTCATGTGACCGGGTGTCAGGAGTGCGCCCCAATCAAAATCATTCCCGCGTACGCGCCAGGGAACGCGCCATGGGGCGCCAGGGAAATTCCACGATTGATACATTTCGAGCTAGCGCGTGACCTTAGTCGACCTTGCGCGGAACATCAAAGCGAACCGCAACGCTCGAGGACTTAGCGCGACATTTAGGAGACGGGTCGTGGCTTGTACAAAAGCGTTTGTGCCTGTAATGCCCAAACATCTTCTTGAAATAGACCGTGACTGCTCACCCAGACAAAGAAATATTAAAGTTTGAAAATTTCTGATTTTGAGGAAAATTATAAATGTTTTTGGCCAAAATGTCAATTTTATATAGGAATTGGCTTCGAGAACTATCGAAATAGGTTCCAAACGGGCTAAACTTTGGTTAGAAGTAATTTCTGAGACATTTTTTAAAAAGTCCTTTTGCAATTTTTGACATTTTTAGCCAAAATTTGAACGAATCAGATTTTGCTCATAATGTCAGGAAATGTTGCTTAGACCCAATAGATGTTATTTCTTGAAATAGACCGTGACTGCTCACCCAAACAAAGAAATATTAAAGTTTGAAAATTTCTGATTTTGAGGAAAATTATAAATGTTTTTGGTCAAAATGTAAATTTTATATAGGAATTGGCTTCGAGAACTATCGAAATAGGTTCCAAACGGGCTAAACTTTCGTTAGGAGTAATTTCTGAGACATTTTTTAAAAAGTCTTTTTGCCATTTTTGACATTTTCAGCCAAAATTTGTACGAATCATATTTTGCTCATAATGTCAGGAAATGTTGCTTAGACCCAATAGATGTTATTTCTTGAAATAGACCGTGACTGCTCACCCAGACAAAGAAATATTAAAGTTTGACAATTTCTGATTTTGAGGAAAATTATAAATGTTTTTGGCCAAAATGTAAATTTTATATAGAATTGGCTTCGAGAACTATCGAAATAGGTTCCAAACGGGCTAAACTTTCGTTAGGAGTAATTTCTGAGACATTTTTAAAAAAGAATTTTTGCCATTTTTGACATTTTTAGCCAAAATTTGTACGAATCAGATTTTGCTCATAATGTCAGGAAATGTTGCTTAGACCCAATAGATGTTATTTCTTGAATTAGACCGTGACTGTTCACCAAGACAAAGAAATATTAAAGTTTGAAAATTTCTGATTTTGAGGAAAATTATAAATGTTTTTGGCCAAAATGTAAATTTTATATAGGAATTGGCTTCAAGAACTATCGAAATAGGTTCCAAACGGGCTAAACTTTCGTTAGAAGTAATTTCTGAGACATTTTTTAAAAAGTATTTTTTTCCATTTTTGAAATTTTTAGCCAAAATTTGTAGGAATCTGATTTTGCTCATAATGTCAGGAAATGTTGCTTAGACCCAATAGATGTTATTTCTTGAATTAGACCGTGACTGCTCACCCAGACAAAGAAATATTAAAGTTTGAAAATGTCTGATTTTGAGGAAAATTATAAATGTTTTTGGCCAAAATGTCAATTTTATATAGGAATTGGCTTCGAGAACTATCGAAATAGGTTCCAAACGGGCTAAACTTTCGTTAGGAGTAATTTCTGAGACATTTTAAAAAAAGTCTTTTTGCCATTTTTGACATTTTTAGCCAACATTTGTACGAATCATATTTTGCTCATAATGTCTGGAAATGTTGCTTAGACTCAATAGATGTTATTTCTTGAAATAGACCGTGACTGCTCACCCAGACAAAGGAATATTAAAGTTTGAAAATTTCTGATTTTCAGGAAAATTATAAATGTTTTTGGCCAAAATGTCAATTTTATATAGGAATTGGCTTCGAGAACTATCGAAATAGGTTCCAAACGGGCTAAACTTTGGTTAGAAGTAATTTCTGAGACATTTTTTAAAAAGTCTTTTTGCCATTTTTGACATTTTTAACCAAAATTTGTACGAGTCAGATTTTGCTCATAATGTCAGGAAATGTTGCTTAGACCCAATAGATGTTATTTCTTGAAATAGACCGTGACTGCTCACCCAGACAAAGAAATATTAAAGTTTGTAAATTTCTGATTTTGAGGAAAATTATAAATCTTTTTGGCCAAAATGTCAATTTTATATAGGAATTGGCTTCGAGAACTATCGAAATAGGTTCCAAACGGGCTAAACTTTCGTTAGGAGTAATTTCTGAGACATTTTTAAAAAAGTCTTTTTGCCATTTTTGACATTTTTAGCCAAAATTTGTACGAATCATATTTTGCTCATAATGTCAGGAAATGTTGCTAAAGTGGTGTTCCCATTGGACTATTTTTGGTTAAACTCCCGTGGTTGTGCGGGAGAGTAGCAAAATTTAGTCCAATGGGGACGCACGGAGAATTAGCGTCCCTGTAAAGCTACCGCGACCACGATGTAAAACTTACAGGGTAAAAGAGTCCGCGGAAACTTTCCGCTCAGCCGCGGGAGTTTTACAGGGCCCTCGAAAAGTCCAATGGGAACAGCGCCACCCTGTAGAACTACCGCTACCGCTGTGTAAAATGCCAAATGGGTGACGTCACTTCCTGCATTGTGCAATCCCACCACACATTGCGCGAAAATTCTTGTTCCGTTATTATGTACTGTACATGCCATGTACGTACGTACGCACGTGTTTTTTTCATGCTCATTTCTTCGCAATTATAATGGCAAGTTTAATAGAAGTTGTTCGAAATTTGATTGGGTTTCCTGAAAACGAAACTCCTGTTAGGTCAAAGGTTATGTAAACTACGCCCTCAATTGACCACATATGGCCAGCCAAATAGCTAAATTTTCCGCTCGCGTCGTGTAAAATATATGGTAGTAGGAACGCACGGGAGATTTACAGGAAGGAATGTTTACAGGGAGTCGCGGAAAGTTCCCGCGAGGGCGCGTAAAAAGAAGTCCAATGGGAACGCGCCTTTAGACCCAATAGATGTTATTTCTTGAAATAGACCGTGACTGCTCACCCAGACAAAGGAATATTAAAGTTTGAAAATTTCTGATTTTCAGGAAAATTATAAATGTTTTTGGCCAAAATGTCAATTTTATATAGGAATTGGCTTCGAGAACTATCGAAATAGGTTCCAAACGGGCTAAACTTTGGTTAGAAGTAATTTCTGAGACATTTTTAAAAAAGTCCTTTTGCCATTTTTGACATTTTGAGCCAAAATTTGTACCCAATAGATGTTATTTCTTGAAATAGACCGTGACTGCTCACCCAGACAAAGAAATATTAAAGTTTGAAAATTTCTGATTTTGAGGAAAATTATAAATGTTTTTGGCCAAAATGTCAATTTTATATAGGAATTGGCTTCGAGAACTATCGAAATAGGTTCCAAACGGGCTAAACTTTCGTTAGGAGTAATTTCTGAGACATTTTTAAAAAAGTCTTTTTGCCATTTTTGACATTTTTAGCCAAAATTTGTACGAATCATATTTTGCTCATAATGTCAGGAAATGTTGCTTAGACCCAATAGATGTTATTTCTTGAAATAGACCGTGACTGCTCACCCAGACAAAGAAATATTAAAGTTTGAAAATGTCTGATTTTGAGGAAAATTATAAATGTTTTTGGCCAAAATGTCAATTTTATATAGGAATTGGCTTCGAGAACTATCGAAATAGGTTCCAAACGGGCTAAACTTTCGTTAGGAGTAATTTCTGAGACATTTTAAAAAAAGTCTTTTTGCCATTTTTGACATTTTTAGCCAAAATTTGTACAAATCATATTTTGCTCATAATGTCAGGAAATGTTGCTTAGACCCAATAGATGTTATTTCTTGAAATAGACCGTGACTGCTCACCCAGACAAAGAAATATTAAAGTTTGAAAATGTCTGATTTTGAGGAAAATTATAAATGTTTTTGGCCAAAATGTCAATTTTATATAGGAATTGGCTTCGAGAACTATCGAAATAGGTTCCAAACGGGCTAAACTTTCGTTAGGAGTAATTTCTGAGACATTTTAAAAAAAAGTCTTTTTGCCATTTTTGACATTTTTAGCCAACATTTGTACGAATCATATTTTGCTCATAATGTCTGGAAATGTTGCTTAGACTCAATAGATGTTATTTCTTGAAATAGACCGTGACTGCTCACCCAGACAAAGGAATATTAAAGTTTGAAAATTTCTGATTTTCAGGAAAATTATAAATGTTTTTGGCCAAAATGTCAATTTTATATAGGAATTGGCTTCGAGAACTATCGAAATAGGTTCCAAACGGGCTAAACTTTGGTTAGAAGTAATTTCTGAGACATTTTTTAAAAAGTCTTTTTGCCATTTTTGACATTTTTAACCAAAATTTGTACGAATCAGATTTTGCTCATAATGTCAGGAAATGTTGCTTAGACCCAATAGATGTTATTTCTTGAAATAGACCGTGACTGCTCACCCAGACAAAGAAATATTAAAGTTTGTAAATTTCTGATTTTGAGGAAAATTATAAATCTTTTTGGCCAAAATGTCAATTTTATATAGGAATTGGCTTCGAGAACTATCGAAATAGGTTCCAAACGGGCTAAACTTTCGTTAGGAGTAATTTCTGAGACATTTTTAAAAAAGTCTTTTTGCCATTTTTGACATTTTTAGCCAAAATTTGTACGAATCATATTTTGCTCATAATGTCAGGAAATGTTGCTTAGACCCAATAGATGTTATTTCTTGAAATAGACTGTGACTGCTCACCCAGACAAAGGAATATTAAAGTTTGAAAATTTCTGATTTTCAGGAAAATTATAAATGTTTTTGGCCAAAATGTCAATTATATATAGGAATTGGCTTCGAGAACTATCGAAATAGGTTCCAAACGGGCTAAACTTTGGTTAGAAGTAATTTCTGAGACATTTTTAAAAAAGTCCTTTTGCCATTTTTGACATTTTGAGCCAAAATTTGTACCAATCAGATTTTGCTCATAATGTCAGGAAATGTTGCTTAGACCCAATAGATGTTATTTCTTGAAATAGACCGTGACTGCTCACCCAGACAAAGAAATATTAAAGTTTGTAAATTTCTGATTTTGAGGAAAATTATAAATCTTTTTGGCCAAAATGTCAATTTTATATAGGAATTGGCTTCGAGAACTATCGAAATAGGTTCCAAACGGGCTAAACTTTCGTTAGGAGTAATTTCTGAGACATTTTTAAAAAAGTCTTTTTGCCATTTTTGACATTTTTAGCCAAAATTTGTACGAATCATATTTTGCTCATAATGTCAGGAAATGTTGCTTAGACCCAATAGATGTTATTTCTTGAAATAGACCGTGACTGCTCACCCAGACAAAGGAATATTAAAGTTTGAAAATTTCTGATTTTCAGGAAAATAATAAATGTTTTTGGCCAAAATGTCAATTTTATATAGGAATTGGCTTCGAGAACTATCGAAATAGGTTCCAAACGGGCTAAACTTTGGTTAGAAGTAATTTCTGAGACATTTTTAAAAAAGTCCTTTTGCCATTTTTGACATTTTGAGCCAAAATTTGTACCCAATAGATGTTATTTCTTGAAATAGACCGTGACTGCTCACCCAGACAAAGAAATATTAAAGTTTGAAAATTTCTGATTTTGAGGAAAATTATAAATGTTTTTGGCCAAAATGTCAATTTTATATAGGAATTGGCTTCGAGAACTATCGAAATAGGTTCCAAACGGGCTAAACTTTCGTTAGGAGTAATTTCTGAGACATTTTTAAAAAAGTCTTTTTGCCATTTTTGACATTTTTAGCCAAAATTTGTACGAATCATATTTTGCTCATAATGTCAGGAAATGTTGCTTAGACCCAATAGATGTTATTTCTTGAAATAGACCGTGACTGCTCACCCAGACAAAGAAATATTAAAGTTTGAAAATGTCTGATTTTGAGGAAAATTATAAATGTTTTTGGCCAAAATGTCAATTTTATATAGGAATTGGCTTCGAGAACTATCGAAATAGGTTCCAAACGGGCTAAACTTTCGTTAGGAGTAATTTCTGAGACATTTAAAAAAAAGTCTTTTTGCCATTTTTGACATTTTTAGCCAAAATTTGTACAAATCATATTTTGCTCATAATGTCAGGAAATGTTGCTTAGACCCAATAGATGTTATTTCTTGAAATAGACCGTGACTGCTCACCCAGACAAAGAAATATTAAAGTTTGAAAATGTCTGATTTTGAGGAAAATTATAAATGTTTTTGGCCAAAATGTCAATTTTATATAGGAATTGGCTTCGAAAACTATCGAAATAGGTTCCAAACGGGCTAAACTTTCGTTAGGAGTAATTTCTGAGACATTTTAAAAAAAGTCTTTTTGCCATTTTTGACATTTTTAGCCAACATTTGTACGAATCATATTTTGCTCATAATGTCTGGAAATGTTGCTTAGACTCAATAGATGTTATTTCTTGAAATAGACCGTGACTGCTCACCCAGACAAAGGAATATTAAAGTTTGAAAATTTCTGATTTTCAGGAAAATTATAAATGTTTTTGGCCAAAATGTCAATTTTATATAGGAATTGGCTTCGAGAACTATCGAAATAGGTTCCAAACGGGCTAAACTTTGGTTAGAAGTAATTTCTGAGACATTTTTTAAAAAGTCTTTTTGCCATTTTTGACATTTTTAACCAAAATTTGTACGAATCAGATTTTGCTCATAATGTCAGGAAATGTTGCTTAGACCCAATAGATGTTATTTCTTGAAATAGACCGTGACTGCTCACCCAGACAAAGAAATATTAAAGTTTGTAAATTTCTGATTTTGAGGAAAATTATAAATCTTTTTGGCCAAAATGTCAATTTTATATAGGAATTGGCTTCGAGAACTATCGAAATAGGTTCCAAACGGGCTAAACTTTCGTTAGGAGTAATTTCTGAGACATTTTTAAAAAAGTCTTTTTGCCATTTTTGACATTTTTAGCCAAAATTTGTACGAATCATATTTTGCTCATAATGTCAGGAAATGTTGCTTAGACCCAATAGATGTTATTTCTTGAAATAGACCGTGACTGCTCACCCAGACAAAGGAATATTAAAGTTTGAAAATTTCTGATTTTCAGGAAAATTATAAATGTTTTTGGCCAAAATGTCAATTTTATATAGGAATTGGCTTCGAGAACTATCGAAATAGGTTCCAAACGGGCTAAACTTTGGTTAGAAGTAATTTCTGAGACATTTTTAAAAAAGTCCTTTTGCCATTTTTGACATTTTGAGCCAAAATTTGTACCCAATAGATGTTATTTCTTGAAATAGACCGTGACTGCTCACCCAGACAAAGAAATATTAAAGTTTGAAAATTTCTGATTTTGAGGAAAATTATAAATGTTTTTGGCCAAAATGTCAATTTTATATAGGAATTGGCTTCGAGAACTATCGAAATAGGTTCCAAACGGGCTAAACTTTCGTTAGGAGTAATTTCTGAGACATTTTTAAAAAAGTCTTTTTGCCATTTTTGACATTTTTAGCCAAAATTTGTACGAATCATATTTTGCTCATAATGTCAGGAAATGTTGCTTAGACCCAATAGATGTTATTTCTTGAAATAGACCGTGACTGCTCACCCAGACAAAGAAATATTAAAGTTTGAAAATGTCTGATTTTGAGGAAAATTATAAATGTTTTTGGCCAAAATGTCAATTTTATATAGGAATTGGCTTCGAGAACTATCGAAATAGGTTCCAAACGGGCTAAACTTTCGTTAGGAGTAATTTCTGAGACATTTTAAAAAAAGTCTTTTTGCCATTTTTGACATTTTTAGCCAAAATTTGTACAAATCATATTTTGCTCATAATGTCAGGAAATGTTGCTTAGACCCAATAGATGTTATTTCTTGAAATAGACCGTGACTGCTCACCCAGACAAAGAAATATTAAAGTTTGAAAATGTCTGATTTTGAGGAAAATTATAAATGTTTTTGGCCAAAATGTCAATTTTTTATATAGGAATTGGCTTCGAGAACTATCGAAATAGGTTCCAAACGGGCTAAACTTTCGTTAGGAGTAATTTCTGAGACATTTTAAAAAAAGTCTTTTTGCCATTTTTGACATTTTTAGCCAACATTTGTACGAATCATATTTTGCTCATAATGTCTGGAAATGTTGCTTAGACTCAATAGATGTTATTTCTTGAAATAGACCGTGACTGCTCACCCAGACAAAGGAATATTAAAGTTTGAAAATTTCTGATTTTCAGGAAAATTATAAATGTTTTTGGCCAAAATGTCAATTTTATATAGGAATTGGCTTCGAGAACTATCGAAATAGGTTCCAAACGGGCTAAACTTTGGTTAGAAGTAATTTCTGAGACATTTTTTAGAAAGTCTTTTTGCCATTTTTGACATTTTTAACCAAAATTTGTACGAATCAGATTTTGCTCATAATGTCAGGAAATGTTGCTTAGACCCAATAGATGTTATTTCTTGAAATAGACCGTGACTGCTCACCCAGACAAAGAAATATTAAAGTTTGTAAATTTCTGATTTTGAGGAAAATTATAAATCTTTTTGGCCAAAATGTCAATTTTATATAGGAATTGGCTTCGAGAACTATCGAAATAGGTTCCAAACGGGCTAAACTTTCGTTAGGAGTAATTTCTGAGACATTTTTAAAAAAGTCTTTTTGCCATTTTTGACATTTTTAGCCAAAATTTGTACGAATCATATTTTGCTCATAATGTCAGGAAATGTTGCTTAGACCCAATAGATGTTATTTCTTGAAATAGACTGTGACTGCTCACCCAGACAAAGGAATATTAAAGTTTGAAAATTTCTGATTTTCAGGAAAATTATAAATGTTTTTGGCCAAAATGTCAATTATATATAGGAATTGGCTTCGAGAACTATCGAAATAGGTTCCAAACGGGCTAAACTTTGGTTAGAAGTAATTTCTGAGACATTTTTAAAAAAGTCCTTTTGCCATTTTTGACATTTTGAGCCAAAATTTGTACCAATCAGATTTTGCTCATAATGTCAGGAAATGTTGCTTAGACCCAATAGATGTTATTTCTTGAAATAGACCGTGACTGCTCACCCAGACAAAGAAATATTAAAGTTTGAAAATTTCTGATTTTGAGGAAAATTATAAATGTTTTTGGCCAAAATGTCAATTTTATATAGGAATTGGCTTCGAGAACTATCGAAATAGGTTCCAAACGGGCTAAACTTTCGTTAGGAGTAATTTCTGAGACATTTTTAAAAAAGTCTTTTTGCCATTTTTGACATTTTTTGCCAAAATTTGTACGAATCATATTTTGCTCATAATGTCAGGAAATGTTGCTTAGACCCAATAGATGTTATTTCTTGAAATAGACCGTGACTGCTCACCCAGACAAAGAAATATTAAAGTTTGAAAATGTCTGATTTTGAGGAAAATTATAAATGTTTTTGGCCAAAATGTCAATTTTATATAGGAATTGGCCTCGAGAACTATCGAAATAGGTTCCAAACGGGCTAAACTTTCGTTAGGAGTAATTTCTGAGACATTTTAAAAAAAGTCTTTTTGCCATTTTTGACATTTTTAGCCAAAATTTGTACAAATCATATTTTGCTCATAATGTCAGGAAATGTTGCTTAGACCCAATAGATGTTATTTCTTGAAATAGACCGTGACTGCTCACCCAGACAAAGAAATATTAAAGTTTGAAAATGTCTGATTTTGAGGAAAATTATAAATGTTTTTGGCCAAAATGTCAATTTTATATAGGAATTGGCTTCGAGAACTATCGAAATAGGTTCCAAACGGGCTAAACTTTCGTTAGGAGTAATTTCTGAGACATTTTAAAAAAAGTCTTTTTGCCATTTTTGACATTTTTAGCCAACATTTGTACGAATCATATTTTGCTCATAATGTCTGGAAATGTTGCTTAGACTCAATAGATGTTATTTCTTGAAATAGACCGTGACTGCTCACCCAGACAAAGGAATATTAAAGTTTGAAAATTTCTGATTTTCAGGAAAATTATAAATGTTTTTGGCCAAAATGTCAATTTTATATAGGAATTGGCTTCGAGAACTATCGAAATAGGTTCCAAACGGGCTAAACTTTGGTTAGAAGTAATTTCTGAGACATTTTTTAAAAAGTCTTTTTGCCATTTTTGACATTTTTAACCAAAATTTGTACGAATCAGATTTTGCTCATAATGTCAGGAAATGTTGCTTAGACCCAATAGATGTTATTTCTTGAAATAGACCGTGACTGCTCACCCAGACAAAGAAATATTAAAGTTTGTAAATTTCTGATTTTGAGGAAAATTATAAATCTTTTTGGCCAAAATGTCAATTTTATATAGGAATTGGCTTCGAGAACTATCGAAATAGGTTCCAAACGGGCTAAACTTTCGTTAGGAGTAATTTCTGAGACATTTTTAAAAAAGTCTTTTTGCCATTTTTGACATTTTTAGCCAAAATTTGTACGAATCATTTTTGCTCATAATGTCAGGAAATGTTGCTTAGACCCAATAGATGTTATTTCTTGAAATAGACCGTGACTGCTCACCCAGACAAAGGAATATTAAAGTTTGAAAATTTCTGATTTTCAGGAAAATTATAAATGTTTTTGGCCAAAATGTCAATTTTATATAGGAATTGGCTTCGAGAACTATCGAAATAGGTTCCAAACGGGCTAAACTTTGGTTAGAAGTAATTTCTGAGACATTTTTAAAAAAGTCCTTTTGCCATTTTTGACATTTTGAGCCAAAATTTGTACCCAATAGATGTTATTTCTTGAAATAGACCGTGACTGCTCACCCAGACAAAGAAATATTAAAGTTTGAAAATTTCTGATTTTGAGGAAAATTATAAATGTTTTTGGCCAAAATGTCAATTTTATATAGGAATTGGCTTCGAGAACTATCGAAATAGGTTCCAAACGGGCTAAACTTTCGTTAGGAGTAATTTCTGAGACATTTTTAAAAAAGTCTTTTTGCCATTTTTGACATTTTTAGCCAAAATTTGTACGAATCATATTTTGCTCATAATGTCAGGAAATGTTGCTTAGACCCAATAGATGTTATTTCTTGAAATAGACCGTGACTGCTCACCCAGACAAAGAAATATTAAAGTTTGAAAATGTCTGATTTTGAGGAAAATTATAAATGTTTTTGGCCAAAATGTCAATTTTATATAGGAATTGGCTTCGAGAACTATCGAAATAGGTTCCAAACGGGCTAAACTTTCGTTAGGAGTAATTTCTGAGACATTTTAAAAAAAGTCTTTTTGCCATTTTTGACATTTTTAGCCAAAATTTGTACAAATCATATTTTGCTCATAATGTCAGGAAATGTTGCTTAGACCCAATAGATGTTATTTCTTGAAATAGACCGTGACTGCTCACCCAGACAAAGAAATATTAAAGTTTGAAAATGTCTGATTTTGAGGAAAATTATAAATGTTTTTGGCCAAAATGTCAATTTTATATAGGAATTGGCTTCGAGAACTATCGAAATAGGTTCCAAACGGGCTAAACTTTCGTTAGGAGTAATTTCTGAGACATTTTAAAAAAAGTCTTTTTGCCATTTTTGACATTTTTAGCCAACATTTGTACGAATCATATTTTGCTCATAATGTCTGGAAATGTTGCTTAGACTCAATAGATGTTATTTCTTGAAATAGACCGTGACTGCTCACCCAGACAAAGGAATATTAAAGTTTGAAAATTTCTGATTTTCAGGAAAATTATAAATGTTTTTGGCCAAAATGTCAATTTTATATAGGAATTGGCTTCGAGAACTATCGAAATAGGTTCCAAACGGGCTAAACTTTGGTTAGAAGTAATTTCTGAGACATTTTTTTAAAAGTCTTTTTGCCATTTTTGACATTTTTAACCAAAATTTGTACGAATCAGATTTTGCTCATAATGTCAGGAAATGTTGCTTAGACCCAATAGATGTTATTTCTTGAAATAGACCGTGACTGCTCACCCAGACAAAGAAATATTAAAGTTTGTAAATTTCTGATTTTGAGGAAAATTATAAATCTTTTTGGCCAAAATGTCAATTTTATATAGGAATTGGCTTCGAGAACTATCGAAATAGGTTCCAAACGGGCTAAACTTTCGTTAGGAGTAATTTCTGAGACATTTTTAAAAAAGTCTTTTTGCCATTTTTGACATTTTTAGCCAAAATTTGTACGAATCATATTTTGCTCATAATGTCAGGAAATGTTGCTTAGACCCAATAGATGTTATTTCTTGAAATAGACTGTGACTGCTCACCCAGACAAAGGAATATTAAAGTTTGAAAATTTCTGATTTTCAGGAAAATTATAAATGTTTTTGGCCAAAATGTCAATTATATATAGGAATTGGCTTCGAGAACTATCGAAATAGGTTCCAAACGGGCTAAACTTTGGTTAGAAGTAATTTCTGAGACATTTTTAAAAAAGTCCTTTTGCCATTTTTGACATTTTGAGTCAAAATTTGTACCAATCAGATTTTGCTCATAATGTCAGGAAATGTTGCTTAGACCCAATAGATGTTATTTCTTGAAATAGACCGTGACTGCTCACCCAGACAAAGAAATATTAAAGTTTGTAAATTTCTGATTTTGAGGAAAATTATAAATCTTTTTGGCCAAAATGTCAATTTTATATAGGAATTGGCTTCGAGAACTATCGAAATAGGTTCCAAACGGGCTAAACTTTCGTTAGGAGTAATTTCTGAGACATTTTTAAAAAAGTCTTTTTGCCATTTTTGACATTTTTAGCCAAAATTTGTACGAATCATATTTTGCTCATAATGTCAGGAAATGTTGCTTAGACCCAATAGATGTTATTTCTTGAAATAGACCGTGACTGCTCACCCAGACAAAGGAATATTAAAGTTTGAAAATTTCTGATTTTCAGGAAAATAATAAATGTTTTTGGCCAAAATGTCAATTTTATATAGGAATTGGCTTCGAGAACTATCGAAATAGGTTCCAAACGGGCTAAACTTTGGTTAGAAGTAATTTCTGAGACATTTTTAAAAAAGTCCTTTTGCCATTTTTGACATTTTGAGCCAAAATTTGTACCCAATAGATGTTATTTCTTGAAATAGACCGTGACTGCTCACCCAGACAAAGAAATATTAAAGTTTGAAAATTTCTGATTTTGAGGAAAATTATAAATGTTTTTGGCCAAAATGTCAATTTTATATAGGAATTGGCTTCGAGAACTATCGAAATAGGTTCCAAACGGGCTAAACTTTCGTTAGGAGTAATTTCTGAGACATTTTTAAAAAAGTCTTTTTGCCATTTTTGACATTTTTAGCCAAAATTTGTACGAATCATATTTTGCTCATAATGTCAGGAAATGTTGCTTAGACCCAATAGATGTTATTTCTTGAAATAGACCGTGACTGCTCACCCAGACAAAGAAATATTAAAGTTTGAAAATGTCTGATTTTGAGGAAAATTATAAATGTTTTTGGCCAAAATGTCAATTTTATATAGGAATTGGCTTCGAGAACTATCGAAATAGGTTCCAAACGGGCTAAACTTTCGTTAGGAGTAATTTCTGAGACATTTTAAAAAAAGTCTTTTTGCCATTTTTGACATTTTTAGCCAAAATTTGTACAAATCATATTTTGCTCATAATGTCAGGAAATGTTGCTTAGACCCAATAGATGTTATTTCTTGAAATAGACCGTGACTGCTCACCCAGACAAAGAAATATTAAAGTTTGAAAATGTCTGATTTTGAGGAAAATTATAAATGTTTTTGGCCAAAATGTCAATTTTATATAGGAATTGGCTTCGAGAACTATCGAAATAGGTTCCAAACGGGCTAAACTTTCGTTAGGAGTAATTTCTGAGACATTTTAAAAAAAGTCTTTTTGCCATTTTTGACATTTTTAGCCAACATTTGTACGAATCATATTTTGCTCATAATGTCTGGAAATGTTGCTTAGACTCAATAGATGTTATTTCTTGAAATAGACCGTGACTGCTCACCCAGACAAAGGAATATTAAAGTTTGAAAATTTCTGATTTTCAGGAAAATTATAAATGTTTTTGGCCAAAATGTCAATTTTATATAGGAATTGGCTTCGAGAACTATCGAAATAGGTTCCAAACGGGCTAAACTTTGGTTAGAAGTAATTTCTGAGACATTTTTTAAAAAGTCTTTTTGCCATTTTTGACATTTTTAACCAAAATTTGTACGAATCAGATTTTGCTCATAATGTCAGGAAATGTTGCTTAGACCCAATAGATGTTATTTCTTGAAATAGACCGTGACTGCTCACCCAGACAAAGAAATATTAAAGTTTGTAAATTTCTGATTTTGAGGAAAATTATAAATCTTTTTGGCCAAAATGTCAATTTTATATAGGAATTGGCTTCGAGAACTATCGAAATAGGTTCCAAACGGGCTAAACTTTCGTTAGGAGTAATTTCTGAGACATTTTTAAAAAAGTCTTTTTGCCATTTTTGACATTTTTAGCCAAAATTTGTACGAATCATATTTTGCTCATAATGTCAGGAAATGTTGCTTAGACCCAATAGATGTTATTTCTTGAAATAGACCGTGACTGCTCACCCAGACAAAGGAATATTAAAGTTTGAAAATTTCTGATTTTCAGGAAAATTATAAATGTTTTTGGCCAAAATGTCAATTTTATATAGGAATTGGCTTCGAGAACTATCGAAATAGGTTCCAAACGGGCTAAACTTTGGTTAGAAGTAATTTCTGAGACATTTTTAAAAAAGTCCTTTTGCCATTTTTGACATTTTGAGCCAAAATTTGTACCCAATAGATGTTATTTCTTGAAATAGACCGTGACTGCTCACCCAGACAAAGAAATATTAAAGTTTGAAAATTTCTGATTTTGAGGAAAATTATAAATGTTTTTGGCCAAAATGTCAATTTTATATAGGAATTGGCTTCGAGAACTATCGAAATAGGTTCCAAACGGGCTAAACTTTCGTTAGGAGTAATTTCTGAGAAATTTTTAAAAAAGTCTTTTTGCCATTTTTGACATTTTTAGCCAAAATTTGTACGAATCATATTTTGCTCATAATGTCAGGAAATGTTGCTTAGACCCAATAGATGTTATTTCTTGAAATAGACCGTGACTGCTCACCCAGACAAAGAAATATTAAAGTTTGAAAATGTCTGATTTTGAGGAAAATTATAAATGTATTTGGCCAAAATGTCAATTTTATATAGGAATTGGCTTCGAGAACTATCGAAATAGGTTCCAAACGGGCTAAACTTTCGTTAGGAGTAATTTCTGAGACATTTAAAAAAAAGTCTTTTTGCCATTTTCGACATTTTTAGCCAAAATTTGTACAAATCATATTTTGCTCATAATGTCAGGAAATGTTGCTTAGACCCAATAGATGTTATTTCTTGAAATAGACCGTGACTGCTCACCCAGACAAAGAAATATTAAAGTTTGAAAATGTCTGATTTTGAGGAAAATTATAAATGTTTTTGGCCAAAATGTCAATTTTATATAGGAATTGGCTTCGAGAACTATCGAAATAGGTTCCAAACGGGCTAAACTTTCGTTAGGAGTAATTTCTGAGACATTTAAAAAAAAGTCTTTTTGCCATTTTTGACATTTTTAGCCAACATTTGTACGAATCATATTTTGCTCATAATGTCAGGAAATGTTGCTTAGACCCAATAGATGTTATTTCTTGAAATAGACCGTGACTGCTCACCCAGACAAAGGAATATTAAAGTTTGAAAATTTCTGATTTTCAGGAAAATTATAAATGTTTTTGGCCAAAATGTCAATTTTATATAGGAATTGGCTTCGAGAACTATCGAAATAGGTTCCAAACGGGCTAAACTTTGGTTAGAAGTAATTTCTGAGACATTTTTAAAAAAGTCCTTTTGCCATTTTTGACATTTTGAGCCAAAATTTGTACCCAATAGATGTTATTTCTTGAAATAGACCGTGACTGCTCACCCAGACAAAGAAATATTAAAGTTTGAAAATTTCTGATTTTGAGGAAAATTATAAATGTTTTTGGCCAAAATGTCAATTTTATATAGGAATTGGCTTCGAGAACTATCGAAATAGGTTCCAAACGGGCTAAACTTTCGTTAGGAGTAATTTCTGAGACATTTTTAAAAAAGTCTTTTTGCCATTTTTGACATTTTTAGCCAAAATTTGTACGAATCATATTTTGCTCATAATGTCAGGAAATGTTGCTTAGACCCAATAGATGTTATTTCTTGAAATAGACCGTGACTGCTCACCCAGACAAAGGAATATTAAAGTTTGAAAATTTCTGATTTTCAGGAAAATTATAAACTTTTTGGCCAAAATGTCAATTTTATATAGGAATTGGCTTCGAGAACTATCGAAATAGGTTCCAAACGGGCTAAACTTTCGTTAGGAGTAATTTCTGAGACATTTTTTAAAAAGTCCTTTTGCCATTTTTGACATTTTGAGCCAAAATTTGTACCAATCAGATTTTGCTCATAATGTCAGGAAATGTTGCTTAGACCCAATAGATGTTATTTCTTGAAATAGACCGTGACTGCTCACCCAGACAAAGAAATATTAAAGTTTGAAAATGTCTGATTTTGAGGAAAATTATAAATGTTTTTGGCCAAAATGTCAATTTTATATAGGAATTGGCTTCGAGAACTATCGAAATAGGTTCCAAACGGGCTAAACTTTCGTTAGGAGTAATTTCTGAGACATTTTAAAAAAAGTCTTTTTGCCATTTTTGACATTTTTAGCCAACATTTGTACGAATCATATTTTGCTCATAATGTCTGGAAATGTTGCTTAGACTCAATAGATGTTATTTCTTGAAATAGACCGTGACTGCTCACCCAGACAAAGGAATATTAAAGTTTGAAAATTTCTGATTTTCAGGAAAATTATAAATGTTTTTGGCCAAAATGTCAATTTTATATAGGAATTGGCTTCGAGAACTATCGAAATAGGTTCCAAACGGGCTAAACTTTGGTTAGAAGTAATTTCTGAGACATTTTTAAAAAAGTCTTTTTGCCATTTTTGACATTTTTAACCAAAATTTGTACGAATCAGATTTTGCTCATAATGTCAGGAAATGTTGCTTAGACCCCATAGATGTTATTTCTTGAAATAGACCGTGACTGCTCACCCAGACAAAGAAATATTAAAGTTTGAAAATTTCTGATTTTGAGGAAAATTATAAATGTTTTTGGCCAAAATGTCAATTTTATATAGGAATTGGCTTCGAGAACTATCGAAATAGGTTCCAAACGGGCTAAACTTTCGTTAGGAGTAATTTCTGAGACATTTTTAAAAAAGTCTTTTTGCCATTTGTGACATTTTTAGCCAAAATTTGTACGAATCATATTTTGCTCATAATGTCAGGAAATGTTGCTTAGACCCAATAGATGTTATTTCTTGAAATAGACTGTGACTGCTCACCCAGACAAAGGAATATTAAAGTTTGAAAATTTCTGATTTTCAGGAAAATTATAAATGTTTTTGGCCAAAATGTCAATTATATATAGGAATTGGCTTCGAGAACTATCGAAATAGGTTCCAAACGGGCTAAACTTTGGTTAGAAGTAATTTCTGAGACATTTTTAAAAAAGTCCTTTTGCCATTTTTGACATTTTGAGCCAAAATTTGTACCAATCAGATTTTGCTCATAATGTCAGGAAATGTTGCTTAGACCCAATAGATGTTATTTCTTGAATTAGACCGTGACTGCTCACCCAGACAAAGAAATATTAAAGTTTGAAAATTTCTGATTTTGAGGAAAATTATAAATGTTTTTGGCCAAAATGTCAATTTTATATAGGAATTAGCTTCGAGAACTATCGAAATAGGTTCCAAACGGGCTAAACTTTCGTTAGGAGTAATTTCTGAGACATTTTTAAAAAAGTCTTTTTGCCATTTTTGACATTTTTAGCCAAAATTTATACGAATCATATTTTGCTCATAATGTCAGGAAATGTTGCTTAGACCCAATATATGTTATTTCTTGAAATAGACCGTGACTGCTCACCCAGACAAAGGAATATTAAAGTTTGAAAATTTCTGATTTTCAGGAAAATTATAAATGTTTTTGGCCAAAATGTCAATTTTATATAGGAATTGGCTTCGAGAACTATCGAAATAGGTTCCAAACGGGCTAAACTTTGGTTAGAAGTAATTTCTGAGACATTTTTAAAAAAGTCTTTTTGCCATTTTTGACATTTTTAACCAAAATTTGTACGAATCAGATTTTGCTCATAATGTCAGGAAATGTTGCTTAGACCCAATAGATGTTATTTCTTGAAATAGACCGTGACTGCTCACCCAGACAAAGAAATATTAAAGTTTGTAAATTTCTGATTTTCAGGAAAATTATAAATGTTTTTGGCCAAAATGTCAATTTTATATAGGAATTGGCTTCGAGAACTATCGAAATAGGTTCCAAACGGGCTAAACTTTGGTTAGAAGTAATTTCTGAGACATTTTTTTAAAAGTCTTTTTGCCATTTTTGACATTTTTAACCAAAATTTGTACGAATCAGATTTTGCTCATAATGTCAGGAAATGTTGCTTAGACCCAATAGATGTTATTTCTTGAAATAGACCGTGACTGCTCACCCAGACAAAGAAATATTAAAGTTTGTAAATTTCTGATTTTGAGGAAAATTATAAATCTTTTTGGCCAAAATGTCAATTTTATATAGGAATTGGCTTCGAGAACTATCGAAATAGGTTCCAAACGGGCTAAACTTTCGTTAGGAGTAATTTCTGAGACATTTTTAAAAAAGTCTTTTTGCCATTTTTGACATTTTTAGCCAAAATTTGTACGAATCATATTTTGCTCATAATGTCAGGAAATGTTGCTTAGACCCAATAGATGTTATTTCTTGAAATAGACTGTGACTGCTCACCCAGACAAAGGAATATTAAAGTTTGAAAATTTCTGATTTTCAGGAAAATTATAAATGTTTTTGGCCAAAATGTCAATTATATATAGGAATTGGCTTCGAGAACTATCGAAATAGGTTCCAAACGGGCTAAACTTTGGTTAGAAGTAATTTCTGAGACATTTTTAAAAAAGTCCTTTTGCCATTTTTGACATTTTGAGCCAAAATTTGTACCAATCAGATTTTGCTCATAATGTCAGGAAATGTTGCTTAGACCCAATAGATGTTATTTCTTGAATTAGACCGTGACTGCTCACCCAGACAAAGAAATATTAAAGTTTGAAAATTTCTGATTTTGAGGAAAATTATAAATGTTTTTGGCCAAAATGTCAATTTTATATAGGAATTAGCTTCGAGAACTATCGAAATAGGTTCCAAACGGGCTAAACTTTCGTTAGGAGTAATTTCTGAGACATTTTTAAAAAAGTCTTTTTGCCATTTTTGACATTTTTAGCCAAAATTTATACGAATCATATTTTGCTCATAATGTCAGGAAATGTTGCTTAGACCCAATATATGTTATTTCTTGAAATAGACCGTGACTGCTCACCCAGACAAAGGAATATTAAAGTTTGAAAATTTCTGATTTTCAGGAAAATTATAAATGTTTTTGGCCAAAATGTCAATTTTATATAGGAATTGGCTTCGAGAACTATCGAAATAGGTTCCAAACGGGCTAAACTTTGGTTAGAAGTAATTTCTGAGACATTTTTAAAAAAGTCTTTTTGCCATTTTTGACATTTTTAACCAAAATTTGTACGAATCAGATTTTGCTCATAATGTCAGGAAATGTTGCTTAGACCCAATAGATGTTATTTCTTGAAATAGACCGTGACTGCTCACCCAGACAAAGAAATATTAAAGTTTGTAAATTTCTGATTTTCAGGAAAATTATAAATGTTTTTGGCCAAAATGTCAATTTTATATAGGAATTGGCTTCGAGAACTATCGAAATAGGTTCCAAACGGGCTAAACTTTGGTTAGAAGTAATTTCTGAGACATTTTTTTAAAAGTCTTTTTGCCATTTTTGACATTTTTAACCAAAATTTGTACGAATCAGATTTTGCTCATAATGTCAGGAAATGTTGCTTAGACCCAATAGATGTTATTTCTTGAAATAGACCGTGACTGCTCACCCAGACAAAGAAATATTAAAGTTTGTAAATTTCTGATTTTGAGGAAAATTATAAATCTTTTTGGCCAAAATGTCAATTTTATATAGGAATTGGCTTCGAGAACTATCGAAATAGGTTCCAAACGGGCTAAACTTTCGTTAGGAGTAATTTCTGAGACATTTTTAAAAAAGTCTTTTTGCCATTTTTGACATTTTTAGCCAAAATTTGTACGAATCATATTTTGCTCATAATGTCAGGAAATGTTGCTTAGACCCAATAGATGTTATTTCTTGAAATAGACTGTGACTGCTCACCCAGACAAAGGAATATTAAAGTTTGAAAATTTCTGATTTTCAGGAAAATTATAAATGTTTTTGGCCAAAATGTCAATTATATATAGGAATTGGCTTCGAGAACTATCGAAATAGGTTCCAAACGGGCTAAACTTTGGTTAGAAGTAATTTCTGAGACATTTTTAAAAAAGTCCTTTTGCCATTTTTGACATTTTGAGCCAAAATTTGTACCAATCAGATTTTGCTCATAATGTCAGGAAATGTTGCTTAGACCCAATAGATGTTATTTCTTGAAATAGACCGTGACTGCTCACCCAGACAAAGAAATATTAAAGTTTGTAAATTTCTGATTTTGAGGAAAATTATAAATCTTTTTGGCCAAAATGTCAATTTTATATAGGAATTGGCTTCGAGAACTATCGAAATAGGTTCCAAACGGGCTAAACTTTCGTTAGGAGTAATTTCTGAGACATTTTTAAAAAAGTCTTTTTGCCATTTTTGACATTTTTAGCCAAAATTTGTACGAATCATATTTTGCTCATAATGTCAGGAAATGTTGCTTAGACCCAATAGATGTTATTTCTTGAAATAGACCGTGACTGCTCACCCAGACAAAGGAATATTAAAGTTTGAAAATTTCTGATTTTCAGGAAAATAATAAATGTTTTTGGCCAAAATGTCAATTTTATATAGGAATTGGCTTCGAGAACTATCGAAATAGGTTCCAAACGGGCTAAACTTTGGTTAGAAGTAATTTCTGAGACATTTTTAAAAAAGTCCTTTTGCCATTTTTGACATTTTGAGCCAAAATTTGTACCCAATAGATGTTATTTCTTGAAATAGACCGTGACTGCTCACCCAGACAAAGAAATATTAAAGTTTGAAAATTTCTGATTTTGAGGAAAATTATAAATGTTTTTGGCCAAAATGTCAATTTTATATAGGAATTGGCTTCGAGAACTATCGAAATAGGTTCCAAACGGGCTAAACTTTCGTTAGGAGTAATTTCTGAGACATTTTTAAAAAAGTCTTTTTGCCATTTTTGACATTTTTAGCCAAAATTTGTACGAATCATATTTTGCTCATAATGTCAGGAAATGTTGCTTAGACCCAATAGATGTTATTTCTTGAAATAGACCGTGACTGCTCACCCAGACAAAGAAATATTAAAGTTTGAAAATGTCTGATTTTGAGGAAAATTATAAATGTTTTTGGCCAAAATGTCAATTTTATATAGGAATTGGCTTCGAGAACTATCGAAATAGGTTCCAAACGGGCTAAACTTTCGTTAGGAGTAATTTCTGAGACATTTTAAAAAAAGTCTTTTTGCCATTTTTGACATTTTTAGCCAAAATTTGTACAAATCATATTTTGCTCATAATGTCAGGAAATGTTGCTTAGACCCAATAGATGTTATTTCTTGAAATAGACCGTGACTGCTCACCCAGACAAAGAAATATTAAAGTTTGAAAATGTCTGATTTTGAGGAAAATTATAAATGTTTTTGGCCAAAATGTCAATTTTATATAGGAATTGGCTTCGAGAACTATCGAAATAGGTTCCAAACGGGCTAAACTTTCGTTAGGAGTAATTTCTGAGACATTTTAAAAAAAGTCTTTTTGCCATTTTTGACATTTTTAGCCAACATTTGTACGAATCATATTTTGCTCATAATGTCTGGAAATGTTGCTTAGACTCAATAGATGTTATTTCTTGAAATAGACCGTGACTGCTCACCCAGACAAAGGAATATTAAAGTTTGAAAATTTCTGATTTTCAGGAAAATTATAAATGTTTTTGGCCAAAATGTCAATTTTATATAGGAATTGGCTTCGAGAACTATCGAAATAGGTTCCAAACGGGCTAAACTTTGGTTAGAAGTAATTTCTGAGACATTTTTTAAAAAGTCTTTTTGCCATTTTTGACATTTTTAACCAAAATTTGTACGAATCAGATTTTGCTCATAATGTCAGGAAATGTTGCTTAGACCCAATAGATGTTATTTCTTGAAATAGACCGTGACTGCTCACCCAGACAAAGAAATATTAAAGTTTGTAAATTTCTGATTTTGAGGAAAATTATAAATCTTTTTGGCCAAAATGTCAATTTTATATAGGAATTGGCTTCGAGAACTATCGAAATAGGTTCCAAACGGGCTAAACTTTCGTTAGGAGTAATTTCTGAGACATTTTTAAAAAAGTCTTTTTGCCATTTTTGACATTTTTAGCCAAAATTTGTACGAATCATATTTTGCTCATAATGTCAGGAAATGTTGCTTAGACCCAATAGATGTTATTTCTTGAAATAGACCGTGACTGCTCACCCAGACAAAGGAATATTAAAGTTTGAAAATTTCTGATTTTCAGGAAAATTATAAATGTTTTTGGCCAAAATGTCAATTTTATATAGGAATTGGCTTCGAGAACTATCGAAATAGGTTCCAAACGGGCTAAACTTTGGTTAGAAGTAATTTCTGAGACATTTTTAAAAAAGTCCTTTTGCCATTTTTGACATTTTGAGCCAAAATTTGTACCCAATAGATGTTATTTCTTGAAATAGACCGTGACTGCTCACCCAGACAAAGAAATATTAAAGTTTGAAAATTTCTGATTTTGAGGAAAATTATAAATGTTTTTGGCCAAAATGTCAATTTTATATAGGAATTGGCTTCGAGAACTATCGAAATAGGTTCCAAACGGGCTAAACTTTCGTTAGGAGTAATTTCTGAGACATTTTTAAAAAAGTCTTTTTGCCATTTTTGACATTTTTAGCCAAAATTTGTACGAATCATATTTTGCTCATAATGTCAGGAAATGTTGCTTAGACCCAATAGATGTTATTTCTTGAAATAGACCGTGACTGCTCACCCAGACAAAGAAATATTAAAGTTTGAAAATGTCTGATTTTGAGGAAAATTATAAATGTATTTGGCCAAAATGTCAATTTTATATAGGAATTGGCTTCGAGAACTATCGAAATAGGTTCCAAACGGGCTAAACTTTCGTTAGGAGTAATTTCTGAGACATTTTAAAAAAAGTCTTTTTGCCATTTTCGACATTTTTAGCCAAAATTTGTACAAATCATATTTTGCTCATAATGTCAGGAAATGTTGCTTAGACCCAATAGATGTTATTTCTTGAAATAGACCGTGACTGCTCACCCAGACAAAGAAATATTAAAGTTTGAAAATGTCTGATTTTGAGGAAAATTATAAATGTTTTTGGCCAAAATGTCAATTTTATATAGGAATTGGCTTCGAGAACTATCGAAATAGGTTCCAAACGGGCTAAACTTTCGTTAGGAGTAATTTCTGAGACATTTAAAAAAAAGTCTTTTTGCCATTTTTGACATTTTTAGCCAACATTTGTACGAATCATATTTTGCTCATAATGTCTGGAAATGTTGCTTAGACTCAATAGATGTTATTTCTTGAAATAGACCGTGACTGCTCACCCAGACAAAGGAATATTAAAGTTTGAAAATTTCTGATTTTCAGGAAAATTATAAATGTTTTTGGCCAAAATGTCAATTGTATATAGGAATTGGCTTCGAGAACTATCGAAATAGGTTCCAAACGGGCTAAACTTTGGTTAGAAGTAATTTCTGAGACATTTTTAAAAAGTCTTTTTGCCATTTTTGACATTTTTAACCAAAATTTGTACGAATCAGATTTTGCTCATAATGTCAGGAAATGTTGCTTAGACCCAATAGATGTTATTTCTTGAAATAGACCGTGACTGCTCACCCAGACAAAGAAATATTAAAGTTTGTAAATTTCTGATTTTGAGGAAAATTATAAATCTTTTTGGCCAAAATGTCAATTTTATATAGGAATTGGCTTCGAGAACTATCGAAATAGGTTCCAAACGGGCTAAACTTTCGTTAGGAGTAATTTCTGAGACATTTTTAAAAAAGTCTTTTTGCCATTTTTGACATTTTTAGCCAAAATTTGTACGAATCATATTTTGCTCATAATGTCAGGAAATGTTGCTTAGACCCAATAGATGTTATTTCTTGAAATAGACCGTGACTGCTCACCCAGACAAAGGAATATTAAAGTTTGAAAATTTCTGATTTTCAGGAAAATTATAAATGTTTTTGGCCAAAATGTCAATTTTATATAGGAATTGGCTTCGAGAACTATCGAAATAGGTTCCAAACGGGCTAAACTTTGGTTAGAAGTAATTTCTGAGACATTTTTAAAAAAGTCCTTTTGCCATTTTTGACATTTTGAGCCAAAATTTGTACCCAATAGATGTTATTTCTTGAAATAGACCGTGACTGCTCACCCAGACAAAGAAATATTAAAGTTTGAAAATTTCTGATTTTGAGGAAAATTATAAATGTTTTTGGCCAAAATGTCAATTTTATATAGGAATTGGCTTCGAGAACTATCGAAATAGGTTCCAAACGGGCTAAACTTTCGTTAGGAGTAATTTCTGAGACATTTTTAAAAAAGTCTTTTTGCCATTTTTGACATTTTTAGCCAAAATTTGTACGAATCATATTTTGCTCATAATGTCAGGAAATGTTGCTTAGACCCAATAGATGTTATTTCTTGAAATAGACCGTGACTGCTCACCCAGACAAAGGAATATTAAAGTTTGAAAATTTCTGATTTTCAGGAAAATTATAAACTTTTTGGCCAAAATGTCAATTTTATATAGGAATTGGCTTCGAGAACTATCGAAATAGGTTCCAAACGGGCTAAACTTTCGTTAGGAGTAATTTCTGAGACATTTTTTAAAAAGTCCTTTTGCCATTTTTGACATTTTGAGCCAAAATTTGTACCAATCAGATTTTGCTCATAATGTCAGGAAATGTTGCTTAGACCCAATAGATGTTATTTCTTGAAATAGACCGTGACTGCTCACCCAGACAAAGAAATATTAAAGTTTGAAAATGTCTGATTTTGAGGAAAATTATAAATGTTTTTGGCCAAAATGTCAATTTTATATAGGAATTGGCTTCGAGAACTATCGAAATAGGTTCCAAACGGGCTAAACTTTCGTTAGGAGTAATTTCTGAGACATTTTAAAAAAAGTCTTTTTGCCATTTTTGACATTTTTAGCCAACATTTGTACGAATCATATTTTGCTCATAATGTCTGGAAATGTTGCTTAGACTCAATAGATGTTATTTCTTGAAATAGACCGTGACTGCTCACCCAGACAAAGGAATATTAAAGTTTGAAAATTTCTGATTTTCAGGAAAATTATAAATGTTTTTGGCCAAAATGTCAATTTTATATAGGAATTGGCTTCGAGAACTATCGAAATAGGTTCCAAACGGGCTAAACTTTGGTTAGAAGTAATTTCTGAGACATTTTTAAAAAAGTCTTTTTGCCATTTTTGACATTTTTAACCAAAATTTGTACGAATCAGATTTTGCTCATAATGTCAGGAAATGTTGCTTAGACCCCATAGATGTTATTTCTTGAAATAGACCGTGACTGCTCACCCAGACAAAGAAATATTAAAGTTTGAAAATTTCTGATTTTGAGGAAAATTATAAATGTTTTTGGCCAAAATGTCAATTTTATATAGGAATTGGCTTCGAGAACTATCGAAATAGGTTCCAAACGGGCTAAACTTTCGTTAGGAGTAATTTCTGAGACATTTTTAAAAAAGTCTTTTTGCCATTTGTGACATTTTTAGCCAAAATTTGTACGAATCATATTTTGCTCATAATGTCAGGAAATGTTGCTTAGACCCAATAGATGTTATTTCTTGAAATAGACTGTGACTGCTCACCCAGACAAAGGAATATTAAAGTTTGAAAATTTCTGATTTTCAGGAAAATTATAAATGTTTTTGGCCAAAATGTCAATTATATATAGGAATTGGCTTCGAGAACTATCGAAATAGGTTCCAAACGGGCTAAACTTTGGTTAGAAGTAATTTCTGAGACATTTTTTAAAAAGTCCTTTTGCCATTTTTGACATTTTGAGCCAAAATTTGTACCAATCAGATTTTGCTCATAATGTCAGGAAATGTTGCTTAGACCCAATAGATGTTATTTCTTGAATTAGACCGTGACTGCTCACCCAGACAAAGAAATATTAAAGTTTGAAAATTTCTGATTTTGAGGAAAATTATAAATGTTTTTGGCCAAAATGTCAATTTTATATAGGAATTAGCTTCGAGAACTATCGAAATAGGTTCCAAACGGGCTAAACTTTCGTTAGGAGTAATTTCTGAGACATTTTTAAAAAAGTCTTTTTGCCATTTTTGACATTTTTAGCCAAAATTTGTACGAATCATATTTTGCTCATAATGTCAGGAAATGTTGCTTAGACCCAATATATGTTATTTCTTGAAATAGACCGTGACTGCTCACCCAGACAAAGGAATATTAAAGTTTGAAAATTTCTGATTTTCAGGAAAATTATAAATGTTTTTGGCCAAAATGTCAATTTTATATAGGAATTGGCTTCGAGAACTATCGAAATAGGTTCCAAACGGGCTAAACTTTGGTTAGAAGTAATTTCTGAGACATTTTTAAAAAATCTTTTTGCCATTTTTGACATTTTTAACCAAAATTTGTACGAATCAGATTTTGCTCATAATGTCAGGAAATGTTGCTTAGACCCCATAGATGTTATTTCTTGAAATAGACCGTGACTGCTCACCCAGACAAAGAAATATTAAAGTTTGAAAATTTCTGATTTTGAGGAAAATTATAAATGTTTTTGGCCAAAATGTCAATTTTATATAGGAATTGGCTTCGAGAACTATCGAAATAGGTTCCAAACGGGCTAAACTTTCGTTAGGAGTAATTTCTGAGACATTTTTTAAAAAGTCTTTTTGCCATTTGTGACATTTTTAGCCAAAATTTGTACGAATCATATTTTGCTCATAATGTCAGGAAATGTTGCTTAGACCCAATAGATGTTATTTCTTGAAATAGACTGTGACTGCTCACCCAGACAAAGGAATATTAAAGTTTGAAAATTTCTGATTTTCAGGAAAATTATAAATGTTTTTGGCCAAAATGTCAATTATATATAGGAATTGGCTTTGAGAACTATCGAAATAGGTTCCAAACGGGCTAAACTTTGGTTAGAAGTAATTTCTGAGACATTTTTAAAAAAGTCCTTTTGCCATTTTTGACATTTTGAGCCAAAATTTGTACCAATCAGATTTTGCTCATAATGTCAGGAAATGTTGCTTAGACCCAATAGATGTTATTTCTTGAATTAGACCGTGACTGCTCACCCAGACAAAGAAATATTAAAGTTTGAAAATTTCTGATTTTGAGGAAAATTATAAATGTTTTTGGCCAAAATGTCAATTTTATATAGGAATTGGCTTCGAGAACTATCGAAATAGGTTCCAAACGGGCTAAACTTTGGTTAGAAGTAATTTCTGAGACATTTTTAAAAAAGTCTTTTTGCCATTTTTGACATTTTTAACCAAAATTTGTACGAATCAGATTTTGCTCATAATGTCAGGAAATGTTGCTTAGACCCCATAGATGTTATTTCTTGAAATAGACCGTGACTGCTCACCCAGACAAAGAAATATTAAAGTTTGAAAATTTCTGATTTTGAGGAAAATTATAAATGTTTTTGGCCAAAATGTCAATTTTATATAGGAATTGGCTTCGAGAACTATCGAAATAGGTTCCAAACGGGCTAAACTTTCGTTAGGAGTAATTTCTGAGACATTTTTTAAAAAGTCTTTTTGCCATTTGTGACATTTTTAGCCAAAATTTGTACGAATCATATTTTGCTCATAATGTCAGGAAATGTTGCTTAGACCCAATAGATGTTATTTCTTGAAATAGACTGTGACTGCTCACCCAGACAAAGGAATATTAAAGTTTGAAAATTTCTGATTTTCAGGAAAATTATAAATGTTTTTGGCCAAAATGTCAATTATATATAGGAATTGGCTTCGAGAACTATCGAAATAGGTTCCAAACGGGCTAAACTTTGGTTAGAAGTAATTTCTGAGACATTTTTAAAAAAGTCCTTTTGCCATTTTTGACATTTTGAGCCAAAATTTGTACCAATCAGATTTTGCTCATAATGTCAGGAAATGTTGCTTAGACCCAATAGATGTTATTTCTTGAATTAGACCGTGACTGCTCACCCAGACAAAGAAATATTAAAGTTTGAAAATTTCTGATTTTGAGGAAAATTATAAATGTTTTTGGCCAAAATGTCAATTTTATATAGGAATTAGCTTCGAGAACTATCGAAATAGGTTCCAAACGGGCTAAACTTTCGTTAGGAGTAATTTCTGAGACATTTTTAAAAAAGTCTTTTTGCCATTTTTGACATTTTTAGCCAAAATTTGTACGAATCATATTTTGCTCATAATGTCAGGAAATGTTGCTTAGACCCAATATATGTTATTTCTTGAAATAGACCGTGACTGCTCACCCAGACAAAGGAATATTAAAGTTTGAAAATTTCTGATTTTCAGGAAAATTATAAATCTTTTTGGCCAAAATGTTAATTTTATATAGGAATTGGCTTCGAGAACTATCGAAATAGGTTCCAAACGGGCTAAACTTTGGTTAGAAGTAATTTCTGAGACATTTTTAAAAAAGTCCTTTTGCCATTTTTGACATTTTGAGCCAAATATTGGAACCAATCAGATTTTGCTCATAATGTCAGGAAATGTTGCTTAGACCCAATAGAAGTTATTTCTTGAATTAGACCGTGACTGCTCACCCAGACAAAGAAATATTAAAGTTTGAAAATTTCTGATTTTCAGGAAAATTATAAATCTTTTTGGCCAAAATGTCAATTTTATATAGGAATTGGCTTCGATAACTATCGAAATAGGTTCCAAACGGGCTAAACTTTGGTTAGAAGTAATTTCTGAGAAATTTTTAAAAAAGTCCTTTTGCCATTTTTGACATTTTGAGCCAAAATTTGTACCAATCAGATTTTGCTCATAATGTCAGGAAATGTTGCTTAGACCCAATAGATGTTATTTCTTGAATTAGACCGTGACTGCTCACCCAGACAAAGAAATATTAAAGTTTGAAAATTTCTGATTTTGAGGACAATTATAAATGTTTTTGGCCAAAATGTCAATTTTATATAGGAATTGGCTTCGAGAACTATCGAAATAGGTTCCAAACGGGCTAAACTTTCGTTACTAGGAGTAATTTCTGAGACATTTTTTAAAAAGTCTTTTTGCCATTTTTGACATTTTTAGCTAAAATTTGTACAAATCATATTTTGCTCATAATGTCAGGAAATGTTGCTTAGACCCAATAGATGTTATTTCTTGAAATAGACCGTGACTGCTCACCCAGACAAAGAAATATTAAAGTTTGAAAATGTCTGATTTTGAGGAAAATTATAAATGTTTTTGGCCAAAATGTCAATTTTATATAGGAATTGGCTTCGAGAACTATCGAAATAGGTTCCAAACGGGCTAAACTTTCGTTAGGAGTAATTTCTGAGACATTTAAAAAAAAGTCTTTTTGCCATTTTTGACATTTTTAGCCAACATTTGTACGAATCATATTTTGCTCATAATGTCTGGAAATGTTGCTTAGACTCAATAGATGTTATTTCTTGAAATAGACCGTGACTGCTCACCCAGACAAAGGAATATTAAAGTTTGAAAATTTCTGATTTTCAGGAAAATTATAAATGTTTTTGGCCAAAATGTCAATTTTATATAGGAATTGGCTTCGAGAACTATCGAAATAGGTTCCAAACGGGCTAAACTTTGGTTAGAAGTAATTTCTGAGACATTTTTTAAAAAGTCTTTTTGCCATTTTTGACATTTTTAACCAAAATTTGTACGAATCAGATTTTGCTCATAATGTCAGGAAATGTTGCTTAGACCCAATAGATGTTATTTCTTGAAATAGACCGTGACTGCTCACCCAGACAAAGAAATATTAAAGTTTGTAAATTTCTGATTTTGAGGAAAATTATAAATCTTTTTGGCCAAAATGTCAATTTTATATAGGAATTGGCTTCGAGAACTATCGAAATAGGTTCCAAACGGGCTAAACTTTCGTTAGGAGTAATTTCTGAGACATTTTTAAAAAAGTCTTTTTGCCATTTTTGACATTTTTAGCCAAAATTTGTACGAATCATATTTTGCTCATAATGTCAGGAAATGTTGCTTAGACCCAATAGATGTTATTTCTTGAAATAGACCGTGACTGCTCACCCAGACAAAGGAATATTAAAGTTTGAAAATTTCTGATTTTGAGGAAAATTATAAATGTTTTTGGCCAAAATGTCAATTTTATATAGGAATTGGCTTCGAGAACTATCGAAATAGGTTCCAAACGGGCTAAACTTTCGTTAGGAGTAATTTCTGAGACATTTTTTAAAAAGTCTTTTTGCCATTTGTGACATTTTTAGCCAAAATTTGTACGAATCATATTTTGCTCATAATGTCAGGAAATGTTGCTTAACCCAATAGATGTTATTTCTTGAAATAGACTGTGACTGCTCACCCAGACAAAGGAATATTAAAGTTTGAAAATTTCTGATTTTCAGGAAAATTATAAATGTTTTTGGCCAAAATGTCAATTATATATAGGAATTGGCTTCGAGAACTATCGAAATAGGTTCCAAACGGGCTAAACTTTGGTTAGAAGTAATTTCTGAGACATTTTTAAAAAAGTCCTTTTGCCATTTTTGACATTTTGAGCCAAAATTTGTACCAATCAGATTTTGCTCATAATGTCAGGAAATGTTGCTTAGACCCAATAGATGTTATTTCTTGAATTAGACCGTGACTGCTCACCCAGACAAAGAAATATTAAAGTTTGAAAATTTCTGATTTTGAGGAAAATTATAAATGTTTTTGGCCAAAATGTCAATTTTATATAGGAATTAGCTTCGAGAACTATCGAAATAGGTTCCAAACGGGCTAAACTTTCGTTAGGAGTAATTTCTGAGACATTTTTAAAAAAGTCTTTTTGCCATTTTTGACATTTTTAGCCAAAATTTGTACGAATCATATTTTGCTCATAATGTCAGGAAATGTTGCTTAGACCCAATATATGTTATTTCTTGAAATAGACCGTGACTGCTCACCCAGACAAAGGAATATTAAAGTTTGAAAATTTCTGATTTTCAGGAAAATTATAAATCTTTTTGGCCAAAATGTTAATTTTATATAGGAATTGGCTTCGAGAACTATCGAAATAGGTTCCAAACGGGCTAAACTTTGGTTAGAAGTAATTTCTGAGACATTTTTAAAAAAGTCCTTTTGCCATTTTTGACATTTTGAGCCAAAATTTGTACCAATCAGATTTTGCTCATAATGTCAGGAAATGTTGCTTAGACCCAATAGAAGTTATTTCTTGAATTAGACCGTGACTGCTCACCCAGACAAAGAAATATTAAAGTTTGAAAATTTCTGATTTTCAGGAGAATTATAAATCTTTTTGGCCAAAATGTCAATTTTATATAGGAATTGGCTTCGAGAACTATCGAAATAGGTTCCAAACGGGCTAAACTTTGGTTAGAAGTAATTTCTGAGAAATTTTTAAAAAAGTCCTTTTGCCATTTTTGACATTTTGAGCCAAAATTTGTACCAATCAGATTTTGCTCATAATGTCAGGAAATGTTGCTTAGACCCAATAGATGTTATTTCTTGAATTAGACCGTGACTGCTCACCCAGACAAAGAAATATTAAAGTTTGAAAATTTCTGATTTTGAGGACAATTATAAATGTTTTTGGCCAAAATGTCAATTTTATATAGGAATTGGCTTCGAGAACTATCGAAATAGGTTCCAAACGGGCTAAACTTTCGTTACTAGGAGTAATTTCTGAGACATTTTTTAAAAAGTCTTTTTGCCATTTTTGACATTTTTAGCTAAAATTTGTACAAATCATATTTTGCTCATAATGTCAGGAAATGTTGCTTAGACCCAATAGATGTTATTTCTTGAAATAGACCGTGACTGCTCACCCAGACAAAGAAATATTAAAGTTTGAAAATGTCTGATTTTGAGGAAAATTATAAATGTTTTTGGCCAAAATGTCAATTTTATATAGGAATTGGCTTCGAGAACTATCGAAATAGGTTCCAAACGGGCTAAACTTTCGTTAGGAGTAATTTCTGAGACATTTTTAAAAAAGTCTTTTTGCCATTTTTGACATTTTTAGCCAAAATTTGTACGAATCATATTTTGCTCATAATGTCAGGAAATGTTGCTTAGACCCAATATATGTTATTTCTTGAAATAGACCGTGACTGCTCACCCAGACAAAGGAATATTAAAGTTTGAAAATTTCTGATTTTCAGGAAAATTATAAATCTTTTTGGCCAAAATGTTAATTTTATATAGGAATTGGCTTCGAGAACTATCGAAATAGGTTCCAAACGGGCTAAACTTTGGTTAGAAGTAATTTCTGAGACATTTTTAAAAAAGTCCTTTTGCCATTTTTGACATTTTGAGCCAAAATTTGTACCAATCAGATTTTGCTCATAATGTCAGGAAATGTTGCTTAGACCCAATAGAAGTTATTTCTTGAATTAGACCGTGACTGCTCACCCAGACAAAGAAATATTAAAGTTTGAAAATTTCTGATTTTCAGGAAAATTATAAATCTTTTTGGCCAAAATGTCAATTTTATATAGGAATTGGCTTCGAGAACTATCGAAATAGGTTCCAAACGGGCTAAACTTTGGTTAGAAGTAATTTCTGAGAAATTTTTAAAAAAGTCCTTTTGCCATTTTTGACATTTTGAGCCAAAATTTGTACCAATCAGATTTTGCTCATAATGTCAGGAAATGTTGCTTAGACCCAATAGATGTTATTTATTGAATTAGACCGTGACTGCTCACCCAGACAAAGAAATATTAAAGTTTGAAAATTTCTGATTTTGAGGACAATTATAAATGTTTTTGGCCAAAATGTCAATTTTATATAGGAATTGGCTTCGAGAACTATCGAAATAGGTTCCAAACGGGCTAAACTTTCGTTACTAGGAGTAATTTCTGAGACATTTTTTAAAAAGTCTTTTTGCCATTTTTGACATTTTTAGCTAAAATTTGTACAAATCATATTTTGCTCATAATGTCAGGAAATGTTGCTTAGACCCAATAGATGTTATTTCTTGAAATAGACCGTGACTGCTCACCCAGACAAAGAAATATTAAAGTTTGAAAATGTCTGATTTTGAGGAAAATTATAAATGTTTTTGGCCAAAATGTCAATTTTATATAGGAATTGGCTTCGAGAACTATCGAAATAGGTTCCAAACGGGCTAAACTTTCGTTAGGAGTAATTTCTGAGACATTTAAAAAAAAGTCTTTTTGCCATTTTTGACATTTTTAGCCAACATTTGTACGAATCATATTTTGCTCATAATGTCTGGAAATGTTGCTTAGACTCAATAGATGTTATTTCTTGAAATAGACCGTGACTGCTCACCCAGACAAAGGAATATTAAAGTTTGAAAATTTCTGATTTTCAGGAAAATTATAAATGTTTTTGGCCAAAATGTCAATTTTATATAGGAATTGGCTTCGAGAACTATCGAAATAGGTTCCAAACGGGCTAAACTTTGGTTAGAAGTAATTTCTGAGACATTTTTTAAAAAGTCTTTTTGCCATTTTTGACATTTTTAACCAAAATTTGTACGAATCAGATTTTGCTCATAATGTCAGGAAATGTTGCTTAGACCCAATAGATGTTATTTCTTGAAATAGACCGTGACTGCTCACCCAGACAAAGAAATATTAAAGTTTGTAAATTTCTGATTTTGAGGAAAATTATAAATCTTTTTGGCCAAAATGTCAATTTTATATAGGAATTGGCTTCGAGAACTATCGAAATAGGTTCCAAACGGGCTAAACTTTCGTTAGGAGTAATTTCTGAGACATTTTTTAAAAAGTCTTTTTGCCATTTTTGACATTTTTAGCCAAAATTTGTACGAATCATATTTTGCTCATAATGTCAGGAAATGTTGCTTAGACCCAATAGATGTTATTTCTTGAAATAGACCGTGACTGCTCACCCAGACAAAGGAATATTAAAGTTTGAAAATTTCTGATTTTCAGGAAAATTATAAATCTTTTTGGCCAAAATGTCAATTTTATATAGGAATTGGCTTCGAGAACTATCGAAATAGGTTCCAAACGGGCTAAACTTTGGTTAGAAGTAATTTCTGAGAAATTTTTAAAAAAGTCCTTTTGCCATTTTTGACATTTTGAGCCAAAATTTGTACGAATCATATTTTGCTCATAATGTCAGGAAATGTTGCTTAGACCCAATAGATGTTATTTCTTGAATTAGACCGTGACTGCTCACCCAGACAAAGAAATATTAAAGTTTGAAAATTTCTGATTTTGAGGAAAATTATAAATGTTTTTGGCCAAAATGTCAATTTTATATAGGAATTGGCTTCGAGAACTATCGAAATAGGTTCCAAACGGGCTAAACTTTCGTTACTAGGAGTAATTTCTGAGACATTTTTTAAAAAGTCTTTTTGCCATTTTTGACATTTTTAGCTAAAATTTGTACAAATCATATTTTGCTCATAATGTCAGGAAATGTTGCTTAGACCCAATAGATGTTATTTCTTGAAATAGACCGTGACTGCTCACCCAGACAAAGAAATATTAAAGTTTGAAAATGTCTGATTTTGAGGAAAATTATAAATGTTTTTGGCCAAAATGTCAATTTGATATAGGAATTGGCTTCGAGAACTATCGAAATAGGTTCCAAACGGGCTAAACTTTCGTTAGGAGTAATTTCTGAGACATTTAAAAAAAAGTCTTTTTGCCATTTTTGACATTTTTAGCCAACATTTGTACGAATCATATTTTGCTCATAATGTCTGGAAATGTTGCTTAGACTCAATAGATGTTATTTCTTGAAATAGACCGTGACTGCTCACCCAGACAAAGGAATATTAAAGTTTGAAAATTTCTGATTTTCAGGAAAATTATAAATGTTTTTGGCCAAAATGTCAATTTTATATAGGAATTGGCTTCGAGAACTATCGAAATAGGTTCCAAACGGGCTAAACTTTGGTTAGAAGTAATTTCTGAGACATTTTTTAAAAAAGTCTTTTTGACATTTTTAACCAAAATTTGTACGAATCAGATTTTGCTCATAATGTCAGGAAATGTTGCTTAGACCCAATAGATGTTATTTCTTGAAATAGACCGTGACTGCTCACCCAGACAAAGAAATATTAAAGTTTGAAAATTTCTGATTTTGAGGAAAATTATAAATGTTTTTGGCCAAAATGTCAATTTTATATAGGAATTGGCCTCGAGAACTATCGAAATAGGTTCCAAACGGGCTAAACTTCCGTTAGGAGTAATTTCTGAGACATTTTTTAAAAAGTATTTTTGCCATTTTTGACATTTTTAGCCAAAATTTGTACGAATCAGATTTTGCTCATAATGTCAGGAAATGTTGCTTAAACCCAATAGATGTTATTTCTTGAATTAGACCGTGACTGCTCACCCAGACAAAGAAATATTAAAGTTTGTAAATTTCTGATTTTGAGGAAAATTATAAATGTTTTTGGCCAAAATTTCAATTTTATATAGGAATTGGCTTCGAGAACTATCGAAATAGGTTCCAAACGGGCTAAACTTTGGTTAGAAGTAATTTCTGAGACACTTTTTAAAAAGTATTTTTGCCATTTATGACATTTTTAGCCAAAATTTGTACGAATCATATTTTGCTCATAATGTCAGGAAATGTTGCTTAGACCCAATATATGTTATTTCTTGAAATAGACCGTGACTGCTCACCCAGACAAAGAAATATTAAAGTTTGAAAATTTCTGATTTTGAGGAAAATTATAAATGTTTTTGGCCAAAATGTCAATTTTATATAGGAATTGGCTTCGAGAACTATCGAATTAGGTTCCAAACGGGCTAAACTTTCGTTAGGAGTAATTTCTGAGACATTTTTTAAAAAGTCTTTTTGCCATTTTTGACATTTTTAGCCAAAATTTGTACGAATCATATTTTGCTCATAATGTCAGGAAATGTTGCTTAGACCCAATATATGTTATTTCTTGAAATAGACCGTGACTGCTCACCCAGACAAAGAAATATTAAAGTTTGAAAATTTCTGATTTTGAGGAAAATTATAAATGTTTTTGGCCAAAATGTCAATTTTATATAGGAATTGGCTTCGAGAACTATCGAATTAGGTTCCAAACGGGCTAAACTTTCGTTAGGAGTAATTTCTGAGACATTTTTTAAAAAGTCTTTTTGCCATTTTTGACATTTTTAGCCAAAATTTGTACGAATCATATTTTGCTCATAATGTCAGGAAATGTTGCTTAGACCCAATAGATGTTATTTCTTGAAATAGACCGTGACTGCTCACCCAGACAAAGGAATATTAAAGTTTGAAAATTTCTGATTTTCAGGAAAATTATAAATCTTTTTGGCCAAAATGTCAATTTTATATAGGAATTGGCTTCGAGAACTATCGAAATAGGTTCCAAACGGGCTAAACTTTGGTTAGAAGTAATTTCTGAGACATTTTTAAAAAAGTCCTTTTGCCATTTTTGACATTTTGAGCCAAAATTTGTACCAATCAGATTTTGCTCATAATGTCAGGAAATGTTGCTTAGACCCAATAGATGTTATTTCTTGAATTAGACCGTGACTGCTCACCCAGACAAAGAAATATTAAAGTTTGAAAATTTCTGATTTTGAGGAAAATTATAAATGTTTTTGGTCAAAATGTCAATTTTATATAGGAATTGGCTTCGAGAACTATCGAAATAGGTTCCAAACGGGCTAAACTTTCGTTAGGAGTAATTTCTGAGACATTTTTTAAAAAGTCTTTTTGCCATTTTTGACATTTTCAGCCAAAATTTGTACGAATCATATTTTGCTCATAATGTCAGGAAATGTTGCTTAGACCCAATAGATGTTATTTCTTGAAATAGACCGTGACTGCTCACCCAGACAAAGAAATATTAAAGTTTGACAATTTCTGATTTTGAGGAAAATTATAAATGTTTTTGGCCAAAATGTAAATTTTATATAGAATTGGCTTCGAGAACTATCGAAATAGGTTCCAAACGGGCTAAACTTTCGTTAGGAGTAATTTCTGAGACATTTTTAAAAAAGAATTTTTGCCATTTTTGACATTTTTAGCCAAAATTTGTACGAATCAGATTTTGCTCATAATGTCAGGAAATGTTGCTTAGACCCAATAGATGTTATTTCTTGAATTAGACCGTGACTGTTCACCAAGACAAAGAAATATTAAAGTTTGAAAATTTCTGATTTTGAGGAAAATTATAAATGTTTTTGGCCAAAATGTAAATTTTATATAGGAATTGGCTTCAAGAACTATCGAAATAGGTTCCAAACGGGCTAAACTTTCGTTAGAAGTAATTTCTGAGACATTTTTTAAAAAGTATTTTTTTCCATTTTTGAAATTTTTAGCCAAAATTTGTAGGAATCTGATTTTGCTCATAATGTCAGGAAATGTTGCTTAGACCCAATAGCCTCGATAAATGATTATATTGACAAAGACTTATGTACAGTGCATTATTTCACATTCGACTATGCGGTGGAGTTAGTTATGCAAGCGGGACCTGATGCCTGGTTGGCAAAGTCGGACATTAAGTCCGCATTCCGATTACTCCCTGTAGCACCCTTAGATTACGAATTACTAGGCTTTACTTTTCAAGGGTGTTATTATTTTGACAAATGCTTGCCGATGGGATGTTCCATTTCCTGTTTCCTCTTTGAAACCTTCAGTACGTTCCTTGAATTTATGACGAAACGGATAGCGGCCACATCGCTGGTTACCCACTATCTAGACGATTTCCTCTTCGTAGGGCAGTCCTCAGCCGCATGTCATAAATCACTGCAATCTTTTAGGGTGGTGTGCGAACGAATAGGCGTACCCATTGCCGAAGAGAAAACGGAGGGCCCATTTCAAACTATCACTTATCTTGGCTTAGAAATCGATTCATTGCGCCAACAGGTGCGAGTACCACAGCCTAAAGTGCGTAGTCTTTGTCAGCAATTATCGCTGGCCCTTGGGCAGTCAAAAATGTCGTTAGTTCAAATACAGTCTCTAGTGGGGTCCCTTAATTTCGTTTGTAAGGCGATAGGGCCCGGCCGGGCATTTTTAAGACGACTCATTGCACTGACCCGGGGTTTAAATAAACCACACCACAAGGCAAGGCTAACATATGGTGCAAAGATGGATCTCATGATGTGGTTGCAGTTTCTGGAACATTTCAATGGGGTTTCACCCTTTCTCTATAAGGGTTGGGAATCCAACGACACACTCGAACTTTTTACTGACGCTTCTGCTAGCATTGGGTACGGGGCATATTGCCATGGTAGATGGTTTCATGGTCGTTGGGCGGATGACGTAATTAGGCGTAAACCATCGATTGCCTACTTAGAATTTTACCCGTTGGTACTGGTGGTACATTGCTGGGGGTCAATTTTGGCTAATCGTAAGGTGACTTTCCGTTCAGACAACAGCGCTGTAGTTCACATTATTAACAGGCAAACGTCTAGGTGTGATGAGATTATGCAGTTAGTGCGTGCCTTTGTCTGTCAATGTTTATGCCACAATATTACGTTTAAAGCGATCCATGTTCCCGGTCGCTACAACGTTATCGCTGATTCTCTGTCACGATTTCAGATGGATCGTTTTCGACGGGCAGCGCCGAATGCAGACTCAGCGATGACGCCTCTCCCAACCCTCCTCCCCAACCAGTTGTAGGTGAAATTGCGCGATTGCTCACATTGGCATTGTCAGATAATACGCAAAAAACATACAGGTCAGGATGGAGGGCATTGCAAGATTTCCTAGTACAACGATCTCCGAGTTCGTTGCCCTTACATGCAGACGTGCTTTGTGAGTTTATTGCTTGGCTTTCCCTGCGCGGTTTAACTTCGGCAACAATAGCCACGTACGTTTCGGCAGTAGGCTATTTCCATAAACTGCAGGGTTGGCCTGACCCAACCAAGGATTTTCGTGTAAAACAGATTTTGACGGGATGCCGCAAGGGCAAAAAACGACACGATGATAGATTGCCCATTACGCTTCCGGTTTTACGCCGCATGCTTGATGCTTTGCCGCGCATTTGTACCAATACGTTCGAAACATCCTTGTTTAGGGCAGCTATGTTAGTTGCATTTTTTGGTTTCATGCGCGTAGGCGAGTTCGCTGCTAACTCTCAATTTCATTGGCAGAAATCATTGCTGCACATTTCAGACATTCATTTTCATGATAGCGGCAAAACTACTGCCTCTGTTTCTATCACATTTAGTGCGGATAAATCAAACCAGACCGGCCCGCCGCGCACGATCAAATTGCTGCAGTCGCGGGACTCGGCCCTCTGTCCGGTACGTGCGCTTCATGAGTTTATCTCCGTAAGACCACACGTGGCAGGGCCGCTTTTTAGCCATTATGACGGGGGTCCCTTGACGCAGTATCAATTTAATGCCGTGCTGCGAAAATGTCTGGATTTTATCGGCTTGGGCACTTATCGATATCGAGCACATTCATTTCGCATTGGTGCGGCAACTACAGCATTTAATTTTGGGGTACCTAAGTCACAAATTCAAGCCATGGGGCGGTGGCGTTCCGATGCAATTAATACATACATCAGGCCAGTTCCTCAGTGCCACTTCCCTGGGCTCACGGGAAATTCGCGGTAAATCTCGCTATTGTTGATTTTCACAGATGTCATCTGGGTTGTTGGCGATTCATTTATTTGTAGAGCTCAGCAAGAGATGGTTTCCACTGCGCATGTGTACTGGATGGGGAAAGAAGGGGCGGGGATTGGAGATTTCCCTCAATTGCTAACCCACCTTGAAGGCTCAACGGGAGACTTCACTCCTAATGCTATCATAGTGCACCTTGGTTCATACGATCTGGTCTCTGTAGATACTTTTGCATGCGGCAGCGTATTAAGTTATTTTTGGAGGAATGCAAGCTTCGTTTTCCCTCAGCGTATCTGGTTTGGTCTAACATTTTGCCTAGACTATTCTATTATGGGGCTAAATCCAATGCCAGTGTGAAAAAGAAACGGCTTACATTAAATAAATGGGCCAGGGCAATGGCATTTCGATTGGATGCATTTATTCTTCATCACCCTCAATTCGATACTTGCCCCTTTCAGTTATACCACTTTGATGGCGTACATCTGTCACCGAAAGGTCTTGACATATTTAGACAGAACCTCCGGTTCTGTATAAACGCCCTTTGTTCCAAAAGCAAATAATTTTGATAGGAGTGGTTCCATTCCATTCCCCTGTGCTGGTCTGGTGGCCGGCTTTCGTCCCATGGGCCGCGTTCCGCGGGTGGCGCGACTCTGCGGTCGTGGGACGAGAGTTCAACCAAGCCACTTAAGAGGTCTGGGTCAGTTAAGTGGTACTGTCCGGGGAATGGAATGAATTGATGCATTTATCAATGTCAAGTGTATAAGTCAGTGTTTCGGCAATAAACACCGAGCCTGTTCCGGCGAGGGTTTACTCTAGAGTCTGTACCGACCAAAGAATGCCGAGATAAAATTAATCGGGGTAATTAAGTTTTTAAATGGGCTGCCAGTTATATAGTGAATTCCACAGGGGGCAGCATAATGGGGTTATTATACCCGGGATAAGTTTGACACCAGGGTGTTTACACAAGTTGGCTATACGGGGTGGGGACTCGTCTAATCCCCAATGTTTGTGGTGGATCCGGTGGGGGCCCGGTATATGTCCCCCAGGCTCGGTGGGACTGATCATCCCAATGGTGTGTGTGAGCCAGTTTGCCCAAAGGATCTCAGCAATGAGAGACTGGTATCTGGCCGTCTATATGTTGGTGGGGCGGCGAAACGAAGAACAAGTATTTCTCTTTTATCAGTTTGGCATTTGATAATAAACACATTCAGACTGCGGCAAATCCAACCTATGGTGTACTTTGAATCATTATTCATTTTTTGTTCGTGTCTGTGTGTAAATAGGAATTGGCTTCGAGAACTATCGAAATAGGTTCCAAACGGGCTAAACTTTCGTTAGGAGTAATTTCTGAGACATTTTTAAAAAAGTCTTTTTGCCATTTTTGACATTTTTAGCCAAAATTTGTACGAATCATATTTTGCTCATAATGTCAGGAAATGTTGCTTAGACCCAATAGATGTTATTTCTTGAAATAGACCGTGACTGCTCACCCAGACAAAGGAATATTAAAGTTTGAAAATTTCTGATTTTCAGGAAAATTATAAATGTTTTTGACCAAAATGTCAATTTTATATAGGAATTGGCTTCAAGAACTATCGAAATAGGTTCCAAACGGGCTAAACTTTGGTTAGAAGTAATTTCTGAGACATTTTTTAAAAAGTCCTTTTGCCATTTTTGACATTTTGAGCCAAAATTTGTACCAATCAGATTTTGCTCATAATGTCAGGAAATGTTGCTTAGACCCAATAGATGTTATTTCTTGAATTAGACCGTGACTGCTCACCCAGACAAAGAAATATTAAAGTTTGAAAATTTCTGATTTTGAGGAAAATTATAAATGTTTTTGGCCAAAATGTCAATTTTATATAGGAATTGGCTTCGAGAACTATCGAAATAGGTTCCAAACGGGCTAAACTTTCGTTAGGAGTAATTTCTGAGACATTTTTTAAAAAGTCTTTTTGCCATTTTTGACATTTTTAGCCAAAATTTGTACGAATCAGATTTTGCTCATAATGTCAGGAAATGTTGCTTAGACCCAATAGATGTTATTTCTTGAATTAGACCGTGACTGCTCACCCAGACAAAGAAATATTAAAGTTTGTAAATTTCTGATTTTGAGGAAAATTATAAATGTTTTTGGCCAAAATTTCAATTTTATATAGGAATTGGCTTCGAGAACTATCGAAATAGGTTCCAAACGGGCTAAACTTTGGTTAGAAGTAATTTCTGAGACATTTTTTAAAAAGTATTTTTGCCATTTATGACATTTTTAGCCAAAATTTGTACGAATCATATTTTGCTCATAATGTCAGGAAATGTTGCTTAGACCCAATATATGTTATTTCTTGAAATAGACCGTGACTGCTCACCCAGACAAAGAAATATTAAAGTTTGAAAATGTCTGATTTTGAGGAAAATTATAAATGTTTTTGGCCAAAATGTCAATTTTATATAGGAATTGGCTTCGAGAACTATCGAAATAGGTTCCAAACGGGCTAAACTTTCGTTAGAAGTAATTTCTGAGACATTTTTTAAAAAGTATTTTTTTCCATTTTTGAAATTTTTAGCCAAAATTTGTAGGAATCTGATTTTGCTCATAATGTCAGGAAATGTTGCTTAGACCCAATAGATGTTATTTCTTGAATTAGACCGTGACTGCTCACCCAGACAAAGAAATATTAAATTTTGAACATTTCTGATTTTGAGGAAAATTATGAATGTTTTTGGCCAAAATGTCAATTTTATATAGGAATTGGCTTCGAGAACTATCGAAATAGGTTCCAAACGGGCTAAACTTTCGTTAGGAGTAATTTCTGAGACATTTTTTAAAAAGTCTTTTTGCCATTTTTGACATTTTTAGCCAAAATTTGTACGAATCATATTTTGCTCATAATGTCAGGAAATGTTGCTTAGACCCAATAGATGTTATTTCTTGAAATAGACCGTGACTGCTCACCCAGACAAAGGAATATTAAAGTTTGAAAATTTCTGATTTTCAGGAAAATTATAAATGTTTTTGACCAAAATGTCAATTTTATATAGGAATTGGCTTCAAGAACTATCGAAATAGGTTCCAAACGGGCTAAACTTTGGTTAGAAGTAATTTCTGAGACATTTTTTAAAAAGTCCTTTTGCCATTTTTGACATTTTGAGCCAAAATTTGTACCAATCAGATTTTGCTCATAATGTCAGGAAATGTTGCTTAGACCCAATAGATGTTATTTCTTGAATTAGACCGTGACTGCTCACCCAGACAAAGAAATATTAAAGTTTGAAAATTTCTGATTTTGAGGAAAATTATAAATGTTTTTGGCCAAAATGTCAATTTTATATAGGAATTGGCTTCGAGAACTATCGAAATAGGTTCCAAACGGGCTAAACTTTCGTTAGGAGTAATTTCTGAGACATTTTTTAAAAAGTCTTTTTGCCATTTTTGACATTTTTAGCCAAAATTTGTACGAATCAGATTTTGCTCATAATGTCAGGAAATGTTGCTTAGACCCAATAGATGTTATTTCTTGAATTAGACCGTGACTGCTCACCCAGACAAAGAAATATTAAAGTTTGTAAATTTCTGATTTTGAGGAAAATTATAAATGTTTTTGGCCAAAATTTCAATTTTATATAGGAATTGGCTTCGAGAACTATCGAAATAGGTTCCAAACGGGCTAAACTTTGGTTAGAAGTAATTTCTGAGACATTTTTTAAAAAGTATTTTTGCCATTTATGACATTTTTAGCCAAAATTTGTACGAATCATATTTTGCTCATAATGTCAGGAAATGTTGCTTAGACCCAATATATGTTATTTCTTGAAATAGACCGTGACTGCTCACCCAGACAAAGAAATATTAAAGTTTGAAAATTTCTGATTTTGAGGAAAATTATAAATGTTTTTGGCCAAAATGTCAATTTTATATAGGAATTGGCTTCGAGAACTATCGAAATAGGTTCCAAACGGGCTAAACTTTCGTTAGAAGTAATTTCTGAGACATTTTTTAAAAAGTATTTTTTTCCATTTTTGAAATTTTTAGCCAAAATTTGTAGGAATCTGATTTTGCTCATAATGTCAGGAAATGTTGCTTAGACCCAATAGATGTTATTTCTTGAATTAGACCGTGACTGCTCACCCAGACAAAGAAATATTAAATTTTGAACATTTCTGATTTTGAGGAAAATTATGAATGTTTTTGGCCAAAATGTCAATTTTATATAGGAATTGGCTTCGAGAACTATCGAAATAGGTTCCAAACGGGCTAAACTTTCGTTAGGAGTAATTTCTGAGACATTTTTAAAAAAGTCTTTTTGCCATTTTTGACATTTTTAGCCAAAATTTGTACGAATCATATTTTGCTCATAATGTCAGGAAATGTTGCTTAGACCCAATAGATGTTATTTCTTGAAATAGACCGTGACTGCTCACCCAGACAAAGGAATATTAAAGTTTGAAAATTTCTGATTTTCAGGAAAATTATAAATCTTTTTGGCCAAAATGTCAATTTTATATAGGAATTGGCTTCAAGAACTATCGAAATAGGTTCCAAACGGGCTAAACTTTGGTTAGAAGTAATTTCTGAGACATTTTTTAAAAAGTCCTTTTGCCATTTTTGACATTTTGAGCCAAAATTTGTACCAATCAGATTTTGCTCATAATGTCAGGAAATGTTGCTTAGACCCAATAGATGTTATTTCTTGAATTAGACCGTGACTGCTCACCCAGACAAAGAAATATTAAAGTTTGTAAATTTCTGATTTTGAGGAAAATTATAAATGTTTTTGGCCAAAATTTCAATTTTATATAGGAATTGGCTTCGAGAACTATCGAAATAGGTTCCAAACGGGCTAAACTTTGGTTAGAAGTAATTTCTGAGACATTTTTTAAAAAGTATTTTTGCCATTTATGACATTTTTAGCCAAAATTTGTACGAATCATATTTTGCTCATAATGTCAGGAAATGTTGCTTAGACCCAATATATGTTATTTCTTGAAATAGACCGTGACTGCTCACCCAGACAAAGAAATATTAAAGTTTGAAAATTTCTGATTTTGAGGAAAATTATAAATGTTTTTGGCCAAAATGTCAATTTTATATAGGAATTGGCTTCGAGAACTATCGAATTAGGTTCCAAACGGGCTAAACTTTCGTTAGGAGTAATTTCTGAGACATTTTTTAAAAAGTCTTTTTGCCATTTTTGACATTTTTAGCCAAAATTTGTACGAATCATATTTTGCTCATAATGTCAGGAAATGTTGCTTAGACCCAATAGATGTTATTTCTTGAAATAGACCGTGACTGCTCACCCAGACAAAGGAATATTAAAGTTTGAAAAATTCTGATTTTCAGGAAAATTATAAATCTTTTTGGCCAAAATGTCAATTTTATATAGGAATTGGCTTCGAGAACTATCGAAATAGGTTCCAAACGGGCTAAACTTTGGTTAGAAGTAATTTCTGAGACATTTTTAAAAAAGTCCTTTTGCCATTTTTGACATTTTGAGCCAAAATTTGTACCAATCAGATTTTGCTCATAATGTCAGGAAATGTTGCTTAGACCCAATAGATGTTATTTCTTGAATTAGACCGTGACTGCTCACCCAGACAAAGAAATATTAAAGTTTGAAAATTTCTGATTTTGAGGAAAATTATAAATGTTTTTGGTCAAAATGTCAATTTTATATAGGAATTGGCTTCGAAAACTATCGAAATAGGTTCCAAACGGGCTAAACTTTCGTTAGGAGTAATTTCTGAGACATTTTTAAAAAAGTCTTTTTGCCATTTTTGACATTTTTAGCCAAAATTTGTACGAATCATATTTTGCTCATAATGTCAGGAAATGTTGCTTAGACCCAATAGATGTTATTTCTTGAAATAGACCGTGACTGCTCACCCAGACAAAGGAATATTAAAGTTTGAAAATTTCTGATTTTCAGGAAAATTATAAATGTTTTTGGCCAAAATGTCAATTTTATATAGGAATTGGCTTCAAGAACTATCGAAATAGGTTCCAAACGGGCTAAACTTTGGTTAGAAGTAATTTCTGAGACATTTTTTAAAAAGTCCTTTTGCCATTTTTGACATTTTGAGCCAAAATTTGTACCAATCAGATTTTGCTCATAATGTCAGGAAATGTTGCTTAGACCCAATAGATGTTATTTCTTGAATTAGACCGTGACTGCTCACCCAGACAAAGAAATATTAAAGTTTGAAAATTTCTGATTTTGAGGAAAATTATAAATGTTTTTGGCCAAAATGTCAATTTTATATAGGAATTGGCTTCGAGAACTATCGAAATAGGTTCCAAACGGGCTAAACTTTCGTTAGGAGTAATTTCTGAGACATTTTTTAAAAAGTCTTTTTGCCATTTTTGACATTTTTAGCCAAAATTTGTACGAATCATATTTTGCTCATAATGTCAGGAAATGTTGCTTAGACCCAATAGATGTTATTTCTTGAAATAGACCGTGACTGCTCACCCAGACAAAGGAATATTAAAGTTTGAAAAATTCTGATTTTCAGGAAAATTATAAATCTTTTTGGCCAAAATGTCAATTTTATATAGGAATTGGCTTCGAGAACTATCGAAATAGGTTCCAAACGGGCTAAACTTTGGTTAGAAGTAATTTCTGAGACATTTTTAAAAAAGTCCTTTTGCCATTTTTGACATTTTGAGCCAAAATTTGTACCAATCAGATTTTGCTCATAATGTCAGGAAATGTTGCTTAGACCCAATAGATGTTATTTCTTGAATTAGACCGTGACTGCTCACCCAGACAAAGAAATATTAAAGTTTGAAAATTTCTGATTTTGAGGAAAATTATAAATGTTTTTGGTCAAAATGTCAATTTTATATAGGAATTGGCTTCGAAAACTATCGAAATAGGTTCCAAACGGGCTAAACTTTCGTTAGGAGTAATTTCTGAGACATTTTTAAAAAAGTCTTTTTGCCATTTTTGACATTTTTAGCCAAAATTTGTACGAATCATATTTTGCTCATAATGTCAGGAAATGTTGCTTAGACCCAATAGATGTTATTTCTTGAAATAGACCGTGACTGCTCACCCAGACAAAGGAATATTAAAGTTTGAAAATTTCTGATTTTCAGGAAAATTATAAATGTTTTTGGCCAAAATGTCAATTTTATATAGGAATTGGCTTCAAGAACTATCGAAATAGGTTCCAAACGGGCTAAACTTTGGTTAGAAGTAATTTCTGAGACATTTTTTAAAAAGTCCTTTTGCCATTTTTGACATTTTGAGCCAAAATTTGTACCAATCAGATTTTGCTCATAATGTCAGGAAATGTTGCTTAGACCCAATAGATGTTATTTCTTGAATTAGACCGTGACTGCTCACCCAGACAAAGAAATATTAAAGTTTGAAAATTTCTGATTTTGAGGAAAATTATAAATGTTTTTGGCCAAAATGTCAATTTTATATAGGAATTGGCTTCGAGAACTATCGAAATAGGTTCCAAACGGGCTAAACTTTCGTTAGGAGTAATTTCTGAGACATTTTTTAAAAAGTCTTTTTGCCATTTTTGACATTTTTAGCCAAAATTTGTACGAATCATATTTTGCTCATAATGTCAGGAAATGTTGCTTAGACCCAATAGATGTTATTTCTTGAAATAGACCGTGACTGCTCACCCAGACAAAGGATTATTAAAGTTTGAAAATTTCTGATTTTCAGGAAAATTATAAATCTTTTTGGCCAAAATGTTAATTTTATATAGGAATTGGCTTCGAGAACTATCGAAATAGGTTCCAAACGGGCTAAACTTTGGTTAGAAGTAATTTCTGAGACATTTTTAAAAAAGTCCTTTTGCCATTTTTGACATTTTGAGCCAAAATTTGTACCAATCAGATTTTGCTCATAATGTCAGGAAATGTTGCTTAGACCCAATAGATGTTATTTCTTGAATTAGACCGTGACTGCTCACCCAGACAAAGAAATATTAAAGTTTGAAAATTTCTGATTTTGAGGAAAATTATAAATGTGTTTGGCCAAAATGTCAATTTTATATAGGAATTGGCTTCGAGAACTATCGAAATAGGTTCCAAACGGGCTAAACTTTCGTTACTAGGAGTAATTTCTGAGACATTTTTTAAAAAGTCTTTTTGCCATTTTTGACATTTTTAGCTAAAATTTGTACAAATCATATTTTGCTCATAATGTCAGGAAATGTTGCTTAGACCCAATAGATGTTATTTCTTGAAATAGACCGTGACTGCTCACCCAGACAAAGAAATATTAAAGTTTGAAAATGTCTGATTTTGAGGAAAATTATAAATGTTTTTGGCCAAAATGTCAATTTTATATAGGAATTGGCTTCGAGAACTATCGAAATAGGTTCCAAACGGGCTAAACTTTTGTTAGGAGTAATTTCTGAGACATTTAAAAAAAAGTCTTTTTGCCATTTTTGACATTTTTAGCCAACATTTGTACGAATCATATTTTGCTCATAATGTCTGGAAATGTTGCTTAGACTCAATATATGTTATTTCTTGAAATAGACCGTGACTGCTCACCCAGACAAAGGAATATTAAAGTTTGAAAATTTCTGATTTTCAGGAAAATTATAAATGTTTTTGGCCAAAATGTCAATTTTATATAGGAATTGGCTTCGAGAACTATCGAAATAGGTTCCAAACGGGCTAAACTTTGGTTAGAAGTAATTTCTGAGACATTTTTAAAAAAAGTATTTTTGCCATTTTTGACATTTTTAACCAAAATTTGTACGAATCAGATTTTGCTCATAATGTCAGGAAATGTTGCTTAGACCCAATTGATGTTATTTCTTGAAATAGACCGTGACTGCTCACCCAGACAAAGAAATATTAAAGTTTGAAAATTTCTGATTTTGAGGAAAATTATAAATGTTTTTGGCCAAAATGTCAATTTTATATAGGAATTGGCTTCGAGAACTATCGAATTAGGTTCCAAACGGGCTAAACTTTCGTTAGGAGTAATTTCTGAGACATTTTTTAAAAAGTCTTTTTGCCATTTTTGACATTTTTAGCCAAAATTTGTACGAATCATATTTTGCTCATAATGTCAGGAAATGTTGCTTAGATGTTATTTCTTGAATTAGACCGTGACTGCTCACCCAGACAAAGAAATATTAAAGTTTGAAAATTTCTGATTTTGAGGAAAATTATAAATGTGTTTGGCCAAAATGTCAATTTTATATAGGAATTGGCTTCGAGAACTATCGAAATAGGTTCCAAACGGGCTAAACTTTCGTTACTAGGAGTAATTTCTGAGACATTTTTTAAAAAGTCCTTTTGCCATTTTTGACATTTTGAGCCAAAATTTGTACCAATCAGATTTTGCTCATAATGTCAGGAAATGTTGCTTAGACCCAATAGATGTTATTTCTTGAATTAGACCGTGACTGCTCACCCAGACAAAGAAATATTAAAGTTTGAAAATTTCTGATTTTGAGGAAAATTATAAATGTGTTTGGCCAAAATGTCAATTTTATATAGGAATTGGCTTCGAGAACTATCGAAATAGGTTCCAAACGGGCTAAACTTTCGTTACTAGGAGTAATTTCTGAGACATTTTTTAAAAAGTCTTTTTGCCATTTTTGACATTTTTAGCTAAAATTTGTACAAATCATATTTTGCTCATAATGTCAGGAAATGTTGCTTAGACCCAATAGATGTTATTTCTTGAAATAGACCGTGACTGCTCACCCAGACAAAGAAATATTAAAGTTTGAAAATGTCTGATTTTGAGGAAAATTATAAATGTTTTTGGCCAAAATGTCAATTTTATATAGGAATTGGCTTCGAGAACTATCGAAATAGGTTCCAAACGGGCTAAACTTTTGTTAGGAGTAATTTCTGAGACATTTAAAAAAAAGTCTTTTTGCCATTTTTGACATTTTTAGCCAACATTTGTACGAATCATATTTTGCTCATAATGTCTGGAAATGTTGCTTAGACTCAATAGATGTTATTTCTTGAAATAGACCGTGACTGCTCACCCAGACAAAGGAATATTAAAGTTTGAAAATTTCTGATTTTCAGGAAAATTATAAATGTTTTTGGCCAAAATGTCAATTTTATATAGGAATTGGCTTCGAGAACTATCGAAATAGGTTCCAAACGGGCTAAACTTTGGTTAGAAGTAATTTCTGAGACATTTTTAAAAAAAGTATTTTTGCCATTTTTGACATTTTTAACCAAAATTTGTACGAATCAGATTTTGCTCATAATGTCAGGAAATGTTGCTTAGACCCAATTGATGTTATTTCTTGAAATAGACCGTGACTGCTCACCCAGACAAAGAAATATTAAAGTTTGAAAATTTCTGATTTTGAGGAAAATTATAAATGTTTTTGGCCAAAATGTCAATTTTATATAGGAATTGGCTTCGAGAACTATCGAATTAGGTTCCAAACGGGCTAAACTTTCGTTAGGAGTAATTTCTGAGACATTTTTTAAAAAGTCTTTTTGCCATTTTTGACATTTTTAGCCAAAATTTGTACGAATCATATTTTGCTCATAATGTCAGGAAATGTTGCTTAGATGTTATTTCTTGAATTAGACCGTGACTGCTCACCCAGACAAAGAAATATTAAAGTTTGAAAATTTCTGATTTTGAGGAAAATTATAAATGTGTTTGGCCAAAATGTCAATTTTATATAGGAATTGGCTTCGAGAACTATCGAAATAGGTTCCAAACGGGCTAAACTTTCGTTACTAGGAGTAATTTCTGAGACATTTTTTAAAAAGTCCTTTTGCCATTTTTGACATTTTGAGCCAAAATTTGTACCAATCAGATTTTGCTCATAATGTCAGGAAATGTTGCTTAGACCCAATAGATGTTATTTCTTGAATTAGACCGTGACTGCTCACCCAGACAAAGAAATATTAAAGTTTGAAAATTTCTGATTTTGAGGAAAATTATAAATGTGTTTGGCCAAAATGTCAATTTTATATAGGAATTGGCTTCGAGAACTATCGAAATAGGTTCCAAACGGGCTAAACTTTCGTTACTAGGAGTAATTTCTGAGACATTTTTTAAAAAGTCTTTTTGCCATTTTTGACATTTTTAGCTAAAATTTGTACAAATCATATTTTGCTCATAATGTCAGGAAATGTTGCTTAGACCCAATAGATGTTATTTCTTGAAATAGACCGTGACTGCTCACCCAGACAAAGAAATATTAAAGTTTGAAAATGTCTGATTTTGAGGAAAATTATAAATGTTTTTGGCCAAAATGTCAATTTTATATAGGAATTGGCTTCGAGAACTATCGAAATAGGTTCCAAACGGGCTAAACTTTCGTTAGGAGTAATTTCTGAGACATTTAAAAAAAAGTCTTTTTGCCATTTTTGACATTTTTAGCCAACATTTGTACGAATCATATTTTGCTCATAATGTCTGGAAATGTTGCTTAGACTCAATAGATGTTATTTCTTGAAATAGACCGTGACTGCTCACCCAGACAAAGGAATATTAAAGTTTGAAAATTTCTGATTTTCAGGAAAATTATAAATGTTTTTGGCCAAAATGTCAATTTTATATAGGAATTGGCTTCGAGAACTATCGAAATAGGTTCCAAACGGGCTAAACTTTGGTTAGAAGTAATTTCTGAGACATTTTTAAAAAAGTCTTTTTGCCATTTTTGACATTTTTAACCAAAATTTGTACGAATCAGATTTTGCTCATAATGTCAGGAAATGTTGCTTAGACCCAATTGATGTTATTTCTTGAAATAGACCGTGACTGCTCACCCAGACAAAGAAATATTAAAGTTTGAAAATTTCTGATTTTGAGGAAAATTATAAATGTTTTTGGCCAAAATGTCAATTTTATATAGGAATTGGCTTCGAGAACTATCGAATTAGGTTCCAAACGGGCTAAACTTTCGTTAGGAGTAATTTCTGAGACATTTTTTAAAAAGTCTTTTTGCCATTTTTGACATTTTTAGCCAAAATTTGTACGAATCATATTTTGCTCATAATGTCAGGAAATGTTGCTTAGATGTTATTTCTTGAATTAGACCGTGACTGCTCACCCAGACAAAGAAATATTAAAGTTTGAAAATTTCTGATTTTGAGGAAAATTATAAATGTGTTTGGCCAAAATGTCAATTTTATATAGGAATTGGCTTCGAGAACTATCGAAATAGGTTCCAAACGGGCTAAACTTTCGTTACTAGGAGTAATTTCTGAGACATTTTTTAAAAAGTCTTTTTGCCATTTTTGAAATTTTTAGCTAAAATTTGTACAAATCATATTTTGCTCATAATGTCAGGAAATGTTGCTTAGACCCAATAGATGTTATTTCTTGAAATAGACCGTGACTGCTCACCCAGACAAAGAAATATTAAAGTTTGAAAATGTCTGATTTTGAGGAAAATTATAAATGTTTTTGGCCAAAATGTCAATTTTATATAGGAATTGGCTTCGAGAACTATCGAAATAGGTTCCAAACGCGCTAAACTTTCGTTAGGAGTAATTTCTGAGACATTTAAAAAAAAGTCTTTTTGCCATTTTTGACATTTTTAGCCAACATTTGTACGAATCATATTTTGCTCATAATGTCTGGAAATGTTGCTTAGACTCAATAGATGTTATTTCTTGAAATAGACCGTGACTGCTCACCCAGACAAAGGAATATTAAAGTTTGAAAATTTCTGATTTTCAGGAAAATTATAAATGTTTTTGGCCAAAATGTCAATTTTATATAGGAATTGGCTTCGAGAACTATCGAAATAGGTTCCAAACGGGCTAAACTTTGGTTAGAAGTAATTTCTGAGACATTTTTAAAAAAAGTCTTTTTGCCATTTTTTACATTTTTAACCAAAATTTGTACGAATCAGATTTTGCTCATAATGTCAGGAAATGTTGCTTAGACCCAATTGATGTTATTTCTTGAAATAGACCGTGACTGCTCACCCAGACAAAGAAATATTAAAGTTTGAAAATTTCTGATTTTAAGGAAAATTATAAATGTTTTTGGCCAAAATGTCAATTTTATATAGGAATTGGCTTCGAGAACTATCGAATTAGGTTCCAAACGGGCTAAACTTTCGTTAGGAGTAATTTCTGAGACATTTTTTAAAAAGTCTTTTTGCCATTTTTGACATTTTTAGCCAAAATTTGTACGAATCATATTTTGCTCATAATGTCAGGAAATGTTGCTTAGACCCAATAGATGTTATTTCTTGAAATAGACCGTGACTGCTCACCCAGACAAAGGAATATTAAAGTTTGAAAATATCTGATTTTCAGGAAAATTATAAATCTTTTTGGCCAAAATGTCAATTTTATATAGGAATTGGCTTCGAGAACTATCGAAATAGGTTCCAAACGGGCTAAACTTTGGTTAGAAGTAATTTCTGAGACATTTTTAAAAAAGTCCTTTTGCCATTTTTGACATTTTGAGCCAAAATTTGTACCAATCAGATTTTGCTCATAATGTCAGGAAATGTTGCTTAGACCCAATAGATGTTATTTCTTGAATTAGACCGTGACTGCTCACCCAGACAAAGAAATATTAAAGTTTGAAAATTTCTGATTTTCAGGAAAATTATAAATCTTTTTGGCCAAAATGTCAATTTTATATAGGAATTGGCTTCGAGAACTATCGAAATAGGTTCCAAACGGGCTAAACTTTGGTTAGAAGTAATTTCTGAGAAATTTTTAAAAAAGTCCTTTTGCCATTTTTGACATTTTGAGCAAAAATTTGTACCAATCAGATTTTGCTCATGATGTCAGGAAATGTTGCTTAGACCCAATAGATGTTATTTCTTGAATTAGACCGTGACTGCTCACCCAGACAAAGAAATATTAAAGTTTGAAAATGTCTGATTTTGAGGAAAATTATAAATGTTTTTGGCCAAAATGTCAATTTTTTATAGGAATTGGCTTCGAGAACTATCGAAATAGGTTCCAAACGGGCTAAACTTTCGTTAGGAGTAATTTCTGAGACATTTAAAAAAAAGTCTTTTTGCCATTTTTGACATTTTTAGCCAACATTTGTACGAATCATATTTTGCTCATAATGTCTGGAAATGTTGCTTAGACTCAATAGATGTTATTTCTTAAAATAGACCGTGACTGCTCACCCAGACAAAGGAATATTAAAGTTTGAAAATTTCTGATTTTGAGGAAAATTATAAATGTTTTTGGCCAAAATTTCAATTTTATATAGGAATTGGCTTCGAGAACTATCGAAATAGGTTCCAAACGGGCTAAACTTTGGTTAGAAGTAATTTCTGAGACATTTTTAAAAAGGTCCTTTTGCCATTTTTGACATTTTGAGCCAAAATTTGTACCAATCAGATTTTGCTCATAATGTCAGGAAATGTTGCTTAGACCCAATAGATGTTATTTCTTGAATTAGACCGTGACTGCTCACCCAGACAAAGAAATATTAAAGTTTGAAAATTTATGATTTTGAGGAAAATTATAAATGTTTTTGGCCAAAATGTCAATTTTATATAGGAATTGGCCTCGAGAACTATCGAAATAGGTTCCAAACGGGCTAAACTTTCGTTAGGAGTAATTTCTGAGACATTTTTAAAAAAGTCTTTTTGCCATTTTTGACATTTTTAGCCAAAATTTGTACGAATCAGATTTTGCTCATAATGTCAGGAAATGTTGCTTAGACCCAATAGATGTTATTTCTTGAATTAGACCGTGACTGTTCACCCAGACAAAGAAATATTAAAGTTTGAAAATTTCTGATTTTGAGGAAAATTATAAATGTTTTTGGCCAAAATGTCAATTTTATATAGGAATTGGCTTCGAGAACTATCGAAATAGGTTCCAAACGGGCTAAACTTTGGTTAGGAGTAATTTCTGAGACATTTTTTAAAAAGTCTTTTTGCCATTTTTGACATTTTCAGCCAAAATTTGTACGAATCATATTTTGCTCATAATGTCAGGAAATGTTGCTTAGACCTAATATATGTTATTTCTTGAAATAGACCGTGACTGCTCACCCAGACAAAGAAATATTAAAGTTTGACAATTTCTGATTTTGAGGAAAATTATAAATGTTTTTGGCCAAAATGTAAATTTTATATAGAATTGGCTTCGAGAACTATCGAAATAGGTTCCAAACGGGCTAAACTTTCGTTAGGAGTAATTTCTGAGACATTTTAAAAAAAGAATTTTTGCCATTTTTGACATTTTTAGCCAAAATTTGTACGAATCAGATTTTGCTCATAATGTCAGGAAATGTTGCTTAGACCCAATAGATGTTATTTCTTGAATTAGACCGTGACTGTTCACCAAGACAAAGAAATATTAAAGTTTGAAAATTTCTGATTTTGAGGAAAATTATAAATGTTTTTGGCCAAAATGTAAATTTTATATAGGAATTGGCTTCAAGAACTATCGAAATAGGTTCCAAACGGGCTAAACTTTCGTTAGAAGTAATTTCTGAGACATTTTTTAAAAAGTATTTTTTTCCATTTTTGAAATTTTTAGCCAAAATTTGTAGGAATCTGATTTTGCTCATAATGTCAGGAAATGTTGCTTAGACCCAATAGATGTTATTTCTTGAATTAGACCGTGACTGCTCACCCAGACAAAGAAATATTAAATTTTGAACATTTCTGATTTTGAGGAAAATTATGAATGTTTTTGGCCAAAATGTCAATTTTATATAGGAATTGGCTTCGAGAACTATCGAAATAGGTTCCAAACGGGCTAAACTTTCGTTAGGAGTAATTTCTGAGACATTTTTAAAAAAGTCTTTTTGCCATTTTTGACATTTTTAGCCAAAATTTGTACGAATCATATTTTGCTCATAATGTCAGGAAATGTTGCTTAGACCCAATAGATGTTATTTCTTGAAATAGACCGTGACTGCTCACCCAGACAAAGGAATATTAAAGTTTGAAAATTTTTGATTTTCAGGAAAATTATAAATGTTTTTGGCCAAAATGTCAATTTTATATAGGAATTGGCTTCAAGAACTATCGAAATAGGTTCCAAACGGGCTAAACTTTGGTTAGAAGTAATTTCTGAGACATTTTTTAAAAAGTCCTTTTGCCATTTTTGACATTTTGAGCCAAAATTTGTACCAATCAGATTTTGCTCATAATGTCAGGAAATGTTGCTTAGACCCAATAGATGTTATTTCTTGAATTAGACCGTGACTGCTCACCCAGACAAAGAAATATTAAAGTTTGAAAATTTCTGATTTTGAGGAAAATTATAAATGTTTTTGGCCAAAATGTCAATTTTATATAGGAATTGGCTTCGAGAACTATCGAAATAGGTTCCAAACGGGCTAAACTTTCGTTAGGAGTAATTTCTGAGACATTTTTAAAAAAGTATTTTTGCCATTTTTGACATTTTTAGCCAAAATTTGTACGAATCATATTTTGCTCATAATGTCAGGAAATGTTGCTTAGACCCAATAGATGTTATTTCTTGAAATAGACCGTGACTGCTCACCCAGACAAAGGAATATTAAAGTTTGAAAATTTCTGATTTTCAGGAAAATTATAAATCTTTTTGGCCAAAATGTCAATTTTATATAGGAATTGGCTTCGAGAACTATCGAAATAGGTTCCAAACGGGCTAAACTTTGGTTAGAAGTAATTTCTGAGACATTTTTAAAAAAGTCCTTTTGCCATTTTTGACATTTTGAGCCAAAATTTGTACCAATCAGATTTTGCTCATAATGTCAGGAAATGTTGCTTAGACCCAATAGATGTTATTTCTTGAATTAGACCGTGACTGCTCACCCAGACAAAGAAATATTAAAGTTTGAAAATGTCTGATTTTGAGGAAAATTATAAAAGTTTTTGGTCAAAATGTCAATTTTATATAGGAATTGGCTTCGAGAACTATCGAAATAGGTTCCAAACGGGCTAAACTTTCGTTACTAGGAGTAATTTCTGAGACATTTTTTAAAAAGTCTTTTTGCCATTTTTGACATTTTTAGCTAAAATTTGTACAAATCATATTTTGCTCATAATGTCAGGAAATGTTGCTTAGACCCAATAGATGTTATTTCTTGAAATAGACCGTGACTGCTCACCCAGACAAAGAAATATTAAAGTTTGAAAATGTCTGATTTTGAGGAAAATTATAAATGTTTTTGGCCAAAATGTCAATTTTATATAGGAATTGGCTTCGAGAACTATCGAAATAGGTTCCAAACGGGCTAAACTTTCGTTAGGAGTAATTTCTGAGACATTTTTAAAAAAGTCTTTTTGCCATTTTTGACATTTTTAGCCAACATTTGTACGAATCATATTTTGCTCATAATGTCTGGAAATGTTGCTTAGACTCAATAGATGTTATTTCTTGAAATAGACCGTGACTGCTCACCCAGACAAAGGAATATTAAAGTTTGAAAATTTCTGAATTTCAGGAAAATTATAAATGTTTTTGGCCAAAATGTCAATTTTATATAGGAATTGGCTTCGAGAACTATCGAAATAGGTTCCAAACGGGCTAAACTTTGGTTAGAAGTAATTTCTGAGACATTTTTTAAAAAGTCTTTTTGCCATTTTTGACATTTTTAACCAAAATTTGTACGAATCAGATTTTGCTCATAATGTCAGGAAATGTTGCTTAGACCCAATAGATGTTATTTCTTGAAATAGACCGTGACTGCTCACCCAGACAAAGAAATATTAAAGTTTGAAAATGTCTGATTTTGAGGAAAATTATAAATGTTTTTGGCCAAAATGTCAATTTTATATAGGAATTGGCTTCGAGAACTATCGAAATAGGTTCCAAACGGGCTAAACTTTCGTTAGGAGTAATTTCTGAGACATTTTTAAAAAAGTCTTTTTGCCATTTTTGACATTTTTAGCCAAAATTTGTACGAATCATATTTTGCTCATAATGTCAGGAATTGTTGCTTAGACCCAATAGATGTTATTTCTTGAAATAGACCGTGACTGCTCACCCAGACAAAGGAATATTAAAGTTTGAAAATTTCTGATTTTCAGGAAAATTATAAATCTTTTTGGCCAAAATGTTAATTTTATATAGGAATTGGCTTCGAGAACTATCGAAATAGGTTCCAAACGGGCTAAACTTTGGTTAGAAGTAATTTCTGAGACATTTTTAAAAAAGTCCTTTTGCCATTTTTGACATTTTGAGCCAAAATTTGTACCAATCAGATTTTGCTCATAATGTCAGGAAATGTTGCTTAGACCCAATAGATGTTATTTCTTGAATTAGACCGTGACGGCTCACCCAGACAAAGAAATATTAAAGTTTGAAAATTTCTGATTTTCAGGAAAATTATAAATCTTTTTGGCCAAAATGTCAATTTTATATAGGAATTGGCTTCGAGAACTATCGAAATAGGTTCCAAACGGGCTAAACTTTGGTTAGAAGTAATTTCTGAGAAATTTTTAAAAAAGTCCTTTTGCCATTTTTGACATTTTGAGCCAAAATTTGTACCAATCAGATTTTGCTCATAATGTCAGGAAATGTTGCTTAGACCCAATAGATGTTATTTCTTGAATTAGACTGTGACTGCTCACCCAGACAAAGAAATATTAAAGTTTGAAAATTTCTGATTTTGAGGAAAATTATAAATGTTTTTGGCCAAAATGTCAATTTTATATAGGAATTGGCTTCGAGAACTATCGAAATAGGTTCCAAACGGGCTAAACTTTCGTTACTAGGAGTAATTTCTGAGACATTTTTTAAAAAGTCTTTTTGCCATTTTTGACATTTGTAGCTAAAATTTGTACAAATCATATTTTGCTCATAATGTCAGGAAATGTTGCTTAGACCCAATAGATGTTATTTCTTGAAAAAGACCGTGACTGCTCACCCAGACAAAGAAATATTAAAGTTTGAAAATGTCTGATTTTGAGGAAAATTATAAATGTTTTTGGCCAAAATGTCAATTTTATATAGGAATTGGCTTCGAGAACTATCGAAATAGGTTCCAAACGGGCTAAACTTTCGTTAGGAGTAATTTCTGAGACATTTTAAAAAAAGTCTTTTTGCCATTTTTGACATTTTTAGCCAACATTTGTACGAATCATATTTTGCTCATAATGTCTGGAAATGTTGCTTAGACTCAATAGATGTTATTTCTTGAAATAGACCGTGACTGCTCACCCAGACAAAGGAATATTAAAGTTTGAAAATTTCTGATTTTCAGGAAAATTATAAATGTTTTTGGCCAAAATGTCAATTTTATATAGGAATTGGCTTCGAGAACTATCGAAATAGGTTCCAAACGGGCTAAACTTTGGTTAGAAGTAATTTCTGAGACATTTTTTAAAAAAGTCTTTTTGCCATTTTTGACATTTTTAACCAAAATTTGTACGAATCAGATTTTGCTCATAATGTCAGGAAATGTTGCTTAGACCCAATAGATGTTATTTCTTGAAATAGACCGTGACTGCTCACCCAGACAAAGAAATATTAAAGTTTGAAAATTTCTGATTTTGAGGAAAATTATAAATGTTTTTGGCCAAAATGTCAATTTTATATAGGAATTGGCCTCGAGAACTATCGAAATAGGTTCCAAACGGGCTAAACTTTCGTTAGGAGTAATTTCTGAGACATTTTTTAAAAAGTCTTTTTGCCATTTTTGACATTTTTAGCCAAAATTTGTACGAATCAGATTTTGCTCATAATGTCAGGAAATGTTGCTTAGACCCAATAGATGTTATTTCTTGAATTAGACCGTGACTGCTCACCCAGACAAAGAAATATTAAAGTTTGTAAATTTCTGATTTTGAGGAAAATTATAAATGTTTTTGGCCAAAATTTCAATTTTATATAGGAATTGGCTTCGAGAACTATCGAAATAGGTTCCAAACGGGCTAAACTTTGGTTAGAAGTAATTTCTGAGACATTTTTTAAAAAGTATTTTTGCCATTTTTGACATTTTTAGCCAAAATTTGTACGAATCATATTTTGCTCATAATGTCAGGAAATGTTGCTTAGACCCAATATATGTTATTTCTTGAAATAGACCGTGACTGCTCACCCAGACAAAGAAATATTAAAGTTTGAAAATTTCTGATTTTGAGGAAAATTATAAATGTTTTTGGCCAAAATGTCAATTTTATATAGGAATTGGCTTCGAGAACTATCGAATTAGGTTCCAAACGGGCTAAACTTTCGTTAGGAGTAATTTCTGAGACATTTTTTAAAAAGTCTTTTTGCCATTTTAGACATTTTTAGCCAAAATTTGTACGAATCATATTTTGCTCATAATGTCAGGAAATGTTGCTTAGACCCAATAGATGTTATTTCTTGAATTAGACCGTGACTGCTCACCCAGACAAAGGAATATTAAAGTTTGAAAATTTCTGATTTTGAGGAAAATTATAAATGTTTTTGGCCAAAATGTCAATTTTATATAGGAATTGGCTTCGAGAACTATCGAATTAGGTTCCAAACGGGCTAAACTTTCGTTAGGAGTAATTTCTGAGACATTTTTAAAAAAGTCTTTTTGCCATTTTAGACATTTTTAGCCAAAATTTGTACGAATCATATTTTGCTCATAATGTCAGGAAATGTTGCTTAGATGTTATTTCTTGAAATAGACCGTGACTGCTCACCCAGACAAAGAAATATTAAAGTTTGAAAATTTCTGATTTTCAGGAAAATTATAAATCTTTTTGGCCAAAATGTCAATTTTATATAGGAATTGGCTTCGTGAACTATCGAAATAGGTTCCAAACAGGCTAAACTTTGGTTAGAAGTAATTTCTGAGACATTTTTAAAAAAGTCCTTTTGCCATTTTTGACATTTCGAGCCAAAATTTGTACCAATCAGATTTTGCTCATAATGTCAGGAAATGTTGCTTAGACCCAATAGATGTTATTTCTTGAATTAGACCGTGACTGCTCACCCAGACAAAGAAATATTAAAGTTTGAAAATTTCTGATTTTGAGGAAAATTATAAATGTTTTTGGCCAAAATGTCAATTTTATATAGGAATTGGCTTCGAGAACTATCGAAATAGGTTCCAAACGGGCTAAACTTTCGTTACTAGGAGTAATTTCTGAGACATTTTTTAAAAAGTCTTTTTGCCATTTTTGACATTTTTAGCCAAAATTTGTACGAATCATATTTTGCTCATAATGTCAGGAAATGTTGCTTAGACCCATTAGATGTTATTTCTTGAAATAGACCGTGACTGCTCACCCAGACAAAGAAATATTAAAGTTTGAAAATTTATGATTTTGAGGAAAATTATAAATGTTTTTGGCCAAAATGTCAATTTTATATAGGAATTGGCCTCGAGAACTATCGAAATAGGTTCCAAACGGGCTAAACTTTCGTTAGGAGTAATTTCTGAGACATTTTTTAAAAAGTCTTTTTGCCATTTTTGACATTTTTAGCCAAAATTTGTACGAATCAGATCTTGCTCATAATGTCAGGAAATGTTGCTTAGACCCAATAGATGTTATTTCTTGAATTAGACCGTGACTGCTCACCCAGACAAAGAAATATTAAAGTTTGAAAATTTCTGATTTTGAGGAAAATTATAAAAGTTTTTGGTCAAAATGTCAATTTTATATAGGAATTGGCTTCGAGAACTATCGAAATAGGTTCCAAACGGGCTAAACTTTCGTTCGGAGTAATTTCTGAGACATTTTTTAAAAAGTCTTTTTGCCATTTTTGACATTTTTAGCCAAAATTTGTACGAATCATATTTTGCTCATAATGTCAGGAAATGTTGCTTAGACCCAATAGATGTTATTTCTTGAAATAGACCGTGACTGCTCACCCAGACAAAGAAATATTAAAGTTTGAAAATTTCTGATTTTGAGGAAAATTATAAATGTTTTTGGCCAAAATGTCAATTTTATATAGGAATTGGCTTCGAGAACTATCGAAATAGGTTCCAAACGGGCTAAACTTTCGTTACTAGGAGTAATTTCTGAGACATTTTTTAAAAAGTCTTTTTGCCATTTTTGACATTTTTAGCCAAAATTTGTACGAATCATATTTTGCTCATAATGTCAGGAAATGTTGCTTAGACCCATTAGATGTTATTTCTTGAAATAGACCGTGACTGCTCACCCAGACAAAGAAATATTAAAGTTTGAAAATTTATGATTTTGAGGAAAATTATAAATGTTTTTGGCCAAAATGTCAATTTTATATAGGAATTGGCCTCGAGAACTATCGAAATAGGTTCCAAACGGGCTAAACTTTCGTTAGGAGTAATTTCTGAGACATTTTTTTAAAAGTCTTTTTGCCATTTTTGACATTTTTAGCCAAAATTTGTACGAATCAGATTTTGCTCATAATGTCAGGAAATGTTGCTTAGACCCAATAGATGTTATTTCTTGAATTAGACCGTGACTGCTCACCCAGACAAAGAAATATTAAAGTTTGAAAATTTCTGATTTTGAGGAAAATTATAAATGTTTTTGGCCAAAATGTCAATTTTATATAGGAATTGGCTTCGAGAACTATCGAAAGATGTTTGGGCATTACAGGCACAAACGCTTTTTTACAAGCCACGACCTGTCTCCTAAATGTCGCGCTAAGTCCTCGAGCGTTGCGGTTCGCTTTGATGTTCCGCACAAGGTCGACTAAGGTCACGCGCTAGCTCGAAATGTATCAATCGTGGAATTTCCCTGGCGCCCCATGACCCCGCGCGTACGCGGGAATGATTTTGATTGGGGCGCACTCCGGACACCCGGTCACATGACTGGTGTCGTGTAAGTTCAGTAAACAAATGTTTAACGAGCGCGCTGTCTGGCACTTCCCGAAATATTTTGACTCTGTCGGACGCTCATGTGATTACTGCTGAATTACAGCAAAATGGGAGGCGGAGATTAACCGAGGAACCAGGCAGCGTCCCCAAAGATCAAATATTATGGGAAAGAAAAGGACATCAGATGCTCCAGCTGGGAAAAAGAAACGGGGACGTAAACCAAAAAATCAAAGCACAGTAATCACACCGGCGACTACACAAGAGAGCAGGCAACCGGATACAGCAGGTACAAGGACACGTTCAACTCACCAGCTCTCGACCGCCGCCGGCGGGCAGCAAACTCCGCCTCCGGGGCCAACACACGACGCTTCGCCCCTGGTACAGCCAAGAGGTTTGACCGCACCGGTAGCAACTGGCCCGGCACAACAACCGGGACATCTCGCACCGTCACCGGTTCAACCGAGTGGTTTTACAGCACCGGGTGCAGTATATTCCGCACAACCGACTCCGGAACCTGTGGTACAGCTCGATGCACAACCCATGCAGACGGCCGGAGTGGGTACTACACACAGACCGGGTGAGCCCCAGCCAAATCTTTTAACCCCCTCCATACCCACCCACAGTGCATTCGCTCTCCGGCCACATCTTTCCCCTCACTCGTCCCGAGCCCAACCACCCTACTAAGCGAGTTTCCCACGGCAAGGCAAGGCCCGTTTGTTCATGGGGCACCCGCGCTGTGCCCCTCCCCACTGTCGCCCCAAGGCGAATTGCTGGGGGCATCGGTTTCACAAAGCATCAAAGAAAAAGTCGGAAAAGGGGAATTCATCGACCTTGGTTTGCTAGTGAAAGCACCAGGGGTAACTGCATCCCAGTCAGATTCTGATGAATTTTTGCTGGTTCAAGTCGGCGAACACATTGCTCTTAAATCTTCACCCCCGACAAAAAACAAGATTGTCTCGATCGAGGTTTGGACCAACGCGTTTCTCGTTTACGCAGCCATTTTTCTTCAAACTCGGCCAGAGTCTGCTCAGCAAATGTTGAAATACTGCCACACCATTCGCTCCGCGGCGGCACGATACTCGGGATTTGGATGGCGAGATTACGATTTCGAATTCCGGTCAAAGCATTTGGGTCTAAACAAACCGTGGGCAACTATCGACGGGGAACTTTGGCTAATCTACGTAGTTGGGGGTGGGCCATTGCGAACTGCTGGCGGTAGCAGTGCGCAGCCGTCGTTTCAGGGCAGACAACGCCCTGACACAAATCTTCAAGTCGGCAAGTCGCGCACCGGCCCCTTTCGGACCTACGGTAATAGACGTCCAGGCGGAAACCAGCCCGGAGGTCCCGGTATCTGCTACGAAATCAACTTCGGATCCGGGAAATGCGCCAGGGCCAATTGTAGGTTTTTCCACAAATGCATTTCATGCGGCTCAACCGACCATGGCAAGGTGTCCTGCCCCAAACTCAACCCCAATTTGACGAGTCTCGTCCCCACAACACGAAAGTAAGAAAGGTTTCCTGAACCACCCCGCAAATTTGTCCCTGTCAACATTGGCCCCGAGTCCTATTCATGTTCATAATCTGCAAAGCAAACTCGCTAGTTACCCATTTAAAGAGGCTGCACGCTTCCTAGAAAGAGGATTCACATTCGGGTTCAGTCTCGAATACTCAGGGCCCCGCCTGCCAGTCGATCTCCCAAACTTGCAGTCGGTCGAAACAAATCCAAAAATTGCCTTGGAAAAAATTAACAAATATAGGTCCGGCTAGGTCGCTACGCGGGTCCGTTTCTGGAGCGCCCCCTCCGAAACCTGAGATCAAACCCATTGGGAATTTCGGTTAATAAACCGTCTGTCGTTTCCACAAGGCTCTTCGGTAAACGAATTTATTCCCGACTCGGTATGCAAAGTCAAATTCACCAGCTTCGACGAAGCAGTAGATTTAGTGGCTAGGTCGGGGACCGGGGCTGAACTTGCAAAAGCAGACATACGATCGGCTTTCAGATTACTTCCGATCTGTGTTCGCGACTTTGAGCTGCTAGGGATTAAATTCCAAGGTAAATATTACATCGACAAATGTTTGCCCATGGGAGTTCGATGCGCACCCGCATATTTCGAGTCGTTTTCATCATTTCTTGAGTTCTGTGTGCAATCAAACCTGGGAACAGATGGGATAATCCATTACCTGGATGATTTTCTTTGTGTGGGCGCACCACAAGCGGTGGTTTCAGAGAAATTGTCATGTATATCCATCATGCGGGAGTTCAAAGCGACGTGTCTATTTCTAGGGGTCCCCTTAGGGGAAGAGAAAAACGAAGGGCCCACGACAAGGCTAACATTCCTGGGTTTAGAAATTGACACAGAGCTGATGCAAATACGAGTTCCAGAGGATTAACTGTCCAAAACTCGGCAAAAAATCAACGACACACTTGCAAAGCGGTCGCTAACGCTGAAGGAGACACAGTCATTGATCGGTTTGCTGAATTTTCTGTGCCGCGCAGTTCGGCCAGGTAGGGCGTTTCTTCGCCGCCTTATTGATTTGGTGAAACCTCCCGGGTGATTGCGATCGGGGACATTCAGATGAAACAAACTAACCCACAGTCAATGGTGTTGCGTATTAGATTCTCTAAAAATGACCAACATGGCACCACTGTTTTACTCCGCATCGACAGCAACGGTATTCCCTATTTGTGCCCAGTTCAAGCAATGACAAAATCCCTGCGGATAAGGCCAGTGATCAATGGCCCGCTGTTGTGCCACGCGAATGGGTCGCCCGTTACCCGATACCAATTTGGAGCGGTCTTGCGAAAAACCCTTCCTTGGCAGTGCGCAACGCAATATTCTTCTGAGAAGACGGGCTGACTTGTTCGGGGGACAAAACAAAAAACACAAAAACAAAAGTGGGATTTTTCGTTGAGGTTTTTGTTGGAGTTTTTGTGGGATTTATCTTTTCGGCACGAAACAGTCGGATTCCGCGACCAGCCGTGTCGCGAGGACATGCCGGGGACCAAGGAGGCATCTAGCCCCGGGACACCACGGGGGCCTTCGGCGGAGGAACCACCCGCCGAATCAACCTCTCTCGGTCTCTGGCATGGCGTTGGGCGAGTGGATGGTTGCATTTTAAGGACCTGTTTTTTGCTTTTCATAATGCCAAAATATCGTACTTCAGTGGTTCATCCTTTAGGGCCTACGCTTTAACATGTACTGCTGGACTTCAATGCCGGAAGGCAAGCCGTTTACGCCAGTAATGTAACTTATTAAGTAAGCATATTGTTCCGGGTTATTGCCGTTGTTTTTTACCAGATTACTTGTTCAATTGTTCTTGACCCGTTGTTTGGAGATAAACTAAGTTAATTGGCGAAGAAGAATTCGAAAGCACTTTTGCTTGAACTACTGATTATAACAACCGGCTTAGTGCCAGTGGTAATCTTAACCAAATTTGTTTAATTAGTTCATGACCTGTTGGTTTGATGTAAACGAAGTTAATTGTCGAATAAGAACTCGAAAGAGCCACAGTGATGGTGCTTAATATAGATGGCTGATAATAGATACAATGAGAATGTAAACTGAGCGCCCGTCCGAGAAAAGAAATAAATGTGGGCAATGGCTATTTTCTCCCATCGTGTGTCTTTGTACAATCAGATTTTGCTCATAATGTCAGGAAATGTTGCTTAGACCCAATAGATGTTATTTCTTGAATTAGACCGTGACTGCTCACCCAGACAAAGAAATATTAAAGTTTGTAAATTTCTGATTTTGAGGAAAATTATAAATGTTTTTGGCCAAAATGTCAATTTTATATAGGAATTGGCTTCGAGAACTATCGAAATAGGTTCCAAACGGGCTAAACTTTGGTTAGAAGTAATTTCTGAGACATTTTTTAAAAAGTCCTTTTGCCATTTTTGACATTTTGAGCCAAAATTTGTACGAATCAGATTTTGCTCATAATGTCAGGAAATGTTGCTTAGACCCAATAGATGTTATTTCTTGAATTAGACCGTGACTGCTCACCCAGACAAAGAAATATTAAAGTTTGAAAATTTCTGATTTTGAGGAAAATTATAAATGTTTTTGGCCAAAATGTCAATTTTATATAGGAATTGGCTTCGAGAACTATCGAAATAGGTTCCAAAAGGGCAAAAATTTCGTTAGGAGTAATTTCTGAGACATTTTTTAAAAAGTATTTTTGCCATTTTTGACATTTTTAGCCAAAATTTGTACGAATCAGATTTTCCTCATAATGTCAGGAAATGTTGCTTAGACCCAATAGATGTTATTTCTTGAATTAGACCGTGACTGCTCACCCAAACAAAGAAATATTAAAGTTTGAAAATTTCTGATTTTGAGGAAAATTATAAATGTTTTTGGCCAAAATGTCAATTTTATATAGGAATTGGCTTCGAGAACTATCGAAATAGGTTCCAAACGGGCTAAACTTTCGTTAGGAGTAATTTCTGAGACATTTTTTAAAAAGTCTTTTTGCCATTTTTGACATTTTTAGCCAAAATTTGTACGAATCAGATTTTGCTCATAATGTCAGGAAATGTTGCTTAGACCCAATAGATGTTATTTCTTGAATTAGACCGTGACTGCTCACCCAGACAAAGAAATATTAAAGTTTGTAAATTTCTGATTTTGAGGAAAATTATAAATGTTTTTGGCCAAGATGTCAATTTTATATAGGAATTGGCTTCGAGAACTATCGAAATAGGTTCCAAACGGGCTAAACTTTCGTTAGGAGTAATTTCTGAGACATTTTTTAAAAAGTCTTTTTGCCATTTTTGACATTTTTAGCCAAAATTTGTACGAATCAGATTTTGCTCATAATGTCAGGAAATGTTGCTTAGACCCAATAGATGTTATTTCTTGAATTAGACCGTGACTGCTCACCCAGACAAAGAAATATTAAAGTTTGTAAATTTCTGATTTTGAGGAAAATTATAAATGTTTTTGGCCAAAATGTCAATTTTATATAGGAATTAGCTTCGAGAACTATCGAAATAGGTTCCAAACGGGCTAAACTTTCGTTAGGAGTAATTTCTGAGACATTTTTTAAAAAGTCTTTTTGCCATTTTTGACATTTTTAGCCAAAATTTGTACGAATCAGATTTTCCTCATAATGTCAGGAAATGTTGCTTAGACCCAATAGATGTTATTTCTTGAATTAGACCGTGACTGCTCACCCAGACAAAGAAATATTAAAGTTTGAAAATTTCTGATTTTGAGAATAATTATAAATGTTTTTGGCCAAAATGTAAATTTTATATAGGAATTGGCTTCGAAAACTATCGAAATAGGTTTCAAACGGGCTAAACTTTCGTTAGGAGTAATTTCTGAGACATTTTTAAAAAAGTCTTTTTGCCATTTTTGACATTTTTAGCCAAAATTTGTACGAATCAGATTTTGCTCATAATGTCAGGAAATGTTGCTTAGACCCAATAGATGTTATTTCTTGAATTAGACCCTGACTGTTCACCCAGACAAAGAAATATTAAATTTTGAAAATTTCTGATTTTGAGGAAAATTATAAATGTTTTTGGCCAAAATGTCAATTTTATTTAGGAATTGGCTTCGAGAACTATCGAAATAGGTTCCAAACGGGCTAAACTTTGGTTAGAAGTAATTTCTGAGACATTTTTTAAAAAGTCTTTTTGCCATTTTTGACATTTTTAGCCAAAATTTGTACGAATCAGATTTTCCTCATAATGTCAGGAAATGTTGCTTAGACCCAATAGATGTTATTTCTTGAATTAGACCGTGACTGCTCACCCAGACAAAGAAATATTAAAGTTTGAAAATTTCTTATTTTGAGGAAAATTATGAATGTTTTTGGCCAAAATGTCAATTTTATATAGGAATTGGCTTCGAGAACTATCGAAATAGGTTCCAAACGGGCTAAACTTTCGTTAGGAGTAATTTCTGAGACATTTTTAAAAAAGTCTTTTTGCCATTTTTGACATTTTTAGCCAAAATTTGTACGAATCAGATTTTCCTCATAATGTCAGTAAATGTTGCTTAGACCCAACAGATGTTATTTCTTGAATTAGACCGTGACTGCTCACCCAGACAAAGAAATATTAAAGTTTGAAAATTTCTGATTTTGAGAATAATTATAAATGTTTTTGGCCAAAATGTAAATTTTATATAGGAATTGGCTTCGAAAACTATCGAAATAGGTTTCAAACGGGCTAAACTTTCGTTAGGAGTAATTTCTGAGACATTTTTTTAAAAGTCTTTTTGCCATTTTTGACATTTTTAGCCAAAATTTGTACGAATCAGATTTTCCTCATAATGTCAGGAAATGTTGCTTAGACCCAATAGATGTTATTTCTTGAATTAGACCCTGACTGTTCACCCAGACAAAGAAATATTAAATTTTGAAAATTTCTGATTTTGAGGAAAATTATAAATGTTTTTGGCCAAAATGTCAATTTTATATAGGAATTGGCTTCGAGAACTATCGAAATAGGTTCCAAACGGGCTAAACTTTGGTTAGAAGTAATTTCTGAGACATTTTTTAAAAAGTCTTTTTGCCATTTTTGACATTTTTAGCCAAAATTTGTACGAATCAGATTTTCCTCATAATGTCAGGAAATGTTGCTTAGACCCAATAGATGTTATTTCTTGAATTAGACCGTGACTGCTCACCCAGACAAAGAAATATTAAAGTTTGAAAATTTCTTATTTTGAGGAAAATTATGAATGTTTTTGGCCAAAATGTCAATTTTATATAGGAATTGGCTTCGAGAACTATCGAAATAGGTTCCAAACGGGCTAAACTTTCGTTAGGAGTAATTTCTGAGACATTTTTAAAAAAGTCTTTTTGCCATTTTTGACATTTTTAGCCAAAATTTGTACGAATCAGATTTTCCTCATAATGTCAGGAAATGTTGCTTAGACCCAATAGATGTTATTTCTTGAATTAGACCGTGACTGCTCACCCAGACAAAGAAATATTAAAGTTTGAAAATTTCTGATTTTGAGAATAATTATAAATGTTTTTGGCCAAAATGTAAATTTTATATAGGAATTGGCTTCGAAAACTATCGAAATAGGTTTCAAACGGGCTAAACTTTCGTTAGGAGTAATTTCTGAGACATTTTTTTAAAAGTCTTTTTGCCATTTTTGACATTTTTAGCCAAAATTTGTACGAATCAGATTTTGCTCATAATGTCAGGAAATGTTGCTTAGACCCAATAGATGTTATTTCTTGAATTAGACCCTGACTGTTCACCCAGACAAAGAAATATTAAATTTTGAAAATTTCTGATTTTGAGGAAAATTATAAATGTTTTTGGCCAAAATGTCAATTTTATATAGGAATTGGCTTCGAGAACTATCGAAATAGGTTCCAAACGGGCTAAACTTTGGTTAGAAGTAATTTCTGAGACATTTTTTAAAAAGTCTTTTTGCCATTTTTGACATTTTTAGCCAAAATTTGTACGAATCAGATTTTCCTCATAATGTCAGGAAATGTTGCTTAGACCCAATAGATGTTATTTCTTGAATTAGACCGTGACTGCTCACCCAGACAAAGAAATATAAAAGTTTGAAAATTTCTTATTTTGAGGAAAATTATGAATGTTTTTGGCCAAAATGTCAATTTTATATAGGAATTGGCTTCGAAAACTATCGAAATATGATCCAAACGGACTAAACTTTCGTTAGAAGTAATTTCTGAGACATTTTTTAAAAAGTATTTTTGCCATTTTTGACATTTTTAGCCAAAATTTGAACGAATCAGATTTTGCTCATAATGTCAGGAAATGTTGCTTAGACCCAATAGATGTTATTTCTTGATATAGACCGTGACTGCTCACCCAGACAAAGAAATATTAAAGTTTGAAAATTTCTGATTTTGAGGAAAATTATAAATCTTTTTGGCCAAAATGTCAATTTTATATAGGAATTGGCTTCGAGAACTATCGAAATAGGTTCCAAACGGGCTAAACTTTGGTTAGAAGTAATTTCTGAGACATTTTGAAACAAGTCCCTTTTGCCAATTTTGAAATTTTTAGCAAAAATTTGAACGAATCAGATTTTGCTCATAATGTCAGGAAATGTTGCTTAGACCCAATAGATGTTATTTGTACAAAGACACACGATGGGAGAAAATAGCCATTGCCCACATTTATTTCTTTTCTCGGACGGGCGCTCAGTTTACATTCTCATTGTATCTATTATTAGCCATCTATATTAAGCACCCTCACTGTGGCTCTTTCGAGTTCTTATTCGACAATTAACTTCGTTTACATCAAACCAACAGGTCATGAACTAATTAAACAAATTTGGTTAAGATTACCACTGGCACTAAGCCGGTTGTTATAATCAGTAGTTCAAGCAAAAGTGCTTTCGAATTCTTCTTCGCCAATTAACTTATTTTATCTCCAAACAACGGGTCAAGAACAATTGAACAAGTAATCTGGTAAAAAACAACGGCAATAACCCGGAACAATATGCTTACTTAATAAGTTACATTACTGGCGTAAACGGCTTGGCTTCCGGCATTGAAGTCCAGCAGTACATGTTAAAGCGTAGGCCCTAAAGGATGAACCACTGAAGTACGATATTTTGGCATTATGAAAAGCAAAAAACAGGTCCTTAAAATGCAACCATCCACTCGCCCAACGCCATGCCAGAGACCGAGAGAGGTTGATTCGGCGGGTGGTTCCTCCGCCGAGGGCCCCCGTGGTGTCCCGGGGCTAGATGCCTCCTCGGTCCCCGGCAAGTCCTCGCGACACGGCTGGTCGCGGAATCCGATTGTTTCGTGCCGAAAAGAGAAATCCCACAAAAACTCCAAAAAAAAACCCAACGAAAAATCCCACTTTTTTTTTTTTTTTTGTTGTTGTCCCCCGATCAGCCCGTCTTCTCAGAAGAATCTTGCGGTGCGCACTGCCAAGGAGAAATCTCCAACAAGGATGTCCGAACCAGCTGCCGAGAGGTGGATGCCATCCCGCGAGAAGAATTTGTGCTCATGAATGTCGAAATTGTGACCAAGAAAGGATGCATCGGCAAGCTGGAGAACTCTCCTTTTGGCAAACTTGTTCAGTGACGTGCGGATTAAATAGATGCAAGTTTGGGAGGTATATCGTTCGCCCCCAAAGTAAAACAACCTGGGCAGAATTGCTGACCAAACAAGATGCGCAAATGGGAAAAGCTCTATAGCAAGCTTGTATGAATCTTCGATTGCCTTGCGGCATTGTTTGGCGGGCCATCTGCCCAAGTCGTTCGATCCCAAATGGATAATCATTAAATCAGGTGGTGAGTATGCTCGACTCGCTCGGCTCATTATTTGTGGGAAGTCCTGTAGTGTTGCCCCGCCTTGCCCAATCCACGAAACCACTGAGTGAGCTGCTCCCAGATTTTCGCTGCCTGTGGAGCAGGCTCTCTCTTTCGCCCTCCGGACTAGGCTGTCGCCGACAACCCAAATGTTACCTCTGCGTACACCTGAAATAAACCACAATATCTGAGCAAGTATTGTTTTTCTGGTAAGTCCGCGCCGCCAGTATTCCTGCTAAACTTATTTGCGAATGTAAGATCTGAACGCATCACTGCGCCACCTGCCCATCTTCTGAATTTCCCTCTGGGAAAGACCATTTATCGCCGCGGTTGTCGCCGCGCCAATTCTAAAGGAATGCGTGCCGAATTCCAGCGGGGGGTCGCCAGCAAGGTGAAGGGTTTTTCGCAAGACCGCTCCAAATTGGTATCGGGTAACGGGCGACCCATTCGCGTGGCACAACAGCGGGCTTTTGTCATTGCTTGAACTGGGTACAAATAGGGAATACCGTTGCTGTCGATGCGGAGTAAAACAGTGGTGCCATGTTGGTCATTTTTAGAGAATCTAATACGCAACACCATTGACTGTGGGTTATTTTGTTTCATCTGAATGACCCCGATCGCAATCGCCCGGGAGGTTTCACCAAATCAATAAGGCGGCGAAGAAACGCCCTACCTGGCCGAACTGCGCGGCACAGAAAATTCAGCAAACCGATCAATGACTGTGTCTCCTTCAGCGTTAGCGACCGCTTTGCAAGTGTGTCGTTGATTTTTTGCCGAGTTTTGGACAGTTAATCCTCTGGAACTCGTATTTGCATCAGCTCTGTGTCAATTTCTAAACCCGGGAATGTTAGCCTTGTCGTGGGCCCTTCGTTTTTCTCTCACCCTAAGGGGACCCCTAGAAATAGACACATCGCTTTGAACTCCCGCATGATGGATAGACATGACAATTTCTCTGAAACCACCGCTTGTTGTGCGCCCACACAACGGAAATCATCCAGGTAATGGATTATCCCATCTGTTCCCAGGTTTGATTGCACACAGAACTCAAGAAATGATGAAAACGACTCGAAAATGCGGGTGCGCATCGAACTCCCATGGGCAAACATTTGTCGATGTAATATTTACCTTGGAATTTAATCCCTATCAGCTCAAAGTCGCGAACACAGATCGGAAGTAATCTGAAAGCCGATCGTATGTCTGCCTTTGCAAGTTCAGCCCCGGTCCCCGACCTAGCCACTAAATCGACTGCTTCGTCGAAGCTGGTGAATTTGACTTTGCATACCGAGTCGGGAAAAAATTCGTTTACCGAAGAGCCTTGTGGAAACGACAGACGGTTTATTAACCGAAATTCCCCGGGAGCTTTCTTTGGAACAAGACCCAATGGGTTTGATCTCAGGTTTCGGAGGGGGCGCTCCAGAAACGGACCCGCGTAGCGACCTAGCCGGACCTCTTTGTTAATTTTTTCCAAGGCAATTTTTGGATTTGTTTCGACCGACCGCAAGTTTGGGAGATCGACTGGCAGGCGGGGCCCTGAGTATTCGAGACTGAACCCGAATGTGAATCCTCTTTCTAAGAAGCGTGCAGCCTCTTTAAATGGGTAACTAGCGAGTTTGCTTTGCAGATTATGAACATGAATAGGACTCGGGGCCAATGTTGACAGGGACAAATTTGCGGGGTGGCTCAGGAAACCTTTCTTACTTTCGTGTTGTGGGGACGAGACTCGTGAAATTGGGGTTGAGTTTGGGGCAGGACACCTTGCCATGGTCGGTTGAGCCGCATGCAATGCATTTGTGGAAAAACCTACAATTGGCCCTGGCGCATTTCCCGGATCCGAAGTTGATTTCGTAGCAGATACCGGGACCTCCGGGCTGGTTTCCGCCTGGACGTCTATTACCGTAGGTCCGAAAGGGGCCGGTGCGCGACTTGCCGACTTGAAGATTTGTGTCAGGGCGTTGTCTGCCCTGAAACGACGGCTGCGCACTGCTACCGCCCGCAGTTCGCAATGGCCCACCCCCAACTACGTAGATTAGCCAAAGTTCCCCGTCGATAGTTGCCCACGGTTTGTTTAGACCCAAATGTTTTGACCGGAATTCGAGATCGTAATCTCGCCATCCAAATCCCGAGTATCGTGCCGCCGCGGAGCGAATGGTGTGGCAGTATTTCAACATTTGCTGAGCAGACTCTGGTCGAGTTTGAAGAAAAATGGCTGCGTAAACGAGAAACGCGTTGGTCCAAACCTCGATCGAGACAATCTTGTTTTTTGTCGGGGGTGAAGATTTAAGAGCAATGTGTTCGCCGACTTGAACCAGCAAAATTTCATCAGAAACTGACTGGAATGCAGTTATCCCTGGTGCTTTCACTAGCAAACCAAGGTCGATGAATTCCCCTTTTCCGACTTTTTCTTTGATGCTTTGTGAAACCGATGCCCCCAGCAATTCGCCTTGGGGCGACAGTGGGGAGGGGCACAGCGCGGGTGCCCCATGAACAAACGGGCCTTGCCTTGCCGTGGGAAACTCGCTTAGTAGCGTGGTTGGGCTCGGGACGAGTGAGGAGAAAGATGTGGCCGGAGAGTGAATGAACTGTGGGGTGGGTATGGAGGGGGTTAAAAGATTTGGCTGGGGCTCACCCGGTCTGTGTGTAGTACCCACTCCGGCTGTCTGCATGGGTTGTGCATCGAGCTGTACCACAGGTTCCGAGGTCGGTTGTGCGGAATATACTGCACCCGGTGCTGTAAAACCACTCGGTTGAACCGGTGACGGTGCGAGATGTCCCGGTTGTTGTGCCGGGCCAGTTGCTACCGGTGCGGTCAAACCTCTTGGCTGTACCAGGGGCGAAGCGTCGTGTGTTGGCCCTGGAGGCGGAGTTTGCTGCCCGCCGGCGGCGGTCGAGAGCTGGTGAGTTGAACGTGTCCTTGTCCCTGCTGTATCCGGTTGCCTGCTCTCTTGTGAAGTCGCCGGTGTGATTACTGTGCTTTGATTTTTTGGTTTACGTCCCCGTTTCTTTTTCCCAGCTGGAGCATCTTTCGGAGGAGCTGATGTCCTTTTCTTCCCCATAATATTTGTTCTTTGGGGACGCTGCCTGGTTCCTCGGTTAATCTCCGCCTCCCGTTTTGCTGTAATTCAGCAGTAATCACATGAGCGTCCGACAGAGTCAAAATATTTCGGGCAAGTGCCAGACAGCGCGCTCGCTAAACATTTGTTGACTGAACTTACACGACACCAGTCATGTGACCGGGTGTCAGGAGTGCGCCCCAATCAAAATCATTCCCGCGTACGCGCCAGGGAACGCGCCATGGGGCGCCAGGGAAATTCCACGATTGATACATTTCGAGCTAGCGCGTGACCTTAGTCGACCTTGCGCGGAACATCAAAGCGAACCGCAACGCTCGAGGACTTAGCGCGACATTTAGGAGACGGGTCGTGGCTTGTACAAAAGCGTTTGTGCCTGTAATGCCCAAACATCTTCTTGAAATAGACCGTGACTGCTCACCCAGACAAAGAAATATTAAAGTTTGAAAATTTCTGATTTTGAGGAAAATTATAAATGTTTTTGGCCAAAATGTAAATTTTATATAGAATTGGCTTCGAGAACTATCGAAATAGGTTCCAAACGGGCTAAACTTTCGTTAGGAGTAATTTCTGAGACATTTTTAAAAAAGAATTTTTGCCATTTTTGACATTTTTAGCCAAAATTTGTACGAATCAGATTTTGCTCATAATGTCAGGAAATGTTGCTTAGACCCAATAGATGTTATTTCTTGAATTAGACCGTGACTGTTCACCAAGACAAAGAAATATTAAAGTTTGAAAATTTCTGATTTTGAGGAAAATTATAAATGTTTTTGGCCAAAATGTAAATTTTATATAGGAATTGGCTTCAAGAACTATCGAAATAGGTTCCAAACGGGCTAAACTTTCGTTAGAAGTAATTTCTGAGACATTTTTTAAAAAGTATTTTTTTCCATTTTTGAAATTTTTAACCAAAATTTGTAGGAATCTGATTTTGCTCATAATGTCAGGAAATGTTGCTTAGACCCAATAGATGTTATTTCTTGAATTAGACCGTGACTGCTCATCCAGACAAAGAAATATTAAATTTTGAACATTTCTGATTTTGAGGAAAATTATGAATGTTTTTGGCCAAAATGTCAATTTTTTATAGGAATTGGCTTCAAGAACTATCGAAATAGGTTCCAAACGGGCTAAACTTTCGTTAGAAGTAATTTCTGAGACATTTTTTAAAAAGTATTTTTGCCATTTTTGACATTTTTAGCCAAAATGTGTACGAATCAGATTTTGCTCATAATGTCAGGAAATGTTGCTTAGACCCAATAGATGTTATTTCTTGAATTAGACCGTGACTGCTCACCCAGACAAAGAAATATTAAATTTTGAACATTTCTGATTTTGAGGAAAATTATGAATGTTTTTGGCCAAAATGTCAATTTTTTATAGGAATTGGCTTCAAGAACTATCGAAATAGGTTCCAAACGGGCTAAACTTTCGTTAGAAGTAATTTCTGAGACATTTTTTAAAAAGTATTTTTGCCATTTTTGACATTTTTAGCCAAAATGTGTACGAATCAGATTTTGCTCATAATGTCAGGAAATGTTGCTAAGACCCAATAGATGTTATTTCTTGAATTAGACCGTGACTGCTCACCCAGACAAAGAAATATTAAAGTTTGAAAATTTCTGATTTTGAGGAAAATTATAAATGTTTTTGGCCAAAATGTAAATTTTATATAGAATTGGCTTCGAGAACTATCGAAATAGGTTCCAAACGGGCTAAACTTTCGTTAGGAGTAATTTCTGAGACATTTTTAAAAAAGAATTTTTGCCATTTTTGACATTTTTAGCCAAAATTTGTACGAATCAGATTTTGCTCATAATGTCAGGAAATGTTGCTTAGACCCAATAGATGTTATTTCTTGAATTAGACCGTGACTGTTCACCAAGACAAAGAAATATTAAAGTTTGAAAATTTCTGATTTTGAGGAAAATTAAAAATGTTTTTGGCCAAAATGTAAATTTTATATAGGAATTGGCTTCAAGAACTATCGAAATAGGTTCCAAACGGGCTAAACTTTCGTTAGAAGTAATTTCTGAGACATTTTTTAAAAAGTATTTTTTTCCATTTTTGAAATTTTTAGCCAAAATTTGTAGGAATCTGATTTTGCTCATAATGTCAGGAAATGTTGCTTAGACCCAATATATGTTATTTCTTGAATTAGACCGTGACTGCTCACCCAGACAAAGAAATATTAAATTTTGAACATTTCTGATTTTGAGGAAAATTATGAATGTTTTTGGCCAAAATGTCAATTTTTTATAGGAATTGGCTTCAAGAACTATCGAAATAGGTTCCAAACGGGCTAAACTTTCGTTAGAAGTAATTTCTGAGACATTTTTTAAAAAGTATTTTTGCCATTTTTGACATTTTTAGCCAAAATGTGTACGAATCAGATTTTGCTCATAATGTCAGGAAATGTTGCTAAGACGCAATAGATGTTATTTCTTGAATTAGACCGTGACTGCTCACCCAGACAAAGAAATATTAAAGTTTGAAAATTTCTGATTTTGAGGAAAATTATAAATGTTTTTGGCCAAATTGTAAATTTTATATAGGAATTGGCTTCAAGAACTATCGAAATAGGTTCCAAATGGGCTAAACTTTCGTTAGAAGTAATTTCTGAGACATTTTTAAAAAAGTATTTTTGCCATTTTTGACATTTTTAGCCAAAATTTTTACGAATCAGATTTTGCTCATCTTTTTTAGGAAATGTTGCTTAGACCCAATAGATGTTATTTCTTGAAATAGACCGTGACTGCTCACCCAGACAAAGAAATATTAAAGTTTGAAAATTTTTGATTTTGAGGAAAATTATAAATGTTTTTGGCCAAAATGTAAATTTTATATAGGAATTGGCTTTAAAACAATCGAAATAGGTTCCAAATGGGCTAAACTTTCGTTAGGAGTAATTTCTGAGACATTTTTTTAAAAGTCAATTTTTGGCAATTTTTGACAAAAATCGCGTATGTTTTTTGTCATTTTTGGCCAAAATTTGTACGAATCAGATTTTCCTCATCATGTCAGGAAATGTTGATTAGACCCAATAGATGTTATTTCTTGAATTAGACCGTGACTGTTCATCCAGACAAAGAAATATTAAAGTTTGAAAATTTCTGATTTTGAGGAAAATTATAAATGTTTTTGGCCAAAATGTCAATTTTATATAGGAATTGGCTTCGAGAACTATCGAAATATGTTCCAAACGGGCTAAACTTTCGTTAGAAGTAATTTCTGAGACATTTTTTAAAAAGTCTTTTTGCCATTTTTGACATTTTTAGCCAAAATTTGAACGAATCAGATTTTGCTCATAATGTCAGGAAATGTTGCTTAGACCCAATAGATGTTATTTCTTGAAATAGACCGTGACTGCTCACACAGACAAAGAAATATTAAAGTTTGAAAATTTCTGATTTTGAGGAAAATTATAAATGTTTTTGGCCAAAATGTAAATTTTATATAGGAATTGGCTTTAAGAACTATCGAAATAGGTTCCAAACGGGCAAAACTTTCGTTAGGAGTAATTTCGGAGACATTTTTTAAAAATTCGTTTTGCCATTATACTTGGACGCAAGTGAGGTACAGTGGAAACACAAAATCTTCAATTGGTTCTTTGCTGCAGCCAAAAGCAGGTGTTTATTTGACCAAAACTTCTTGGGATGAACAAAAGATGTGGACCAACAATATGGCCCCTTTTGTTGTCCTCTTTTAGCGGACTCACCTGACCCAACCATTAATTTGCGGGCTCACCTGACCCAAACATTAATGGGACCTTAACCTTGGTCCATCTTATAGCGGGCTCACCTGACCCAAACATTACTGGGACCTTAACCTTGGTCCATCTTTTAGCGGGCTCACCTGACCCAACATTTTCGGGACCTTCACCTTGGTCCATCTTTTAGCGGGCTCACCTGACCCAAACCATGGACCTTACTTTTGGTCCTATTTTATTTAAATTATGTCTTAAATTCCATTTGATATTAACCCAGATAATGCGCTGTTCAATCGTCGTACGGCTGGATCGAACGATAATCTCTCGGGGAACAGCAGGAGAGATTGCACGTCTGTGCTATTCATATTCTCTGATTAACATAAAAAGTTATTACACACTACAATCTACAGAAACACTTTTTTCAAAAACAATACTATGGCTGTCTGCATCTCGCAAATTAGGCAGTTGCATTCGTGAAGGCGGAATGAAGGGGAGGAGGCGGGATGACGAAAAATTATAAGTTTTGGTCAAATTTCTTGCTGCATAGCTGCAACGAAATACTGGCCGCCAAGCCTCGTGGTCTTGGCTAAATACCCAGGCCCTTGGGCGGACCTTTCATCCGATTGGTCAAGGTATAGGATATCAGGAAATTTCATTGGTCAATCCCAACTCTTGATCTGCATAGCAACCAACAAAAAAGGACCTTATTTGGTAAGGAATTTTGCTTCATTCCGTTTCGACGCTTTTTCTCCGAAAGTCAAGCCAACTTCTTCAGATTTCGCAATCCACCCGAAACGAAGGCTGGCCGTTTTGCTAAAGTTGCAAAATTCATAACGACATCGAAACGTTACTGGTTGCGCAATGCAGAACGACAATTTGTGCCAAGTATAAAGCATTTTATCCTTTAGAGATAAAATCAATTATACTTGGACGCAAGTGAGGTACAGTGGAAACACAAAATCTTCAATTGGTTCTTTGCTGCAGCCAAAAGCAGCTGTTTATTTGACCAAAACTTCTTGGGATGAACAAAAGATGTGGACCAACAATATGGCCCCTTTTGTTGTCCTCTTTTAGCGGGCTCACCTGACCCAACCATTAATTTGCGGGCTCACCTGACCCAAACATTAATGGGACCTTAACCTTGGTCCATCTTATAGCGGGCTCACCTGACCCAAACATTACTGGGACCTTAACCTTGGTCCATCTTTTAGCGGGCTCACCTGACCCAACATTTTCGGGACCTTCACCTTGGTCCATCTTTTAGCGGGCTCACCTGACCCAAACCATGGACCTTACTTTTGGTCCTATTTTATTTAAATTATGTCTTAAATTCCATGTGATATTAACCCAGATAATGCGCTGTTCAATCGTCGTACGGCTGGATCGAACGATAATCTCTCGGGGAACAGCAGGAGAGATTGCACGTCTGTGCTATTCATATTCTCTGATTAACATAAAAAGTTATTACACACTACAATCTACAGAAACACTTTTTTCAAAAACAATACTATGGCTGTCTGCATCTCGCAAATTAGGCAGTTGCATTCGTGAAGGCGGAATGAAGGGGAGGAGGCGGGATGACGAAAAATTATAAGTTTTGGTCAAATTTCTTGCTGCATAGCTGCAACGAAATACTGGCCGCCAAGCCTCGTGGTCTTGGCTAAATACCCAGGCCCTTGGGCGGACCTTTCATCCGATTGGTCAAGGTATAGGATATCAGGAAATTTCATTGGTCAATCCCAACTCTTGATCTGCATAGCAACCAACAAAAAAGGACCTTATTTGGTAAGGAATTTTGCTTCATTCCGTTTCGACGCTTTTTCTCCGAAAGTCAAGCCAACTTCTTCAGATTTCGCAATCCACCCGAAACGAAGGCTGGCCGTTTTGCTAAAGTTGCAAAATTCATAACGACATCGAAACGTTACTGGTTGCGCAATGCAGAACGACAATTTGTGCCAAGTATAAAGCATTTTATCCTTTAGAGATAAAATCAATTATACTTGGACGCAAGTGAGGTACAGTGGAAACACAAAATCTTCAATTGGTTCTTTGCTGCAGCCAAAAGCAGCTGTTTATTTGACCAAAACTTCTTGGGATGAACAAAAGATGTGGACCAACAATATGGCCCCTTTTGTTGTCCTCTTTTAGCGGGCTCACCTGACCCAACCATTAATTTGCGGGCTCACCTGACCCAAACATTAATGGGACCTTAACCTTGGTCCATCTTATAGCGGGCTCACCTGACCCAAACATTACTGGGACCTTAACCTTGGTCCATCTTTTAGCGGGCTCACCTGACCCAACATTTTCGGGACCTTCACCTTGGTCCATCTTTTAGCGGGCTCACCTGACCCAAACCATGGACCTTACTTTTGGTCCTATTTTATTTAAATTATGTCTTAAATTCCATGTGATATTAACCCAGATAATGCGCTGTTCAATCGTCGTACGGCTGGATCGAACGATAATCTCTCGGGGAACAGCAGGAGAGATTGCACGTCTGTGCTATTCATATTCTCTGATTAACATAAAAAGTTATTACACACTAAAATCTACAGAAACACTTTTTTCAAAAACAATACTATGGCTGTCTGCATCTCGCAAATTAGGCCAAACGCATAGCGTCCCAAGAGAAAGACAGCTCAACAAGCATGACGAATTACGCTAAACCTACATGTATATAGCAATGCTAAACTAATACACCTCACAAAAAGGCCGAAATGGCTTGGCACAGGTTATCGCGGTAAATGCGGTTACCCAGAGGCGACAGATGTATTGCATCAAATCTATATAGGGCAGCCTCAGTCCACTTAAATTGTGGATGATGTAAATTACTGACTCCCAACCTACTACCCTGGGACCGCGCCCAGCGGTTCAATGTACGCCGTTTTTTCTCCATCCCTTTCTGAGACCTAGCCCCGAAATAGTACAGACGCGGTAAAAGATCGGACCAAATTACTGCAGCGTGCGGAAAAAGGTCGGCACATGTGCGCATGGATAAAACTAATCTTTGTCTAAATGAAAATTCGTCGACCGCGACCAAATCGTTAGTTCCCAGATGAATAAGCAGAATTGATGGGGGAGGGCCAGGCATATCAGTCAACAGCTGGGTTAAATAACATAGGTGTGCGCCGCTTTGACCTCGCCACCTCACTGACAGCGGAAGACTTAAAGAAGCTTCAGCCCAACGCACTATTGAATCTCCCACTATCCATACTGGACCTATAGGAACAAGGCAAATAACATTATGGCTGTGAATATTCAAGAATTTTCCTTGTCCGATCGGATATCAAAACGTGTCTACACACCTGGCCAGGGAGAACTTGGCACAGGTCGTAGGTATGTTGCAACCGCGTTTGAGCGCCATTGACCCATAGATTGTATGTTTTCGCGAGAGACCCCCATTTGAAATGCCACAGAGGCTGCTCCGATCCGCAAGGAATGACCTTTAATGCGGTCGGCAGGTATGTTGTTAAATGCCAGTGCTTTCTTAAGAACCGCGTTGAACTGATAGCGAGTAAGGGGGGTACAGTCAAAATGGCAGAAGTATGGGCCGGCATGTTGTGGGCGTACCTGAGCATAGGTGCTTAGCGCTGAAACTGGACAAAGGGAAACATTATCGGATGGCTTTAAACATACAAGTTGAGGTGGGCCACGTTGATTATTTTTACTCTGTTTGAATGATATGTTAACACAACATCCAGAATTGCTGTACGAAATTTCGACGTCAGAATCAGTAATCACGGATGGTTGAGTGTGAGACCGTGAGTTAGCCGTGAATTCCCCGATACGCATGAAACCAAAATATGCACTTAGAATTGCGGCTGAAAACATTTGTGACTCATATAGCGATGAACAAACATGGGGAAGAGCCTGCACGATCAAAGCAAGCATTGGTAGAGAAACAGGCAGGCGAGAATCTCGCGAGGGGCGTGCGCGGCGACATCCTTCAAGAAGTTTTGAAACCAGAAAATCTTTAGTTGGGTCGGGCCAACCTTGCAACCTGTGTTTGTATCCAACCGCCGATACGTAAGTAGAAATTGTAGCGGGGGAAATAGATTGCAATGATAACCAGGCTATAAACTGCCGGATCTCATACATTGTCGCCGGGCACACCCCTGATAGTCGCTGTTGACGAAACCGACAAAATGATGCCCAACCTGTTTCGTATGTTTTATGAGTACCTGGTGCTAATGAAGCGTGTAACAGCCGGCTCATTTCATTCTCTACCAGACCGCAGGAAGATGAGGTAACGGCGTTGGGATCGGGTCTGCTTGTGGGGCCAGTTCGCGAAAACGGGACATCTGGAAACGGGATAGAGAGCAGACGCACCAGATGCATTATCCTTGGGCAGGGGGAGGATTGCTTGTTAATAATATGGACAACGGCCATGTTGTCAGTGTTAAACCGCAATTTGCGGTTCTGGAAATTAGGCGCCCAACCAAGGATAGCGACCACTATGGGAAAGAGTTCCAGGAATGCAATGGATGGTGGGTTCGTCATTAATTCAGAGGACCAACGACCTTGCATCCATTTCCCGTCAAAATATGCACCAAAACCTATGCTAGCGGCCGCGTCCGTGTACAACGCAATTGTTTTGTTATCCTCCCATCGCCTGCTAGAAAATGCCGATACGCCATTAAAACGACTGAGGAATTCTAACCACATGAGCAAATCAAGTCGCGCTCCTTGAGAAATACGAACTTTGTGATGTGGCCGTTTTAAGCCTTTAGTGAGGTTGGTTAAACGTCGCAAAAATGCCCGACCTGGGGCAATCGCCCTGCACAAGAAATTGAGTGAGCCTAATAGCGACTGCAGTGACACAAGCGTGGCCTTTGTCTTACTCAAGAATGCATGAATTTGATTACTGGTGCCACGAACCTTTTCAAGTGGTACCTTAACTATGGCATTAACAGTATCAATTTACGAACCCAGGTATTTCATCGTTTGTACCGGTCCCTCGGTTTTCTCGTGCGCTAAGGGGACGTTTAGTGTGGCGCACACTGATTGAAAAACATCCAGTAATCGTGAACATGAGGCAGCCGAACTGCCCACAAACAAGAAGTCATCTAGATAGTGCGTGACTAAAGATGTATCACCCATGCTCTTCACTTGAAATTCCAAAAATGAACTAAATTTTTCAAAAAGCGAGCAGGAAATGGCACATCCCATTGGCATACACTTATCGAAATAAAAATGATTTTCAAAGGAAAAACCAAGCAGTTCATAATCGGTAGGTGCTACAGGCAACAAACGAAATGCGGATTTTATATCGGATTTAGCCACCCAAGCCGATTCCCCCACGTTTGTGATCAAATCAACGGCCTCATCGAACGATGCATAGTGAACGGCACATCGTTCCCTATCGATAAACTCATTGATGGAGTTACCGGCGGGGTACGAAAGGTGATGAATGAGTCTAAAGGTGTTAGGTGTACTCTTAGGGACTAATCCTATGGGGGAACACTGCAGATTAGAAAACGGCCGAGTTTTATAGGGGCCTGCAATCCTGCCTAAACTGATCTCTTTTAGAAGTTTTTCTTTGACAACCCAATCACGTTCAGATGCTGAAGCTAAACACTTGGAATCACGCGGCCTGCGTGGACCTTCATACCCCAATGAAAACCCATGTTTAAAACCGTTACTTAAAATAAGACCGTCCTCTGTGAGTGGATAATGTGTCAGCCATCTATCTAAAACAGTGTGATTAATTGGCGTTGGCACCACGAAGGGAATTCCCTTTAGAGGGAAGCTGAGTTGTGGAAGGGGGTGGTGCGGTGGTAACATTGGTTGATTTATTGTAAATCTCCCCCTTGCCTGAATTGGTGAATGGAACTCTGGGCTGACGGGGACCGGGTTGTGACTGCGTACGTTGCGTGAACGAATTACGGGGCGCAGTGGAACCCACTGAGCACCGTGAAGATCCGTGGCCTGGGCGCAGACACTTGCTACAGGTGTAAGCGTACTTACACCCGAGAAATGAACAACCGTGACTGTTGAAAGCAAAGCAGTGCCCAGGCCTCAGGTTTTTAGAGATAGGTGCCCCCATTTGGCTGTTCGCACGGTAATTGACGGTTTGGTTAGTCACAGGGATCGCAGCAACCGTAACCCAGAGTTCCATATCATTTTCTCCCCATGAGCGAGTGGGTTCAATTTCCATCTTTAACCGAAACTGCTCATCATAAGTGCGCCACCCGTACCCCGTGAACAGGGTTGATGCCATCCGAATTAATTCACAATATTTCAGAAGCTCTGCGTACCGATGGGTGTGTTTTCCCAGATAAATGGTCATAAACGTATGAAAAGCGGATTGCCATACTAGAAATGACTCAATACGTTTTCGGGATGGGCCAGGTTTTTTCAGGACCAGGTTGTCCCCTTCCATCGCAAATGTTAAATTTGATTGCTCAGAACGTGACGACACGGCATTAGCGGTGTCGTTGTACAGTGGCGCCAAATCAACGTATTGCCCTGCCCAAATCTTGTCATTGGTACTATGAGGAATGTGAAAGCCCAAAGATGCACATTTACTTATCTGAAACAATGGGACTGGGCGGTCATTCGCCTCTACATTAATCCCACTAAATGGAATTGCCTCGGTGTGAGAAGTAATACCATACTCACCACCCCCTGGAAAACTAGTGTGAGGCCTTGACAAAGAAACAGTGTTCATGTTCATGTTATTGCCGTGATGCAGTTCATCTTGCACTGCCACTGGTGGTGGATGGACATCAAGGATTGCCGGCGGTGACATCGGTACAACATTAGCTTGCTCCGCGTCCGGGGCCAGGTGGGGTTGTATTCGGGGTCGCCCACGTCCACGACGAGCTGGTGGCTCTGGTCTTTTTGATGCGGGTCGTTTGCATGATCTTTTTGGCTGAGGCGCTTTGTCCGCATTTTCGCCGGGTTGTCGAGCTGCGGTCTGTTTCTTGTACGGCATTGTTTTTGGAGGTGGCAATCTTTTAGCAAATAAGTTTTTTCTCGTCCTGTCTTACATCCAAGAGGAGCACAAATTGGATGATCTCTCGCAAAGTGAAATGCGAACGCTATTCCATATGTCCCGATGCAACGGGAAGACGAGCCCAAATTAAATGATCTCTCGAAGATCGCAGTGAAATGCGAACGCTTTTCCAGATGTTCCGATGAAACGGGACGATGATGACGAAAAATTATAAGTTTTGGTCAAATTTCTTGCTGCATAGCTGCAACGAAATACTGGCCGCCAAGCCTCGTGGTCTTGGCTAAATACCCAGGCCCTTGGGCGGACCTTTCATCCGATTGGTCAAGGTATAGGATATCAGGAAATTTCATTGGTCAATCCCAACTCTTGATCTGCATAGCAACCAACAAAAAAGGACCTTATTTGGTAAGGAATTTTGCTTCATTCCGTTTCGACGCTTTTTCTCCGAAAGTCAAGCCAACTTCTTCAGATTTCGCAATCCACCCGAAACGAAGGCTGGCCGTTTTGCTAAAGTTGCAAAATTCATAACGACATCGAAACGTTACTGGTTGCGCAATGCAGAACGACAATTTGTGCCAAGTATAAAGCATTTTATCCTTTAGAGATAAAATCAATTTTTGACATTTTTAGCCAAAATTTGTACGAATCAGATTTTGCTCATGATGTCAGGAAATGTTGATTAGACCCAATAGATGTTATTTCTTGAATTAGACCGTGACTGTTCACCCAGACAAAGAAATATTAAAGTTTGAAAATTTCTGATTTTGAGGAAAATTATAAATGTTTTTGGCCAAAATGTCAATTTTTTATAGGAATTGGCTTCAAGAACTATCGAAATAGGTTCCAAACGGGCTAAACTTTCGTTAGAAGTAATTTCTGAGACATTTTTTAAAAAGTATTTTTACCATTTTTGACATTTTTAGCCAACATTTGTACGAATCATATTTTGCTCATAATGTCAGGAAATGTTGCTTAGACCCAATAGATGTTATTTCTTGAATTAGACCGTGACTGCTCACCCAGACAAAGAAATATTAAAGTTTGAAAATTTCTGATTTTGAGGAAAATTATAAATGTTTTTGGCCAAAATGTCAATTTTATATAGGAATTGGCTTCAAGAACTATCGAAATAGGTTCCAAACGGGCTAAACTTTCGTTAGGAGTAATTTCTGAGACATTTTTTAAAAAGTCTTTTTGCCATTTTTGACATTTTGAGCCAAAATGTGTACGAATCAGATTTGCTCATAATGTCAGGAAATGTTGCTTAGACCCACTAGATGTTATTTCTTGAATTAGACCGTGACTGCTCACCCAGACAAAGAAATATTAAAGTTTGAAAATTTCTGATTTTGAAGAAAATTATAAATGTTTTTGGCCAAAATGTAAATTTTATATAGGAATTGGCTTCAAGAACTATCGAAATAGGTTCCAAATGGGCTAAACTTTCGTTAGAAGTAATTTCTGAGACATTTTTTAAAAAGTCAATTTTTGGCCATTTTTGAAAAAAATCGCTTATGTTTTTTGTCATTTTTGGCCAAAAATTGTACGAATCAGATTTTCCTCATAATGTCAGGAAATGTTGCTTAGACCCAATAGATGTTATTTCTTGAATAAGACCGTGACTGCTCACCCAGACAAAGAAATATTAAAGTTTGAAAATTTCTGATTTTGAGGGAAATTATAAATGTTTTTGGCCAAAATGTCAATTTTATATAGGAATTGGCTTCGAGAACTATCGAAATAGGTTCCAAACGGGCTAAACTTTCGTTAGGAGTAATTTCTGAGACATTTTTAAAAAAGTCTTTTTGCCATTTTTGACATTTTTAGCCAAAATGTGTACGAATCAGATTTTGCTCATAATGTCAGGAAATGTTGCTTAGACCCAATAGATGTTATTTCTTGAATTAGACCGTGACTGCTCACCCAGACAAAGAAATATTAAAGTTTGAAAATTTCTGATTTTGAAGAAAATTATCAATGTTTTTGGCCAAAATGTAAATTTTATATAGGAATTGGCTTCAAGAACTATCGAAATAGGTTCCAAATGGGCTAAACTTTCGTTAGGAGTAATTTCTGAGACATTTTTTTAAAAGTCAATTTTTGGCAATTTTTGACAAAAATCGCTTATGTTTTTTGTCATTTTTGGCCAAAAATTGTACGAATCAGATTTTCCTCATCATGTCAGGAAATGTTGCTTAGACCGAATAGATGTTAATTCTTGAATTAGACCGTGACTGCTCACCCAGACAAATAAATATTAAATTTTGAAAATTTATGATTTTGAGGAAAATTATAAATGTTTTTGGCCAAAATGTAAATTTTATATAGGAATTGGCTTCGAGAACTATCGAAATAGGTTCCAAACGGGCTAAACTTTCGTTAGGAGTAATTTCTGAGACATTTTTAAAAAAGTATTTTTGCCATTTTTGACATATTTAGCCAAAATTTGTACGAATCATATTTTGCTCATAATGTCAGGAAATGTTGCTTAGACCCAATAGATGTTATTTCTTGAAATAGACCGTGACTGCTCACCCAGACAAAGAAATATTAAAGTTTGTAAATTTCTGATTTTGAGGAAAACTATAAATGTTTTTGGCCAAAATGTCAATTTTATATAGGAATTGGCTTCGAGAACTATCGAAATAGGTTCCAAACGGGCTAAACTTTGGTTAGAAGTAATTTCTGAGACATTTTTTAAAAAGTCCTTTTGCCATTTTTGACATTTTTAGCCAAAATTTGAACGAATCAGATTTTGCTCATAATGTCAGGAAATGTTGTTTAGACCCAATAGATGTTATTTCTTGAAATAGACCGTGACTGCTCACCCAGACAAAGAAATATTAAAGTTTGAAAATTTCTGATTTTGAGGAAAATTATAAATGTTTTTGGCCAAAATGTCATTTTTTCATAGGAATTGGCTTCGAGAACTATCGAAATAGGTTCCAAACGGGCTAAACTTTCGTTAGAAGTAATTTCTGAGACATTTTTTAAAAAGTATTTTTTTCCATTTTTGAAATTTTTAGCCAAAATTTGTAGGAATCAGATTTTGCTCATAATGTCAGGAAATGTTGCTTAGACCCAATAGATGTTATTTCTTGAATTAGACCGTGACTGCTCACCCAGACAAAGAAATATTAAAGTTTGAAAATTTCTGATTTTGAGGAAAATTATAAATGTTTTTGGCCAAAATGTAAATTTTATATAGGAATTGGCTTCAAGAACTATCGAAATAGGTTCCAAACGGGCTAAACTTTCGTTAGGAGTAATTTCTGAGACATTTTTTAAAAAGAATTTTTGCCATTTTTGACATTTTTAGCCAAAATTTGTACGAATCAGATTTTGCTCATAATGTCAGGAAATGTTGCTTAGACCCAATAGATGTTATTTCTTGAATTAGACCGTGACTGTTCACCCAGACAAAGAAATATTAAAATTCGAAAATTTCTGATTTTGAGGAAAATTATAAATGTTTTTGGCCAAAATGTCAATTTTATATAGGAATTGGCTTCGAGAACTATCGGAATAGGTTCCAAACGGGCTAAACTTTGGTTAGAAGTAATTTCTGAGACATTTTTTAAAAAGTCCTTTTGCCATTTTTGACATTTTTAGCCAAAATTTGAACGAATCAGATTTTGCTCATAATGTCAGGAAATGTTGTTTAGACCCAATAGATGTTATTTCTTGAAATAGACCGTGACTGCTCACCCAGACAAAGAAATATTAAAGTTTGAAAATTTCTGATTTTGAGGAAAATTATAAATGTTTTTGGCCAAAATGTCATTTTTTCATAGGAATTGGCTTCGAGAACTATCGAAATAGGTTCCAAACGGGCTAAACTTTCGTTAGAAGTAATTTCTGAGACATTTTTTAAAAAGTATTTTTTTCCATTTTTGAAATTTTTAGCCAAAATTTGTAGGAATCAGATTTTGCTCATAATGTCAGGAAATGTTGCTTAGACCCAATAGATGTTATTTCTTGAATTAGACCGTGACTGCTCACCCAGACAAAGAAATATTAAAGTTTGAAAATTTCTGATTTTGAGGAAAATTATAAATGTTTTTGGCCAAAATGTAAATTTTATATAGGAATTGGCTTCAAGAACTATCGAAATAGGTTCCAAACGGGCTAAACTTTCGTTAGGAGTAATTTCTGAGACATTTTTTAAAAAGAATTTTTGCCATTTTTGACATTTTTAGCCAAAATTTGTACGAATCAGATTTTGCTCATAATGTCAGGAAATGTTGCTTAGACCCAATAGATGTTATTTCTTGAATTAGACCGTGACTGTTCACCCAGACAAAGAAATATTAAAATTCGAAAATTTCTGATTTTGAGGAAAATTATAAATGTTTTTGGCCAAAATGTCAATTTTATATAGGAATTGGCTTCGAGAACTATCGAAATAGGTTCCAAACGGGCTAAACTTTGGTTAGAAGTAATTTCTGAGACATTTTTTAAAAAGTCCTTTTGCCATTTTTGACATTTTTAGCCAAAATTTGAACGAATCAGATTTTGGTCATAATGTCAGGAAATGTTGCTTAGACCCAATAGATGTTATTTCTTGAATTAGACCGTGACTGTTCACCCAGACAAAGAAATATTAAAGTTTGAAAATTTCTGATTTTGAGGAAAATTATAAATGTTTTTGGCCAAAATGTCAATTTTATATAGGAATTGGCTTCGAGAACTATCGAAATAGGTTCCAAACGGGCTAAACTTTGGTTAGAAGTAATTTCTGAGACATTTTTTTAAAAGTCTTTTTGCCATTTTTGACATTTTTAGCCAAAATTTGTACTAATCAGATTTTGCTCATAATGTCAGGAAATGTTGCTTAGACCCAATAGATGTTATTTCTTGAATTAGACCGTGACTGTTCACCCAGACAAAGAAATATTAAAGTTCGAAAATTTCTGATTTTGAGGAAAATTATAAATGTTTTTGGCCAAAATGTCAATTTTATATAGGAATTGGCTTCGAGAACTATCGAAATAGGTTCCAAACGGGCTAAACTTTGGTTAGAAGTAATTTCTGAGACATTTTTTAAAAAGTCCTTTTGCCATTTTTGACATTTTTAGCCAAAATTTGAACGAATCAGATTTTGGTCATAATGTCAGGAAATGTTGCTTAGACCCAATAGATGTTATTTCTTGAATTAGACCGTGACTGTTCACCCAGACAAAGAAATATTAAAGTTTGAAAATTTCTGATTTTGAGGAAAATTATAAATGTTTTTGGCCAAAATGTCAATTTTATATAGGAATTGGCTTCGAGAACTATCGAAATAGGTTCCAAACGGGCTAAACTTTGGTTAGAAGTAATTTCTGAGACATTTTTTAAAAAGTCCTTTTGCCATTTTTGACATTTTTAGCCAAAATTTGAACGAATCAGATTTTGGTCATAATGTCAGGAAATGTTGCTTAGACCCAATAGATGTTATTTCTTGAATTAGACCGTGACTGTTCACCCAGACAAAGAAATATTAAAGTTTGAAAATTTCTGATTTTGAGGAAAATTATAAATGTTTTTGGCCAAAATGTCAATTTTATATAGGAATTGGCTTCGAGAACTATCGAAATAGGTTCCAAACGGGCTAAACTTTGGTTAGAAGTAATTTCTGAGACATTTTTTTAAAAGTCTTTTTGCCATTTTTGACATTTTTAGCCAAAATTTGTACTAATCAGATTTTGCTCATAATGTCAGGAAATGTTGCTTAGACCCAATAGATGTTATTTCTTGAATTAGACCGTGACTGTTCACCCAGACAAAGAAATATTAAAGTTCGAAAATTTCTGATTTTGAGGAAAATTATAAATGTTTTTGGCCAAAATGTCAATTTTATATAGGAATTGGCTTCGAGAACTATCGAAATAGGTTCCAAACGGGCTAAACTTTGGTTAGAAGTAATTTCTGAGACATTTTTTAAAAAGTCCTTTTGCCATTTTTGACATTTTTAGCCAAAATTTGAACGAATCAGATTTTGGTCATAATGTCAGGAAATGTTGCTTAGACCCAATAGATGTTATTTCTTGAATTAGACCGTGACTGTTCACCCAGACAAAGAAATATTAAAGTTTGAAAATTTCTGATTTTGAGGAAAATTATAAATGTTTTTGGCCAAAATGTCAATTTTATATAGGAATTGGCTTCGAGAACTATCGAAATAGGTTCCAAACGGGCTAAACTTTGGTTAGAAGTAATTTCTGAGACATTTTTTAAAAAGTCTTTTTGCCATTTTTGACATTTTTAGCCAAAATTTGTACGAATCAGATTTTGCTCATAATGTCAGGAAATGTTGCTTAGACCCAATAGATGTTATTTCTTGAATTAGACCGTGACTGTTCACCCAGACAAAGAAATATTAAAGTTTGAAAATTTCTGATTTTGAGGAAAATTATAAATGTTTTTGGCCAAAATGTCAATTTTATATAGGAATTGGCTTCGAGAACTATCGAAATAGGTTCCAAACGGGCTAAACTTTGGTTAGAAGTAATTTCTGAGACATTTTTTAAAAAGTCCTTTTGCCATTTTTGACATTTTTAGCCAAAATTTGAACGAATCAGATTTTGCTCATAATGTCAGGAAATGTTGCTTAGACCCAATAGATGTTATTTCTTGAAATAGACCGTGACTGCTCACCCAGACAAAGAAATATTAAAGTTTGAAAATTTCTGATTTGGAGGAAAATTCTAAATGTTTTTGGCCAAAATGTAAATTTTATATAGGAATTGGCTTCGAGAACTATCGAAATAGGTTCCAAACGGGCTAAACTTTCGTTAGGGGGAAATTTCTGAGACATTTTTTAAAAATAATTTTTGCCATTTTTGACATTTTTAGCCAAAATTTGTACGAATCAGATTTTGCTCATAATGTCAGGAAATGTTGCTTAGACCCAATAGATGTTATTTCTTGAATTAGACCGTGACTGTTCACCCAGACAAAGAAATATTAAAGTTTGAAAATTTCTGATTTTGAGGAAAATTCTAAATGTTTTTGGCCAAAATGTAAATTTTATATAGGAATTGGCTTCAAGAACTATCGAATAGGTTCCAAACGGGCTAAACTTTGGTTAGAAGTAATTTCTGAGACATTTTTTTAAAAGTCTTTTTGCCATTTTTGACATTTTTAGCCAAAATGTGTACGAATCAGATTTTGCTCATAATGTCAGGAAATGTTGCTTAGACCCAATATATGTTATTTCTTGAATTAGACCGTGACTGCTCACCCAGACAAAGAAATATTAAAGTTTGAAAATTTCTGATTTTGAAGAAAATTATCAATGTTTTTGGCCAAAATGTAAATTTTATATAGGAATTGGCTTCAAGAACTATCGAAATAGGTTCCAAATGGGCTAAACTTTCGTTAGGAGTAATTTCTGAGACATTTTTTTAAAAGTCAATTTTTGGCAATTTTTGACAAAAATCGCTTATGTTTTTTGTCATTTTTGGCCAAAAATTGTACGAATCAGATTTTCCTCATCATGTCAGGAAATGTTGCTTAGACCGAATAGATGTTATTTCTTGAATTAGACCGTGACTGCTCACCCAGACAAATAAATATTAAATTTTGAAAATTTATGATTTTGAGGAAAATTATAAATGTTTTTGGCCAAAATGTAAATTTTATATAGGAATTGGCTTCGAGAACTATCGAAATAGGTTCCAAACGGGCTAAACTTTCGTTAGGAGTAATTTCTGAGACATTTTTAAAAAAGTCTTTTTGCCATTTTTGACATTTTCAGCCAAAATTTGTACGAATCATATTTTGCTCATAATGTCAGGAAATGTTGCTTAGACCCAATAGATGTTATTTCTTGAAATAGACCGTGACTGCTCACCCAGACAAAGAAATATTAAAGTTTGTAAATTTCTGATTTTGAGGAAAATTATAAATGTTTTTGGCCAAAATGTCAATTTTATATAGGAATTGGCTTCGAGAACTATCGAAATAGGTTCCAAACGGGCTAAACTTTGGTTAGAAGTAATTTCTGAGACATTTTTTAAAAAGTCCTTTTGCCATTTTTGACATTTTTAGCCAAAATTTGAACGAATCAGATTTTGCTCATAATGTCAGGAAATGTTGCTTAGACCCAATAGATGTTATTTCTTAAAATAGACCGTGACTGCTCACCCAGACAAAGAAATATTAAAGTTTGAAAATTTCTGATTTTAAGGAAAATTATAAATGTTTTTGGCCAAAATGTCATTTTTTTATAGGAATTGGCTTCGAGAACTATCGAAATAGGTTCCAAACGGGCTAAACTTTCGTTAGAAGTAATTTCTGAGACATTTTTTAAAAAGTATTTTTTTCCATTTTTGAAATTTTTAGCCAAAATTTGTAGGAATCAGATTTTGCTCATAATGTCAGGAAATGTTGCTTAGACCCAATAGATGTTATTTCTTGAATTAGACCGTGACTGCTCACCCAGACAAAGAAATATTAAAGTTTGAAAATTTCTGATTTTGAGGAAAATTATAAATGTTTTTGGCCAAAATGTAAATTTTATATAGGAATTGGCTTCAAGAACTATCGAAATAGGTTCCAAACGGGCTAAACTTTCGTTAGGAGTAATTTCTGAGACATTTTTTAAAAAGAATTTTTGCCATTTTTGACATTTTTAGCCAAAATTTGTACGAATCAGATTTTGCTCATAATGTCAGGAAATGTTGCTTAGACCCAATAGATGTTATTTCTTGAATTAGACCGTGACTGTTCACCCAGACAAAGAAATATTAAAGTTCGAAAATTTCTGATTTTGAGGAAAATTATAAATGTTTTTTGGCCAAAATGTCAATTTTATATAGGAATTGGCTTCGAGAACTATCGAAATAGGTTCCAAACGGGCTAAACTTTGGTTAGAAGTAATTTCTGAGACATTTTTTAAAAAGTCCTTTTCCCATTTTTGACATTTTTAGCCAAAATTTGAACGAATCAGATTTTGGTCATAATGTCAGGAAATGTTGCTTAGATCCAATAGATGTTATTTCTTGAATTAGACCGTGACTGTTCACCCAGACAAAGAAATATTAAAGTTTGAAAATTTCTGATTTTGAGGAAAATTATAAATGTTTTTGGCCAAAATGTCAATTTTATATAGGAATTGGCTTCGAGAACTATCGAAATAGGTTCCAAACGGGCTAAACTTTGGTTAGAAGTAATTTCTGAGACATTTTTTTAAAAGTCTTTTTGCCATTTTTGACATTTTTAGCCAAAATTTGTACGAATCAGATTTTGCTCATAATGTCAGGAAATGTTGCTTAGACCCAATAGATGTTATTTCTTGAATTAGACCGTGACTGTTCACCCAGACAAAGAAATATTAAAGTTTGAAAATTTCTGATTTTGAGGAAAATTATAAATGTTTTTGGCCAAAATGTCAATTTTATATAGGAATTGGCTTCGAGAACTATCGAAATAGGTTCCAAACGGGCTAAACTTTGGTTAGAAGTAATTTCTGAGACATTTTTTAAAAAGTCCTTTTGCCATTTTTGACATTTTTAGCCAAAATTTGAACGAATCAGATTTTGGTCATAATGTCAGGAAATGTTGCTTAGACCCAATAGATGTTATTTCTTGAATTAGACCGTGACTGTTCACCCAGACAAAGAAATATTAAAGTTTGAAAATTTCTGATTTTGAGGAAAATTATAAATGTTTTTGGCCAAAATGTCAATTTTATATAGGAATTGGCTTCGAGAACTATCGAAATAGGTTCCAAACGGGCTAAACTTTGGTTAGAAGTAATTTCTGAGACATTTTTTTAAAAGTCTTTTTGCCATTTTTGACATTTTTAGCCAAAATTTGTACGAATCAGATTTTGCTCATAATGTCAGGAAATGTTGCTTAGACCCAATAGATGTTATTTCTTGAATTAGACCGTGACTGTTCACCCAGACAAAGAAATATTAAAGTTTGAAAATTTCTGATTTTGAGGAAAATTATAAATGTTTTTGGCCAAAATGTCAATTTTATATAGGAATTGGCTTCGAGAACTATCGAAATAGGTTCCAAACGGGCTAAACTTTGGTTAGAAGTAATTTCTGAGACATTTTTTAAAAAGTCCTTTTGCCATTTTTGACATTTTTAGCCAAAATTTGAACGAATCAGATTTTGCTCATAATGTCAGGAAATGTTGCTTAGACCCAATAGATGTTATTTCTTGAAATAGACCGTGACTGCTCACCCAGACAAAGAAATATTAAAGTTTGAAAATTTCTGATTTGGAGGAAAATTCTAAATGTTTTTGGCCAAAATGTAAATTTTATATAGGAATTGGCTTCGAGAACTATCGAAATAGGTTCCAAACGGGCTAAACTTTCGTTAGAAGTAATTTCTGAGACATTTTTTAAAAAGTATTTTTTTCCATTTTTGAAATTTTTAGCCAAAATTTGTAGGAATCAGATTTTGCTCATAATGTCAGGAAATGTTGCTTAGACCCAATAGATGTTATTTCTTGAATTAGACCGTGACTGCTCACCCAGACAAAGAAATATTAAAGTTTGAAATTTCTGATTTTGAGGAAAATTATAAATGTTTTTGGCCAAAATGTAAATTTTATATAGGAATTGGCTTCAAGAACTATCGAAATAGGTTCCAAACTGGCTAAACTTTCATTAGGAGTAATTTCTGAGACATTTTTTAAAAAGAATTTTTGCCATTTTTGACATTTTTAGCCAAAATTTGTACGAATCAGATTTTGCTCATAATGTCAGGAAATGTTGCTTAGACCCAATAGATGTTATTTCTTGAATTAGACCGTGACTGTTCACCCAGACAAAGAAATATTAAAGTTCGAAAATTTCTGATTTTGAGGAAAATTATAAATGTTTTTTGGCCAAAATGTCAATTTTATATAGGAATTGGCTTCGAGAACTATCGAAATAGGTTCCAAACGGGCTAAACTTTGGTTAGAAGTAATTTCTGAGACATTTTTTAAAAAGTCCTTTTCCCATTTTTGACATTTTTAGCCAAAATTTGAACGAATCAGATTTTGGTCATAATGTCAGGAAATGTTGCTTAGATCCAATAGATGTTATTTCTTGAATTAGACCGTGACTGTTCACCCAGACAAAGAAATATTAAAGTTTGAAAATTTCTGATTTTGAGGAAAATTATAAATGTTTTTGGCCAAAATGTCAATTTTATATAGGAATTGGCTTCGAGAACTATCGAAATAGGTTCCAAACGGGCTAAACTTTGGTTAGAAGTAATTTCTGAGACATTTTTTAAAAAGTCCTTTTGCCATTTTTGACATTTTTAGCCAAAATTTGAACGAATCAGATTTTGCTCATAATGTCAGGAAATGTTGCTTAGACCCAATAGATGTTATTTCTTGAAATAGACCGTGACTGCTCACCCAGACAAAGAAATATTAAAGTTTGAAAATTTCTGATTTGGAGGAAAATTCTAAATGTTTTTGGCCAAAATGTAAATTTTATATAGGAATTGGCTTCGAGAACTATCGAAATAGGTTCCAAACGGGCTAAACTTTCGTTAGAAGTAATTTCTGAGACATTTTTTAAAAAGTATTTTTTTCCATTTTTGAAATTTTTAGCCAAAATTTGTAGGAATCAGATTTTGCTCATAATGTCAGGAAATGTTGCTTAGACCCAATAGATGTTATTTCTTGAATTAGACCGTGACTGCTCACCCAGACAAAGAAATATTAAAGTTTGAAAATTTCTGATTTTGAGGAAAATTATAAATGTTTTTGGCCAAAATGTAAATTTTATATAGGAATTGGCTTCAAGAACTATCGAAATAGGTTCCAAACTGGCTAAACTTTCGTTAGGAGTAATTTCTGAGACATTTTTAAAAAGAATTTTTGCCATTTTTGACATTTTTAGCCAAAATTTGTACGAATCAGATTTTGCTCATAATGTCAGGAAATGTTGCTTAGACCCAATAGATGTTATTTCTTGAATTAGACCGTGACTGTTCACCCAGACAAAGAAATATTAAAGTTCGAAAATTTCTGATTTTGAGGAAAATTATAAATGTTTTTTGGCCAAAATGTCAATTTTATATAGGAATTGGCTTCGAGAACTATCGAAATAGGTTCCAAACGGGCTAAACTTTGGTTAGAAGTAATTTCTGAGACATTTTTTAAAAAGTCCTTTTCCCATTTTTGACATTTTTAGCCAAAATTTGAACGAATCAGATTTTGGTCATAATGTCAGGAAATGTTGCTTAGATCCAATAGATGTTATTTCTTGAATTAGACCGTGACTGTTCACCCAGACAAAGAAATATTAAAGTTTGAAAATTTCTGATTTTGAGGAAAATTATAAATGTTTTTGGCCAAAATGTCAATTTTATATAGGAATTGGCTTCGAGAACTATCGAAATAGGTTCCAAACGGGCTAAACTTTGGTTAGAAGTAATTTCTGAGACATTTTTTTAAAAGTCTTTTTGCCATTTTTGACATTTTTAGCCAAAATTTGTACGAATCAGATTTTGCTCATAATGTCAGGAAATGTTGCTTAGACCCAATAGATGTTATTTCTTGAATTAGACCGTGACTGTTCACCCAGACAAAGAAATATTAAAGTTTGAAAATTTCTGATTTTGAGGAAAATTATAAATGTTTTTGGCCAAAATGTCAATTTTATATAGGAATTGGCTTCGAGAACTATCGAAATAGGTTCCAAACGGGCTAAACTTTGGTTAGAAGTAATTTCTGAGACATTTTTTAAAAAGTCCTTTTGCCATTTTTGACATTTTTAGCCAAAATTTGAACGAATCAGATTTTGGTCATAATGTCAGGAAATGTTGCTTAGACCCAATAGATGTTATTTCTTGAATTAGACCGTGACTGTTCACCCAGACAAAGAAATATTAAAGTTTGAAAATTTCTGATTTTGAGGAAAATTATAAATGTTTTTGGCCAAAATGTCAATTTTATATAGGAATTGGCTTCGAGAACTATCGAAATAGGTTCAAACGGGCTAAACTTTGGTTAGAAGTAATTTCTGAGACATTTTTTTAAAAGTCTTTTTGCCATTTTTGACATTTTTAGCCAAAATTTGTACGAATCAGATTTTGCTCATAATGTCAGGAAATGTTGCTTAGACCCAATAGATGTTATTTCTTGAATTAGACCGTGACTGTTCACCCAGACAAAGAAATATTAAAGTTTGAAAATTTCTGATTTTGAGGAAAATTATAAATGTTTTTGGCCAAAATGTCAATTTTATATAGGAATTGGCTTCGAGAACTATCGAAATAGGTTCCAAACGGGCTAAACTTTGGTTAGAAGTAATTTCTGAGACATTTTTTTTAAAAGTCTTTTTGCCATTTTTGACATTTTTAGCCAAAATTTGTACGAATCAGATTTTGCTCATAATGTCAGGAAATGTTGCTTAGACCCAATAGATGTTATTTCTTGAATTAGACCGTGACTGTTCACCCAGACAAAGAAATATTAAAGTTTGAAAATTTCTGATTTTGAGGAAAATTATAAATGTTTTTGGCCAAAATGTCAATTTTATATAGGAATTGGCTTCGAGAACTATCGAAATAGGTTCCAAACGGGCTAAACTTTGGTTAGAAGTAATTTCTGAGACATTTTTTAAAAAGTCCTTTTGCCATTTTTGACATTTTTAGCCAAAATTTGAACGAATCAGATTTTGGTCATAATGTCAGGAAATGTTGCTTAGACCCAATAGATGTTATTTCTTGAATTAGACCGTGACTGTTCACCCAGACAAAGAAATATTAAAGTTTGAAAATTTCTGATTTTGAGGAAAATTATAAATGTTTTTGGCCAAAATGTCAATTTTATATAGGAATTGGCTTCGAGAACTATCGAAATAGGTTCCAAACGGGCTAAACTTTGGTTAGAAGTAATTTCTGAGACATTTTTTTAAAAGTCTTTTTGCCATTTTTGACATTTTTAGCCAAAATTTGTACGAATCAGATTTTGCTCATAATGTCAGGAAATGTTGCTTAGACCCAATAGATGTTATTTCTTGAATTAGACCGTGACTGTTCACCCAGACAAAGAAATATTAAAGTTTGAAAATTTCTGATTTTGAGGAAAATTATAAATGTTTTTGGCCAAAATGTCAATTTTATATAGGAATTGGCTTCGAGAACTATCGAAATAGGTTCCAAACGGGCTAAACTTTGGTTAGAAGTAATTTCTGAGACATTTTTTAAAAAGTCCTTTTGCCATTTTTGACATTTTTAGCCAAAATTTGAACGAATCAGATTTTGCTCATAATGTCAGGAAATGTTGCTTAGACCCAATAGATGTTATTTCTTGAAATAGACCGTGACTGCTCACCCAGACAAAGAAATATTAAAGTTTGAAAATTTCTGATTTGGAGGAAAATTCTAAATGTTTTTGGCCAAAATGTAAATTTTATATAGGAATTGGCTTCGAGAACTATCGAAATAGGTTCCAAACGGGCTAAACTTTCGTTAGGAGTAATTTCTGAGACATTTTTTAAAAATAATTTTTGCCATTTTTGACATTTTTAGCCAAAATTTGTACGAATCAGATTTTGCTCATAATGTCAGGAAATGTTGCTTAGACCCAATAGATGTTATTTCTTGAATTAGACCGTGACTGTTCACCCAGACAAAGAAATATTAAAGTTTGAAAATTTCTGATTTTGAGGAAAATTATAAATGTTTTTGGCCAAAATGTCAATTTTATATAGGAATTGGCTTCGAGAACTATCGAAATAGGTTCCAAACGGGCTAAACTTTGGTTAGAAGTAATTTCTGAGACATTTTTTAGAAAGTCTTTTTGCCATTTTTGACATTTTTAGCCAAAATTTGTACGAATCAGATTTTGCTCATAATGTCAGGAAATGTTGCTTAGACCCAATAGATGTTATTTCTTGAATTAGACCGTGACTGTTCACCCAGACAAAGAAATATTAAAGTTTGAAAATTTCTGATTTTGAGGAAAATTATAAATGTTTTTGGCCAAAATGTCAATTTTATACAGGAATTGGCTTCGAGAACTATCGAAATAGGTTCCAAACGGGCTAAACTTTGGTTAGAAGTAATTTCTGAGACATTTTTTTAAAAGTCTTTTTGCCATTTTTGACATTTTTAGCCAAAATGTGTACGAATCAGATTTTGCTCATAATGTCAGGAAATGTTGCTTAGACCCAATAGATGTTATTTCTTGAATTAGACCGTGACTGCTCACCCAGACAAAGAAATATTAAAGTTTGAAAATTTCTGATTTTGAAGAAAATTATCAATGTTTTTGGCCAAAATGTAAATTTTATATAGGAATTGGCTTCAAGAACTATCGAAATAGGTTCCAAATGGGCTAAACTTTCGTTAGGAGTAATTTCTGAGACATTTTTTTAAAAGTCAATTTTTGGCAATTTTTGACAAAAATCGCTTATGTTTTTTGTCATTTTTGGCCAAAAATTGTACGAATCAGATTTTCCTCATCATGTCAGGAAATGTTGCTTAGACCGAATAGATGTTATTTCTTGAATTAGACCGTGACTGCTCACCCAGACAAATAAATATTAAATTTTGAAAATTTATGATTTTGAGGAAAATTATAAATGTTTTTGGCCAAAATGTAAATTTTATATAGGAATTGGCTTCGAGAACTATCGAAATAGGTTACAAACGGGCTAAACTTTCGTTAGGAGTAATTTCTGAGACATTTTAAAAAAGTCTTTTTGCCATTTTTGACATTTTCAGCCAAAATTTGTACGAATCATATTTTGCTCATAATGTCAGGAAATGTTGCTTAGACCCAATAGATGTTATTTCTTGAAATAGACCGTGACTGCTCACCCAGACAAAGAAATATTAAAGTTTGTAAATTTCTGATTTTGAGGAAAATTATAAATGTTTTTGGCCAAAATGTCAATTTTATATAGGAATTGGCTTCGAGAACTATCGAAATAGGTTCCAAACGGGCTAAACTTTGGTTAGAAGTAATTTCTGAGACATTTTTTAAAAAGTCCTTTTGCCATTTTGACATTTTTAGCCAAAATTTGAACGAATCAGATTTTGCTCATAATGTCAGGAAATGTTGCTTAGACCCAATAGATGTTATTTCTTGAATTAGACCGTGACTGTTCACCCAGACAAAGAAATATTAAAGTTTGAAAATTTCTGATTTTGAGGAAAATTATAAATGTTTTTGGCCAAAATGTCAATTTTATATAGGAATTGGCTTCGAGAACTATCGAAATAGGTTCCAAACGGGCTAAACTTTGGTTAGAAGTAATTTCTGAGACATTTTTTAAAAGTCTTTTTGCCATTTTTGACATTTTTAGCCAAAATTTGTACGAATCAGATTTTGCTCATAATGTCAGGAAATGTTGCTTAGACCCAATAGATGTTATTTCTTGAATTAGACCGTGACTGTTCACCCAGACAAAGAAATATTAAAGTTTGAAAATTTCTGATTTTGAGGAAAATTATAAATGTTTTTGGCCAAAATGTCAATTTTATATAGGAATTGGCTTCGAGAACTATCGAAATAGGTTCCAAACGGGCTAAACTTTGGTTAGAAGTAATTTCTGAGACATTTTTTAAAAAGTCCTTTTGCCATTTTTGACATTTTTAGCCAAAATTTGAACGAATCAGATTTTGCTCATAATGTCAGGAAATGTTGCTTAGACCCAATAGATGTTATTTCTTGAAATAGACCGTGACTGCTCACCCAGACAAAGAAATATTAAAGTTTGAAAATTTCTGATTTGGAGGAAAATTCTAAATGTTTTTGGCCAAAATGTAAATTTTATATAGGAATTGGCTTCGAGAACTATCGAAATAGGTTCCAAACGGGCTAAACTTTCGTTAGGAGTAATTTCTGAGACATTTTTTAAAAATAATTTTTGCCATTTTTGACATTTTTAGCCAAAATTTGTACGAATCAGATTTTGCTCATAATGTCAGGAAATGTTGCTTAGACCCAATAGATGTTATTTCTTGAATTAGACCGTGACTGTTCACCCAGACAAAGAAATATTAAAGTTTGAAAATTTCTGATTTTGAGGAAAATTATAAATGTTTTTGGCCAAAATGTCAATTTTATATAGGAATTGGCTTCGAGAACTATCGAAATAGGTTCCAAACGGGCTAAACTTTGGTTAGAAGTAATTTCTGAGACATTTTTTAGAAAGTCTTTTTGCCATTTTTGACATTTTTAGCCAAAATTTGTACGAATCAGATTTTGCTCATAATGTCAGGAAATGTTGCTTAGACCCAATAGATGTTATTTCTTGAATTAGACCGTGACTGTTCACCCAGACAAAGAAATATTAAAGTTTGAAAATTTCTGATTTTGAGGAAAATTATAAATGTTTTTGGCCAAAATGTCAATTTTATACAGGAATTGGCTTCGAGAACTATCGAAATAGGTTCCAAACGGGCTAAACTTTGGTTAGAAGTAATTTCTGAGACATTTTTTTAAAAGTCTTTTTGCCATTTTTGACATTTTTAGCCAAAATGTGTACGAATCAGATTTTGCTCATAATGTCAGGAAATGTTGCTTAGACCCAATAGATGTTATTTCTTGAATTAGACCGTGACTGCTCACCCAGACAAAGAAATATTAAAGTTTGAAAATTTCTGATTTTGAAGAAAATTATCAATGTTTTTGGCCAAAATGTAAATTTTATATAGGAATTGGCTTCAAGAACTATCGAAATAGGTTCCAAATGGGCTAAACTTTCGTTAGGAGTAATTTCTGAGACATTTTTTTAAAAGTCAATTTTTGGCAATTTTTGACAAAAATCGCTTATGTTTTTTGTCATTTTTGGCCAAAAATTGTACGAATCAGATTTTCCTCATCATGTCAGGAAATGTTGCTTAGACCGAATAGATGTTATTTCTTGAATTAGACCGTGACTGCTCACCCAGACAAATAAATATTAAATTTTGAAAATTTATGATTTTGAGGAAAATTATAAATGTTTTTGGCCAAAATGTAAATTTTATATAGGAATTGGCTTCGAGAACTATCGAAATAGGTTCCAAACGGGCTAAACTTTCGTTAGGAGTAATTTCTGAGACATTTTTAAAAAAGTCTTTTTGCCATTTTTGACATTTTCAGCCAAAATTTGTACGAATCATATTTTGCTCATAATGTCAGGAAATGTTGCTTAGACCCAATAGATGTTATTTCTTGAAATAGACCGTGACTGCTCACCCAGACAAAGAAATATTAAAGTTTGTAAATTTCTGATTTTGAGGAAAATTATAAATGTTTTTGGCCAAAATGTCAATTTTATATAGGAATTGGCTTCGAGAACTATCGAAATAGGTTCCAAACGGGCTAAACTTTGGTTAGAAGTAATTTCTGAGACATTTTTTAAAAAGTCCTTTTGCCATTTTTGACATTTTTAGCCAAAATTTGAACGAATCAGATTTTGCTCATAATGTCAGGAAATGTTGCTTAGACCCAATAGATGTTATTTCTTGAAATAGACCGTGACTGCTCACCCAGACAAAGAAATATTAAAGTTTGAAAATTTCTGATTTTGAGGAAAATTATAAATGTTTTTGGCCAAAATGTCATTTTTTTTATAGGAATTGGCTTCGAGAACTATCGAAATAGGTTCCAAACGGGCTAAACTTTCGTTAGAAGTAATTTCTGAGACATTTTTTAAAAAGTATTTTTTTCCATTTTTGAAATTTTTAGCCAAAATTTGTAGGAATCAGATTTTGCTCATAATGTCAGGAAATGTTGCTTAGACCCAATATATGTTATTTCTTGAATTAGACCGTGACTGCTCACCCAGACAAAGAAATATTAAAGTTTGAAAATTTCTGATTTTGAGGAAAATTATAAATGTTTTTGGCCAAAATGTAAATTTTATATAGGAATTGGCTTCAAGAACTATCGAAATAGGTTCCAAACGGGCTAAACTTTCGTTAGGAGTAATTTCTGAGACATTTTTTAAAAGAATTTTTGCCATTTTTGACATTTTTAGCCAAAATTTGTACGAATCAGATTTTGCTCATAATGTCAGGAAATGTTGCTTAGACCCAATAGATGTTATTTCTTGAATTAGACCGTGACTGTTCACCCAGACAAAGAAATATTAAAGTTCGAAAATTTCTGATTTTGAGGAAAATTATAAATGTTTTTTGGCCAAAATGTCAATTTTATATAGGAATTGGCTTCGAGAACTATCGAAATAGGTTCCAAACGGGCTAAACTTTGGTTAGAAGTAATTTCTGAGACATTTTTTAAAAAGTCCTTTTCCCATTTTTGACATTTTTAGCCAAAATTTGAACGAATCAGATTTTGGTCATAATGTCAGGAAATGTTGCTTAGACCCAATAGATGTTATTTCTTGAATTAGACCGTGACTGTTCACCCAGACAAAGAAATATTAAAGTTTGAAAATTTCTGATTTTGAGAAAAATTATAAATGTTTTTGGCCAAAATGTCAATTTTATATAGGAATTGGCTTCGAGAACTATCGAAATAGGTTCCAAACGGGCTAAACTTTGGTTAGAAGTAATTTCTGAGACATTTTTTTAAAAGTCTTTTTGCCATTTTTGACATTTTTAGCCAAAATTTGTACGAATCAGATTTTGCTCATAATGTCAGGAAATGTTGCTTAGACCCAATAGATGTTATTTCTTGAATTAGACCGTGACTGTTCACCCAGACAAAGAAATATTAAAGTTTGAAAATTTCTGATTTTGAGGAAAATTATAAATGTTTTTGGCCAAAATGTCAATTTTATATAGGAATTGGCTTCGAGAACTATCGAAATAGGTTCCAAACGGGCTAAACTTTGGTTAGAAGTAATTTCTGAGACATTTTTTAAAAAGTCCTTTTGCCATTTTTGACATTTTTAGCCAAAATTTGAACGAATCAGATTTTGCTCATAATGTCAGGAAATGTTGCTTAGACCCAATAGATGTTATTTCTTGAAATAGACCGTGACTGCTCACCCAGACAAAGAAATATTAAAGTTTGAAAATTTCTGATTTGGAGGAAAATTCTAAATGTTTTTGGCCAAAATGTAAATTTTATATAGGAATTGGCTTCGAGAACTATCGAAATAGGTTCCAAACGGGCTAAACTTTCGTTAGGAGTAATTTCTGAGACATTTTTTAAAAATAATTTTTGCCATTTTTGACATTTTTAGCCAAAATTTGTACGAATCAGATTTTGCTCATAATGTCAGGAAATGTTGCTTAGACCCAATAGATGTTATTTCTTGAATTAGACCGTGACTGTTCACCCAGACAAAGAAATATTAAAGTTTGAAAATTTCTGATTTTGAGGAAAATTATAAATGTTTTTGGCCAAAATGTCAATTTTATATAGGAATTGGCTTCGAGAACTATCGAAATAGGTTCCAAACGGGCTAAACTTTGGTTAGAAGTAATTTCTGAGACATTTTTTAAAAAGTCCTTTTGCCATTTTGACATTTTTAGCCAAAATTTGAACGAATCAGATTTTGCTCATAATGTCAGGAAATGTTGCTTAGACCCAATAGATGTTATTTCTTGAAATAGACCGTGACTGCTCACCCAGACAAAGAAATATTAAAGTTTGAAAATTTCTGATTTGGAGGAAAATTCTAAATGTTTTTGGCCAAAATGTAAATTTTATATAGGAATTGGCTTCGAGAACTATCGAAATAGGTTCCAAACGGGCTAAACTTTCGTTAGGAGTAATTTCTGAGACATTTTTTAAAAATAATTTTTGCCATTTTTGACATTTTTAGCCAAAATTTGTACGAATCAGATTTTGCTCATAATGTCAGGAAATGTTGCTTAGACCCAATAGATGTTATTTCTTGAATTAGACCGTGACTGTTCACCCAGACAAAGAAATATTAAAGTTTGAAAATTTCTGATTTTGAGGAAAATTATAAATGTTTTTGGCCAAAATGTCAATTTTATATAGGAATTGGCTTCGAGAACTATCGAAATAGGTTCCAAACGGGCTAAACTTTGGTTAGAAGTAATTTCTGAGACATTTTTTAAAAAGTCTTTTTGCCATTTTTGACATTTTTAGCCAAAATTTGTACGAATCAGATTTTGCTCATAATGTCAGGAAATGTTGCTTAGACCCAATAGATGTTATTTCTTGAATTAGACCGTGACTGTTCACCCAGACAAAGAAATATTAAAGTTTGAAAATTTCTGATTTTGAGGAAAATTATAAATGTTTTTGGCCAAAATGTCAATTTTATATAGGAATTGGCTTCGAGAACTATCGAAATAGGTTCCAAACGGGCTAAACTTTGGTTAGAAGTAATTTCTGAGACATTTTTAAAAAAGTCCTTTTGCCATTTTTGACATTTTTAGCCAAAATTTGAACGAATCAGATTTTGCTCATAATGTCAGGAAATGTTGCTTAGACCCAATAGATGTTATTTCTTGAAATAGACCGTGACTGCTCACCCAGACAAAGAAATATTAAAGTTTGAAAATTTCTGATTTTGAGGAAAATTATAAATGTTTTTGGTCAAAATGTAAATTTTATATAGGAATTGGCTTCGAGAACTATCGAAATAGGTTCCAAACGGGCTAAACTTTGGTTAGAAGTAATTTCTGAGACATTTTTTTAAAAGTCTTTTTGCCATTTTTGACATTTTTAGCCAAAATTTGTACGAATCAGATTTTGCTCATAATGTCAGGAAATGTTGCTTAGACCCAATAGATGTTATTTCTTGAATTAGACCGTGACTGTTCACCCAGACAAAGAAATATTAAAGTTTGAAAATTTCTGATTTTGAGGAAAATTATAAATGTTTTTGGCCAAAATGTCAATTTTATATAGGAATTGGCTTCGAGAACTATCGAAATAGGTTCCAAACGGGCTAAACTTTGGTTAGAAGTAATTTCTGAGACATTTTTTAAAAAGTCCTTTTGCCATTTTTGACATTTTTAGCCAAAATTTGAACGAATCAGATTTTGCTCATAATGTCAGGAAATGTTGCTTAGACCCAATAGATGTTATTTCTTGAAATAGACCGTGACTGCTCACCCAGACAAAGAAATATTAAAGTTTGAAAATTTCTGATTTGGAGGAAAATTCTAAATGTTTTTGGCCAAAATGTAAATTTTATATAGGAATTGGCTTCGAGAACTATCGAAATAGGTTCCAAACGGGCTAAACTTTCGTTAGGAGTAATTTCTGAGACATTTTTTAAAAATAATTTTTGCCATTTTTGACATTTTTAGCCAAAATTTGTACGAATCAGATTTTGCTCATAATGTCAGGAAATGTTGCTTAGACCCAATAGATGTTATTTCTTGAATTAGACCGTGACTGTTCACCCAGACAAAGAAATATTAAAGTTTGAAAATTTCTGATTTTGAGGAAAATTATAAATGTTTTTGGCCAAAATGTCAATTTTATATAGGAATTGGCTTCGAGAACTATCGAAATAGGTTCCAAACGGGCTAAACTTTGGTTAGAAGTAATTTCTGAGACATTTTTAAAAAAGTCCTTTTGCCATTTTTGACATTTTTAGCCAAAATTTGAACGAATCAGATTTTGCTCATAATGTCAGGAAATGTTGCTTAGACCCAATAGATGTTATTTCTTGAAATAGACCGTGACTGCTCACCCAGACAAAGAAATATTAAAGTTTGAAAATTTCTGATTTTGAGGAAAATTATAAATGTTTTTGGTCAAAATGTCAATTTTATATAGGAATTGGCTTCGAAAACTATCGAAATAGGTTCCAAACGGGCTAAACTTTGGTTAGAAGTAATTTCTGAGACATTTTTTTAAAAGTCTTTTTGCCATTTTTGACATTTTTAGCCAAAATTTGTACGAATCAGATTTTGCTCATAATGTCAGGAAATGTTGCTTAGACCCAATAGATGTTATTTCTTGAATTAGACCGTGACTGTTCACCCAGACAAAGAAATATTAAAGTTTGAAAATTTCTGATTTTGAGGAAAATTCTAAATGTTTTTGGCCAAAATGTAAATTTTATATAGGAATTGGCTTCGAGAACTATCGAAATAGGTTCCAAACGGGCTAAACTTTCGTTAGGAGTAATTTCTGAGACATTTTTTAAAAATAATTTTTGCCATTTTTAGCCAAAATTTGTACGAATCAGATTTTGCTCATAATGTCAGGAAATGTTGCTTAGACCCAATAGATGTTATTTCTTGAATTAGACCGTGACTGTTCACCCAGACAAAGAAATATTAAAGTTTGAAAATTTCTGATTTTGAGGAAAATTATAAATGTTTTTGGCCAAAATGTCAATTTTATATAGGAATTGGCTTCGAGAACTATCGAAATAGGTTCCAAACGGGCTAAACTTTGGTTAGAAGTAATTTCTGAGACATTTTTAAAAAAGTCCTTTTGCCATTTTTGACATTTTTAGCCAAAATTTGAACGAATCAGATTTTGCTCATAATGTCAGGAAATGTTGCTTAGACCCAATAGATGTTATTTCTTGAAATAGACCGTGACTGCTCACCCAGACAAAGAAATATTAAAGTTTGAAAATTTCTGATTTTGAGGAAAATTATAAATGTTTTTGGTCAAAATGTCAATTTTATATAGGAATTGGCTTCGAAAACTATCGAAATAGGTTCCAAACGGCTAAACTTTGGTTAGAAGTAATTTCTGAGACATTTTTTTAAAAGTCTTTTTGCCATTTTTGACATTTTTAGCCAAAATTTGTACGAATCAGATTTTGCTCATAATGTCAGGAAATGTTGCTTAGACCCAATAGATGTTATTTCTTGAATTAGACCGTGACTGTTCACCCAGACAAAGAAATATTAAAGTTTGAAAATTTCTGATTTTGAGGAAAATTATAAATGTTTTTGGCCAAAATGTCAATTTTATATAGGAATTGGCTTCGAGAACTATCGAAATAGGTTCCAAACGGGCTAAACTTTGGTTAGAAGTAATTTCTGAGACATTTTTTAAAAAGTCCTTTTGCCATTTTTGACATTTTTAGCCAAAATTTGAACGAATCAGATTTTGCTCATAATGTCAGGAAATGTTGCTTAGACCCAATAGATGTTATTTCTTGAAATAGACCGTGACTGCTCACCCAGACAAAGAAATATTAAAGTTTGAAAATTTCTGATTTTGAGGAAAATTCTAAATGTTTTTGGCCAAAATGTAAATTTTATATAGGAATTGGCTTCGAGAACTATCGAAATATGTTCCAAACGGGCTAAACTTTGGTTAGAAGTAATTTCTGAGACATTTTTTTAAAAGTCTTTTTGCCATTTTTGACATTTTTAGCCAAAATTTGTACGAATCAGATTTTGCTCATAATGTCAGGAAATGTTGCTTAGACCCAATAGATGTTATTTCTTGAATTAGACCGTGACTGTTCACCCAGACAAAGAAATATTAAAGTTTGAAAATTTCTGATTTTGAGGAAAATTATAAATGTTTTTGGCCAAAATGTCAATTTTATATAGGAATTGGCTTCGAGAACTATCGAAATAGGTTCCAAACGGGCTAAACTTTGGTTAGAAGTAATTTCTGAGACATTTTTTAAAAAGTCCTTTTGCCATTTTTGACATTTTTAGCCAAAATTTGAACGAATCAGATTTTGCTCATAATGTCAGGAAATGTTGCTTAGACCCAATAGATGTTATTTCTTGAAATAGACCGTGACTGCTCACCCAGACAAAGAAATATTAAAGTTTGAAAATTTCTGATTTGGAGGAAAATTCTAAATGTTTTTGGCCTAAATGTAAATTTTATATAGGAATTGGCTTCGAGAACTATCGAAATAGGTTCCAAACGGGCTAAACTTTCGTTAGGAGTAATTTCTGAGACATTTTTTAAAAAGAATTTTTGCCATTTTTGACATTTTTAGCCAAAATTTGTACAAATCAGATTTTGCTCATAATGTCAGGAAATGTTGCTTAGACCCAATAGATGTTATTTCTTGAATTAGACCGTGACTGTTCACCCAGACAAAGAAATATTAAAGTTTGAAAATTTCTGATTTTGAGGAAAATTATAAATGTTTTTGGCCAAAATGTAAATTTTATATAGGAATTGGCTTCGAGAACTATCGAAATAGGTTCCAAACGGGCTAAACTTTGGTTAGAAGTAATTTCTGAGACATTTTTTAAAAAGTCTTTTTGCCATTTTTGACATTTTTAGCCAAAATTTGTACGAATCAGATTTTGCTCATAATGTCAGGAAATGTTGCTTAGACCCAATAGATGTTATTTCTTGAATTAGACCGTGACTGTTCACCTAGACAAAGAAATATTAAAGTTTGAAAATTTCTGATTTTGAGGAAAATTATAAATGTTTTTGGCCAAAATGTCAATTTTATATAGGAATTGGCTTCGAGAACTATCGAAATAGGTTCCAAACGGGCTAAACTTTGGTTGGAAGTAATTTCTGAGACATTTTTTAAAAAGTCCTTTTGCCATTTTTGACATTTTTAGCCAAAATTTGAACGAATCAGATTTTGCTCATAATGTCAGGAAATGTTGCTTAGACCCAATAGATGTTATTTCTTGAAATAGACCGTGACTGCTCACCCAGACAAAGAAATATTAAAGTTTGAAAATTTCTGATTTTGAGGAAAATTATAAATGTTTTTGGTCAAAATGTAAATTTTATATAGGAATTGGCTTCGAGAACTATCGAAATAGGTTCCAAACGGGTTAAACTTTCGTTAGGAGTAATTTCTGAGACATTTTTTAAAAAGGCTTTTTGCCATTTTTGACATTTTCAGCCAAAATTTGTACGAATCATATTTTGCTCATAATGTCAGGAAATGTTGCTTAGACCCAATAGATGTTATTTCTTGAAATAGACCGTGACTGCTCACCCAGACAAAGAAATATTGAAGTTTGTAAATTTCTGATTTTGAGGAAAATTATAAATGTTTTTGTCCAAAATGTAAATTTTATATAGGAATTGGCTTCGAGAACTATCGAAATAGGTTCCAAACGGGCTAAACTTTCGTTAGGAGTAATTTCTGAGACATTTTTTTAAAAGTCAATTTTTGGCCATTTTTGACAAAAATCGCTTATGTTTTTTGTCATTTTTGGCCAAAAATTGTACGAATCAGATTTTCCTCATAATGTCAGGAAATGTTGCTTAGACCCAATAGATGTTATTTCTTGAATTAGACCGTGACTGCTCACCCAGACAAAGAAATATTAAAGTTTGAAAATTTCTGATTTTGAGGAAAATTATAAATGTTTTTGGCCAAAATGTCATTTTTTTATAGGAATTGGCTTCAAGAACTATCGAAATAGGTTCCAAACGGGCTAAACTTTCGTTAGAAGTAATTTCTGAGACATTTTTTAAAAAGTATTTTTGCCATTTTTGACATTTTTAGCCAAAATTTGTACGAATCAGATTTTGCTCATAATGTCAGGAAATGTTGATTAGACCCAATAGATGTTATTTCTTGAATTAGACCGTGACTGTTCACCCAGACAAAGAAATATTAAAGTTTGAAAATTTCTGATTTTGAGGAAAATTATAAATGTTTTTGGCCAAAATGTCAATTTTATATAGGAATTGGCTTCGAGAACTATCGAAATATGTTCCAAACGGGCTAAACTTTCGTTAGAAGTAATTTCTGAGACATTTTTTAAAAAGTTTTTTTGCCATTTTTGACATTTTTAGCCAAAATTTGAACGAATCAGATTTTGCTCATAATGTCAGGAAATGTTGCTTAGACCCAAATAGATGTTATTTCTTGAAATAGACCGTGACTGCTCACACAGACAAAGAAATATTAAAGTTTGAAAATTTCTGATTTTGAGGAAAATTATAAATGTTTTTGGCCAAAATGTAAATTTTATATAGGAATTGGCTTCAAGAACTATCGAAATAGGTTCCAAATGGGCTAAACTTTCGTTAGAAGTAATTTCTGAGACATTTTTAAAAAAGTCTTTTTGCCATTTTTGACATTTTTAGCCAAAATTTGTACGAATTAGATTTTGCTCATCATGTCAGGAAATGTTGCTTAGACCCAATAGATGTTATTTCTTGAAATAGACCGTGACTGCTCACCCAGACAAAGAAATATTAAAGTTTGAACATTTTTGATTTTGAGGAAAATTATCAATGTTTTTGGCCAAAATGTAAATTTTATATAGGAATTGGCTTCGAGAACTATCGAAATAGGTTCCAAACGGGCAAAACTTTCGTTAGGAGTAATTTCGGAGACATTTTTTAAAAATTCTTTTTGCCATTTTTGACATTTTTAGCCAAAATTTGTACGAATCAGATTTTGCTCATGATGTCAGGAAATGTTGATTAGACCCAATAGATGTTATTTCTTGAATTAGACCGTGACTGTTCACCCAGACAAAGAAATATTAAAGTTTGAAAATTTCTGATTTTGAGGAAAATTATAAATGTTTTTGGCCAAAATGTCAATTTTTTATAGGAATTGGCTTCAAGAACTATCGAAATAGGTTCCAAACGGGCTAAACTTTCGTTAGAAGTAATTTCTGAGACATTTTTTAAAAAGTCTTTTTACCATTTTTGACATTTTTAGCCAACATTTGTACGAATCATATTTTGCTCATAATGTCAGGAAATGTTGCTTAGACCCAATATATGTTATTTCTTGAATTAGACCGTGACTGCTCACCCAGACAAAGAAATATTAAAGTTTGAAAATTTCTGATTTTGAGGAAAATTATAAATGTTTTTGGCCAAAATGTCAATTTTGTATAGGAATTGGCTTCAACAACTATCGAAATAGGTTCCAAACGGGCTAAACTTTCGTTAGAAGTAATTTCTGGGACATTTTTTAAAAAGTCAATTTTTTTTTGCCATTTTTGACATTTTTAGCCAAAAATTGTACGAATCAGATTTTTCTCATGTCAGGAAATGTTGCTTAGACCGAATAGATGTTATTTCTTGAATTAGACCGTGACTGCTCACCCAGACAAATAAATATTAAATTTTGAAAATTTCTGATTTGGAGGAAAATTACAAATGTTTTTGGCCAAAATGTCAATTATTTTTAAGGAATTGGCTTCGAGAACAATCGAAATAGGTTCCAAACGGGCTAAACTTTCGTTACGAGTAATTTCTGAGACATGTTTTAAAAAGTCAATTTTTGGCCATTTTTGACAAAAATCGCTTATGATTTTTGTCATTTTTGGCAAAAAATTGTACGAATCAGATTTTCCTCATAATGTCAGGAAATGTTGCTTAGACCGAATATATGTTATTTCTTGAATTAGACCGTGACTGCTCACCCAGACAAATATATATTAAATTTTGAAAAATTCTGATTTGAAGGAAAATTACAAATGTTTTTGGCCAAAATGTCAATTTTTTTTAAGGAATTGGCATCGAGAACTATCGAAATCGGTTCCAAACGGGCTAAACTTTCGTTAGAAGTAATTTCTGAGACATTTTTTAAAAAGTATTTTTACCATTTTTGACATTTTTAGCAAAATAAATTACGAATCAGATTTTGCTCATAAGGTCAGGAAATGTTATTTCTTGAATTAGACCGTGACTGCTCACCCAGACAAAGAAATATTAAAGTTTGAAAATTTCTGATTTTGAGGAAAATTATAAATGTTTTTGGCCAACATGTCAATTGGCTTCGAGAACTATCGAAATCGGTTCCAAACGGGCTAAACTTTCGTTAGAAGTAATTTCTGAGACATTTTTTAAAAAGTATTTTTACAATTTTTGACATTTTTAGCCAACATTTGTACGAATCATATTTTGCTCATAATGTCAGGAAATGTTGCTTAGACCCAATAGATGTTATTTCTTGAATTAGACCGTGACTGCTCACCCAGACAAAGAAATATTAAAGTTTGAAAATTTCTGATTTTGAGGAAAATTATAAATGTTTTTGGCCAACATGTCAATTGGCTTCGAGAACTATCGAAATCGGTTCCAAACGGGCTAAACTTTCGTTAGAAGTAATTTCTGAGACATTTTTTAAAAAGTATTTTTACAATTTTTGACATTTTTAGCCAACATTTGTACGAATCATATTTTGCTCATAATGTCAGGAAATGTTGCTTAGACCCAATAGATGTTATTTCTTGAATTAGACCGTGACTGCTCACCCAGACAAAGAAATATTAAAGTTTGAAAATTTCTGATTTTGAGGAAAATTATAAATGTTTTTGGCCAAAATGTCAATTTTGTATAGGAATTGGCTTCAAGAACTATCGAAATAGGTTCCAAACGGGCTAAACTTTCGTTACGAGTAATTTCTGAGACATGTTTAAAAAGGCAATTTTTGGCCATTTTTAACAAAAATCGCTTATGATTTTTGTCATTTTTGGCAAAAAACTGTACGAATAAGATTTTCCTCATAATGTCAGGAAATGTTGCTTAAACCGAATAGATGTTATTTCTTGAATTAGACCGTGACTGCTCACCCAGACAAAGAAATATTAAAGTTTGAAAATTTCTGATTTTGAGGAAAATTATAAATGTTTTTGGCCAAAATGTCAATTTTATATAGGAATTGGCTTCGAGAACTATCGAAATAGGTTCCAAACGGGCTAAACTTTCGTTAGGAGTAATTTCTGAGACATTTTTTAAAAAGTCAATTTTTGCCATTTTTGACAAAAATCGCTGATTTTTGACAAAAATCGCTGATTTTTGTCATTTTGGTCAAAAAATTGTACGAATCAGATTTTCCTCATCATGTCAGGAAATGTTTCTTAGACCCAATCGATGTTATTTCTTGAATTAGACCGTGACTGCTCACCCAGACAAATAAATATTAAATTTTGAAAATTTCTGATTTGGAGGAAAATTACAAATGTTTTTGGCCAAAATTGTCAATTATTTTTAAGGAATTGGCTTCGAGAACAATCGAAATAGGTTCCAAACGGGCTAAACTTTTGTTACGAGTAATTTCTGAGACATGTTTTAAAAAGTCAATTTTTGGCCATTTTTGACAAAAATCGCTTATGATTTTTGTCATTTTTGGCAAAAAATTGTACGAATCAGATTTTCCTCATAATGTCAGGAAATGTTGCTTAGACCGAATAGATGTTATTTCTTGAATTAGACCGTGACTGCTCACCCAGACAAATATATATTAAATTTTGAAAAATGTCAATTTTGTTTAAGGAATTGGCATCGAGAACTATCGAAATCGGTTCCAAACGGGCTAAACTTTCGTTAGAAGTAATTTCTGAGACATTTTTTAAAAAGTATTTTTACCATTTTTGACATTTTTAGCAAAATAAATTACGAATCAGATTTTGCTCATAAGGTCAGGAAATGTTGCTTAGACCCAATAGATGTTATTTCTTGAATTAGACCGTGACTGCTCACCCAGACAAAGAAATATTAAATTTAAAACATTTCTGATTTTAAGGAAAATTATATATAAATATTGTTGGCCAAAATGTCAATTTTTTATAGGAATTGGCTTCGAGAACTATCGAAATAGGTTCCAATCGGGCTAAACTTTCCTGAGGAGTAATTTCTGAGACATTTAAAAAAAAGTCAGTTTTTGCCATTTTTGACAAAAATCGCTGATTTTTGTCATTTTGGTCAAAAAATTGTACGAATCAGATTTTCCTCATCATGTCAGGAAATGTTTCTTAGACCCAATAGATGTTATTTCTTGAATTAGACCGTGACTGCTCACCCAGACAAATAAATATTAAATTTTGAAAATTTCTGATTTGGAGGAAAATTACAAATGTTTTTGGCCAAAATGTCAATTATTTTTAAGGAATTGGCTTCGAGAACAATCGAAATAGGTTCCAAACGGGCTAAACTTTCGTTACGAGTAATTTCTGAGACATGTTTTAAAAAGTCAATTTTTGGCCATTTTTGACAAAAATCGCTTATGATTTTTGTCATTTTTGGCAAAAAATTGTACGAATCAGATTTTCCTCATAATGTCAGGAAATGTTGCTTAGACCGAATAGATGTTATTTCTTGAATTAGACCGTGACTGCTCACCCAGACAAATATATATTAAATTTTGAAAAATTCTGATTTGGAGGAAAATTACAAATGTTTTTGGCCAAAATGTCAATTTTGTTTAAGGAATTGGCATCGAGAACTATCGAAATCGGTTCCAAACGGGCTAAACTTTCGTTAGAAGTATTTTCTGAGACATTTTTTAAAAAGTATTTTTACCATTTTTGACATTTTTAGCAAAATAAATTACGAATCAGATTTTGCTCATAAGGTCAGGAAATGTTGCTTAGACCCAATAGATGTTATTTCTTGAATTAGACCGTGACTGCTCACCCAGACAAAGAAATATTAAAGTTTGAAAATTTCTGATTTTGAGGAAAATTATAAATGTTTTTGGCCAACATGTCAATTGGCTTCGAGAACTATCGAAATCGGTTCCAAACGGGCTAAACTTTCGTTAGAAGTAATTTCTGAGACATTTTTTAAAAAGTATTTTTACAATTTTTGACATTTTTAGCCAACATTTGTACGAATCATATTTTGCTCATAATGTCAGGAAATGTTGCTTAGACCCAATAGATGTTATTTCTTGAATTAGACCGTGACTGCTCACCCAGACAAAGAAATTTTAAAGTTTGAAAATTTCTAATTTTGAGGAAAATTATAAATGTTTTTGGCCAAAATGTAAATTTTATATAGAAATTGGCTTCGAGAACTATCGAAATAGGTTCCAAACGGGCTAAACTTTCGTTACGAGTAATTTCTGAGACATGTTTAAAAAGGCAATTTTTGGCCATTTTTAACAAAAATCGCTTATGATTTTTGTCATTTTTGGCAAAAAACTGTACGAATAAGATTTTCCTCATAATGTCAGGAAATGTTGCTTAAACCGAATAGATGTTATTTCTTGAATTAGACCGTGACTGCTCACCCAGACAAAGAAATATTAAAGTTTGAAAATTTCTGATTTTGAGGAAAATTATAAATGTTTTTGGCCAAAATTTCAATTTTATATAGGAATTGGCTTCGAGAACTATCGAAATAGGTTCCAAACGGGCTAAACTTTCGTTAGGAGTAATTTCTGAGACATTTTTTAAAAAGTCAATTTTTGCCATTTTTGACAAAAATCGCTGATTTTTGTCATTTTGGTCAAAAAATTGTACGAATCAGATTTTCCTCATCATGTCAGGAAATGTTTCTTAGACCCAATAGATGTTTTTTCTTGAATTAGACCGTGACTGCTCACCCAGACAAAGAAATATTAAATTTAAAACATTTCTGATTTTAAGGAAAATTATATATAAATATTGTTGGCCAAAATGTCAATTTTTTATAGGAATTGGCTTCGAGAACTATCGAAATAGGTTCCAATCGGGCTAAACTTTCCTGAGGAGTAATTTCTGAGACATTTAAAAAAAAGTCAGTTTTTGCCATTTTTGACAAAAATCGCTGATTTTTGTCATTTTGGTCAAAGAATTGTACGAATCAGATTTTCCTCATCATGTCAGGAAATGTTTCTTAGACCCAATAGATGTTATTTCTTGAATTAGACCGTGACTGCTCACCCAGACAAAGAAATATTAAATTTAAAACATTTCTGATTTTAAGGAAAATTATATATAAATATTGTTGGCCAAAATGTCAATTTTTTATAGAAATTGGCTTCGCGAACTATAGAAATAGGTTCCAATCGGGCTAAACTGTCCTGAGGAGTAATTTCTGAGACATTTAAAAAAAAGTCAGTTTTTGCCATTTTTGACAAAAATCGCTGATTTTTGTTATTTTGGTCAAAGAATAATCGGAAATGTTACGTTTATTAAGGCCCAGTAGCTCATGTTTCCAGTAAGACATCTCCTCAATTACCTGGCTGTCTCGAGGTACCTGTAATTTGAACGCTGTTTGACAATTTCGCAAAACATATATCTGGATTTAAGTTGTGCAACTGTAGGCCTACCGATACCCACGACAGGAAGCAATTTTTCATGCAAAGGAAGCTAACTGTCGTGCTCTAAGCGTGGGCAAAGACATTTGAACCCTCAGTAATATTTCTTTGATAGCCCCTTGAACAAATTCGGGATGACTGAGGGCTGATCTGTTGTTTTCCATTACATGCGGGGGTGGTGTTGACAAGAGCGGCAGTTTGTATCAAGATAAAATTACATATATGTGACCCTCTCCGCAAAAAAGGGTCTTAAGTCGCGCTAAAGTATTCTTTTTGCGACCATAAAAAGAAATCCGCGGCAAATCCACGCTTAATAAAATACCAAAACACAATGGAAATTCCTGGCGGTGCCCAGATACCGCCTGGAATGTCTGTGTTCCCCCTGGAATGTCTGCGTTACGCCTGGAATTTATTTTGTGTTTAGGTATCTTAATGAGCGTAGAAATGCCACAGATTTATTTTTATGGTCGCAAAAAGAATACTAGCCAGCGCGACTTAAGACCTTTTTTTGCAGAGCGGGTCACATATGACATTTGTGTTAGCGCCTAAGATTTTCCAGAATTCAATTGCTGACTTTAATCTACCTTTAAAGGCAGTATACATCATTGGTAATCTCGAAAATCAAACATTTTCACAGATTTACGCCTAACTTACACAATATAAACATTATGACCGTAGAAAACTTCCCCTGAAATGGTTTTGTATGAAGTGATATAGTCTTTGAGAAATGAGTAAAACAATTAGTTTTCGTCTCATGAGACGAAAATTCAATTCGCCCCAAAACCATTTCGCCCAAGTGCCATTTCTGCGAACATTGTATCAGGTTGTCTGAGCAAATGAGGGCTGCCTCTCTGTCAATGTCATGACCGTTGAATACAAAAGCCTCTGCAACCAAAGCAATTTATTAAATAAATAAATTAGAGAATCCTACAGGCACAACTTTACAAGTAACAAAATCTGGCTTGATGCACGGAATGTCAGGGAAAATCTCACCCAGTCCGAATTATTACTATTAGCGTCCGTCTTAAAGTAAAAATTTCCTCCTAGTATACAGTTGATTGCCCGGTTCGGCGATAAGCCATGTAAGTCGGCGGTACATGTATTGCTAGGTTCCCACTGTCGTGCGATCCGTTACGAACGCCACAATTGGCCATTCGTAGCTGATCGTGGAATTTTTGTTTCCTTTTCTGAAATTTCACGTTTGGATACGAGTTGATGCGAGTCGATACCTTCTGGTACGATTTGGTGCGCTTGGATGCGATATAGTCACGATTGGTCAATTTTAGGTAACACGATCTGTCACGATCTGGGCTCCCGTTCAGATACGATCAGATACGTTCCGATAGGATTGTCCCGATTGAGTCCCGATCTGACACGATCATCACGATCAGGGTTCCCGATTTGGGACGATCTGGTACCTGCAGATACGTTCTGATACATTCCGATACGATCATCACGAACCGATGCGCTCTGTTGCGATCGGAGACGATTGTGGTCGCAATGTGTTTCACGATCGGGATCGAGAGTGATCACGGTTTGAGCCACGATTGGACCCCGACGGGTATATATACAGCTCGACTGACCATGGACTTCATTGTTTCTTAAACTTCTACAGAGTGAAGACTAAAACCCACAATCATTGATGATGGCAGGAGTTGAGTATGATGACAACGTGACATTTGCAGTATTAATGTATGCTTACATTATCGCCAGAGAGGAAGAAGACGAGCAGCAGCCAGACCAGCCACAACCCAACCACAAAGGGCCAGGAGAGCTGCAGTCAGGCAGTTCTGGGTGCGACCATGGCTCACAGAGGAGAGGAGACAACAGCTTGGCCAGTTCTCCAGCCTCCTAGACACCCAATTGAGGCTGGAGAATCTTTCCAGTAGCGTTCCAAAAATACACAAGGTTAACACCACAGCTCTTCGATGAAGTCTTGCAGAGGGTGGCCCCAGCTATTGAGAGGGAACTCACCAGTTTCAGGCAACCCCTCCCACCTGGACTGAAACTGGCAGTGACACTGAGGCACCTTGCCACTGGAGACAACTATCGGTCCCTTGCGTATGCCTTCAGGTGTGGAGTGTCCAGCATCTCAGAGATGGTTCCAGAAGTGTGCCAGGCAATTGTGCAAGCGTACAAAGATGAGGTGTTCAGCCTACCTGAGACGTCTGAAGCCTGGACAGCCCTAGCTAACCAGTTTGAGCAGAGATGGAACATCCCCCACGCCATTGGGGCCCTAGATGGCAAACACATTGCTATCAAGAAGCCACGCCACACGGGCAGCCTGTACTACAATTACAAGGGCTTCTTTTCGATACCACTCCTGGCTCTGGTGGATGCAGATTACAAGTTTGTGTGGATCGAGCTTGGTGGAAAAGGACACATGTCAGAAGCTCAGATATTTGGCGACTCTGAGCTGTTCAACGGCCTGGAAGAGGAAGCCCTAGGACTCCCCCCACCCTGCCCTCTGACTGCAAGCCCTGATGACCACCAAGACATGCCCTTCGCACTCAAGAACTACCTCATGAAGCCCTACAGCAGAAGAGGGATGTCCAGGGAGGAGAGGATCTTCAACTAAAGACTCTCAAGGGGGAGGAGAGTGGTGGAAAATGCCTTTGGGATCCTGGCCAACAGATTCAAGTGTCTCCTCAGGACTCTAGAGCAGAAGCCCAACACTGTGAAGGATATGGTGGAGGCGGCAGTGGTTCTGCACAACCTACCGAGGCAGAGGCATCCAGGCATTGCAGCAAAAGAGGTGGACCATGAGGATGAAAACCGCAATGTTATCCCAGGGGCATGGAGGGACCAAGTGGACTGGCCAGATGTGGATCAACCTCCTGCACCTCGCAACTCAGCTACAGCAGATGCAAAGCATCAGAGGGAACTCCTGACGGCCTTCTTCAATTCACCACAAGGTGCGGTCGCATGGCAGGAAAGGATGGCCGGGCTGCATGACGCGGAAGGTGGAGAGGATGAAAGAGAAAATGGAGATGGTGGTGATGATGATGCTGCTGCCGACTGAGGGACTCCCAAACAGAGACCAAGGTTGATCCCAATCACCACGATTTGGAAGCACGATTAGATGCGATCTGTCGCGCTTTGTTACGATCCAATACGATCTGATGCGATAATCACGATTGAAAATTAATCGTGTTGATCGTATAAAATTTTTGAACCGTCCAAAACTTTTCTACGATCAACACGATTGCCACGACTGACCTCAAGACCTGATAAGATCTGATAGGATCACCACGATTACTCCACGATTAAGACCACAATGTCAATCGTGGCGCGAATCGTGATAGTGGGAACCTGGCATAAACAACATTATGCAAGAAAAGAACTGAGCTGAACGTTACCATGGTTAGTCATGTTGTCATAAGCCGTTTCACGGCTACCGCCATCTATTAAAACAATTGCGGTCACGTGGTCGCCAAGGGGGCAGACAATAAGTTGATGTCCCGGATGTATAAAACACCTTGCGTTAAACTGTGGCGTGCCGTGTGTTGTCAGGAAGACCAAACTTTTGTCTCTATTAATTATTGTGTTACAAGGAACAGACTAAAGGAGGAGACTAATGTAGGGTGCAAAAACGACTGAAGATTGCCTGAAAAGTAAGTTAAGTGGTCGAATTTAAAGATAGTATACATGTACATGATTGGTAAACTGTTACAAATAGTTTTACCCCCTGCATGTGTGATTGAAGATATGCATGATTAAAACCAACCTGAGCAAAAACCAGTTCCGTACTTCGTCTAACTTTTGAGAAAACGGGAAAAAAAAAGGGTTTGCAGTTATTTCGCCCCAAAACCACTTCGCCCTGATCAACTTCGCCCTGAACCACGGCCTGTGAACGAAGTGGTTTTCGGGCGAAGTGGCATTTGGGCGAGGTAATGTTAGACGAGGTGATTTGGGGCGAAATGGCACTTAGGCGAAGTGGTTTTGGGGCGAATTGAATTTACGTCTCGCGAGACGAAAAGTAATTGTTTTGCTCATTTCTCAAAAACTATAGCACTTCAGACAAACCTATTTCAGGGGAAGTTTTCTGCCTTCATCGTGTTTATATCGTGTAAGTTATGTGTAAATATGTGAACATTTCTGATTCTTCGAGATACCAATCATGTAGGCCTATATATACCGCCTTTAAAAACGGTTTTGTCTCGGCGAAACCGGAGGATTGAAACGTACGGTCGAAATGTACGGTCTGGGTCTAGATACCGGGCCATGTTATCATTAAATTTAAAGCGTTGTGCGAAGAGATTTATGTTGCTGTCATGGCTGTGTCTATATTATGTCTTCCCGTCACGGGGTCGCAGTAATCTGTTGTTCAATCACACATTTTGGGAACTGCGCCCTTCCTTCCGGGTCGGGGCCCGGGAAAACGATATTCATTCTCGGGGTTGCAGTCGAGTGACAGGATCCTTCCCACCCTCTGGTTGTGCACATTCAGGTAATGGGGTTTTTCGTGAGGCTCGGTCTTGTTTTTATTAGGGGATTTGAGGGTCGTGCCGTGGATACTTGTCTTGGTGTACCTTACAGAGCGGTGGGGGTTGCTGTTTGTTAGCAGCAAGTGGAGATGGGGAAATGTTGCGGCAATAATCCGCAGCAGTGCTTACAAAATGTCTCTGAAAAATAGTCAAGTGTATCTTGTTTGGGCATTTAGGTTCAGATTTACCTATTACTTTTTGTATCGTTTTGTTTTGCTCATCGTGCTTCTGTGTATCAGGTGGGATGGTACAGTGAGATTATTGGAGAGTGACATGGTGTTTAGTCACCTTCGCTTGCTTAAGGACATGATCGGTCGTAAGTAAGGTTCTTAAAACTGTTAAAAAGTGATTATTCTGGATTTACCGGAGTTACTAAATTTGGCGTACATTTGTTCTGTTTGCATAAATTATTCATGTTATCTCGACCTGAAGAAGATGATTGGCGCGAGGATCTAGCACCTTATCAGCCAGCAGTTTGAACTCTCTCGAACATTTATGCAGGAAAATAGGAAACTTAACCTTCAAACTCTGCTTCCTGCTTTGAACTCCACAGTATATAACTATTCAGTATGTCTGATAGCGAGTGTTTAAAATGCCATCACTTCCAAGTGTCAACACGAATATCGAGATGGTATTTGACATTCTGAAGTGTATGGTAAGCAGGCTTACATGGCGGTGTTGAGATAACTTTGTATTCTTCTGATAAAGCGTTTGTATGGTTCCAACAAGATAAGGAATTATAGAAATGTGAACTCTTCAAAATATGGTGTCGGACATAGTCGGAAAAACCTTAACGTGAAGGCAGAACACAAAACGGTTACACGAGAACATCACATCCCATTGTCAAATTAAGAGAAGAAAAGTAACTGTAAACGATTAAGGAAGATTTATACCTTTTTAAGCAAGCGAGTAATCATTCTCATGAGACATTTCCCTTAAAAATTGATACTTTCAAAAGTAATTTTGTATTTTTTTTGTAAATTTTGCAACTCTCTTTTTGTTGACTTTTTATATTTGCATTATTGGAAAGACTGCATTGATTTACCAAACGCATTTCAAACATTTTCGAATCAAAGGGACAAGAGTCTTTCCCAAAACGAAAACAGAGTGCGACATGTTGATGCATTTGTAAAAATTACCTTTTTAAGTAGTGTAGATTGTATAATGTTTATAATGATTTACACACAGTTGGGCATCATTTGATCATTTAAAACCGTCATGTTTGTTCTAATGCATAGAGTTACGGTACAAATGTGTACGCTTGACAGTTTGTAAAGGGTTAACGATGTAAAGGGGGACAGCATGGCATTTCTTAACCTTTGAAGTATGTTACTTCCTAGAAATGGTAATCGCTGGTTTTACCAATCCCATGTGCCTATTATCAACTGACCTTACCCGATGAACAAAATTCAGTAAAATAATGAAGATTTTCATCGCAAAACGCAATAAACGCCATATCAACAACAACAAAATGAGATATTAGTGTCAGTACATTCTCGATCGGTGGTCCTATATACATTCGTCGAATAGATTATCGGTAAGTCGTGTCATATCCCAAAGTTTGTTTTACATTGGAAATTGGAATCTGCCAATCAACGTAGTGCTTATATGTAACATAAAATGACAGTTTTCTCCAAATGCCAACAATGGATAGGCCTATACACCATTTCGCCATTAAACTCTTCAAATTTCTCAATAAGATCAAAATGTGACTTGAAATTAGACGATTGTACCAGTTTATTGAATCGTTCTCGTAATTTTTTGATAATATTAACAAATGCTGTTCAATTCGCAGGATGATATCAAAAATTGTTTATACCATGGGTAATTGCTCTCTGAAGCCAGGTATTTATAATGTTGTTTTTTTAATCAACCCCGAAAGCGTCACACCTTAAGGGGGACACTATTTGGAATGATCCGCTTCAGACACCACATTGTAAATGATGCATGCTGTCAAAGGTGAAATTTGTTCGCACTTATTTGCCTGACAGATTAGACAATGACTGTTATTTGTCAACCTTTATGATTTGCAGTTTGGCGACGTTCAACAACCGCCGTTGCTAAAATTTCAAGACAAAGTGGCGCGATGATAACTTCTGTTGTGACATTTGGTACGTTACCAAGCAACTGTATCATGTCCCTTCTTGGGTTAACAAGAGATTGACTTATTTGTGCTACATCTGCAGCGTGCTTTGTTGGTCTGATCAAAAGGGTAACAATGGACCCTCTGATGCACTTGTTTAACCTGTCAGACCTGGTGTAGCGACTTTTGTCGCAACAGATAAAAATGGGTCTGTTGAGATAAGGTTTACAGTGTCAATATTCCGTACTTGTATAGAATGCCATGATTACAGATGTGGCATCGGTTACGCTTTTTTTTTTAAAATTAAAAGCTGTGGCCATTGCACTTGCACCAAAAAATTGAAAAAAAACAAGACGGGTTGCGTGTGAAACAAGTTACAGACGTAAGGTGTTCGGGGTATGTAAAGGACAGAGGCTAAATGTTTAAATAGAGTATTGCAAAAATGTTAAGATACCTAAATATAGTACACACTAAGGTATAATACAGTGACCATCGATTTGGCAGAAAATAAGACATAGGCCTAGTGATTTTTGTCATAAAGACCTCACCTAAATATATATCACACATTAAGGGTCAATACAGTGATCAATGATTTGGCAAATAGAAAAATATGTCCAAAGTCATAACGTAATCTTTCGTCAAAATCAGCATTTTAGGGATTTTCCATGCATGAAGTAGCCGGTGACGTCATCTTAAAGTCACACACTTGTCGGGATGCGTACTCTTAAGGTTTAAGAGTGTACCAAGTTTCAAGTTCATACCATGTTCCGTTTTCGAGTAAGGCCGCTTTTTGTCAATAATTTTTAAATTATAATAATTTTGTAATTGATGACGTTATGATGACATCATATTACCATCGAGATCCCTTGTCTATGGTCCATAACTGTACCAGGTTTCAAAATCACACATTGTTCTATTTTCGAGTTAGACTGTTTTTTTTTGTCTAAAATTTTATGTTTTAATACTTTTTCAAAATTATAATTAGGTCAATGGTGACGTAATCGTGAAGTAATGCAAACATCGGGTTCCTTAGTCTAAGACCTATGACTATGCCAAGTTTCCAGTTCATACATTGTCCTGCTTTCAGGTTAGACTGTTTTTTATTCCACTTTTTAAAAGTATAAATATGCACATCCTCAGACCAAGTTTGAACTTCGTACCTTGTTTCGTTTTTGAGTTATGCTATGGACTAAGTTTGGACTGGAAGAAAAAGACCTGAAGAAAAAAAGTTACTAGACGCAGGGTGTTCGGGGCATGTAAATGACACAGGTTAAATGTTTAAATAAAGTGATTATAATGAAAGATGTTGGAAGGAAGTACATGTATTGTCATGATTACTTCACCTAAATATATCACACACCGAGTTCGTCCCATTTTGAAATTATTATAATTAGTAATCGATGACGTTATGATGACATAACACAGATCCTTTGTCTATGGTCCATAACTGTATGGATTTTCAAGTTCATACTTTGTTCCATATTCGAGTTAGATTGTTTTTTTTTTAAACATCGGGATCCTTAGTCTAAGTCTAAGGACTATGCCATGTTTCAAGTTCATACATTGTTCTGTTTTTAAGTTAGACTGTTTTCCAATTTTTAATGTATGTTTTAAATATTATAATAAGCCAACTAATGACGTCATAGTTGCATCGCACAAGACACAATTGTACCAAAAGTTCATAACTCCTTCCGTTCTCCAGTTAGGCTGGATTTTGTTAAAAATGTGAATTGTTTAATTGGCTTAACTTTGACCTTCAATTGACCGATGAGTGAAGGGTCAGATTAAAATGCCTACACAAGCAAAATTGCAGCCCATGAATTGATCTATATTTCTGCTAAATATTAAGACCATTGTTAAGGTGGTTTTGGATAAGTAAAACATTTTTAAAATGCATATTTTGGTAATTTTCAAATTATTGTAATTACGAAACCAATGACGTCTCAGTGACGTCATACATGCTGCTAGAAGTTTGTCATGCGGTCTATGCCTGTTCCTAGTTTCATGAAGATCAAGTGTAGTTTCATGGGCAATGTTCCTGCATAAGGACACAAAATACAAAAAATGTGATTTTTGAATTGGCTGAACTTTGACCTTCAATTGACCCAGGTAGGAAATGTCAGATGAAAACGGTCACAAAAGAAAATTGTAGCCCATCATCTGATATATATGTCAGCCAACTATGAAAACCCTGGGTCACGTGTTTTTGGTGAGAGAATCATTGTTCACAATGCATATTTTTGTAATTTTCATGATAAAATTCCACTTTTGTTGCATGTTCTAATTATTATAAATACGTAATCAAGGACGTCATGTGACGTCATACTAGAAGTTTGTCATGGGGCCTGGTTTCATGAAGATCAAGCGTAGTTTCATGGGCAAAATTGCTGCATAAGTACAACAAATACCAAAAAAAAATGTGCATTTTGACTGGGCAGAACTTTTACCTATAATTGAACCAGGAAGGAAGGGTCAGATGTAAATGCCAACACAATCTGATTTATATGTCTGTAGCATTTTAACAAATACATATTTTGGTCATTTTCGGCTTTGAAAGGCATACATGTATTTAAATTATTATAAATACGTAACCGATGACGTCATAGTGACGTCATACCAACATCGGGATTCCATGCCTGTGGTCTATAACTGTTCCAAGATTCAATTTCATACCTTGTTTCGTTCTCGAGTTAATTTGCGGTTTTTAAAATAGTATAATTAACAACCTGATGCGTCATCATGACATCACGACCACAAAACCGGAACACATCATTAAAACAGAAACTGGCAAGTACATTAGTTTTCATTGAGAAAGTTAAGTGGGGTTATATCAGCTTTATCTAGCTGAAACACAAAATTACACTATTTCACGTGTTTTTTGAACCAGAATCTGGTTCTAAAAAATCACGTGACCTTGAATTTTTGAAAAAATAAAGAAAATAATAATAATAATAGACAGTTCTTGTAAGAACTCTGGATGCGGCAATAGGGCGACAATTCGGGAAGCCTTTCCCCGGAGACCACCGAAATTTCGGGAAGAATCACTCAAATTTACACCAAATTTCTCTACCCGAAGCTTCCAAAAATGGTTACAGACCTAATAGAGACGGTTCTAGACCTAATAAAAATGTTTCTCGATTTTAAAAAAAAATGGTTTTTTACCTAACAAAAAAAATGGTTTTTAATCTCAAAAATATTAGGGCGAATGCACCAACTTGTCGTCCTATTGAGCGTATCGCCCCAATATAGTTTTGTTTACACACAAATTGTCGCCCTATCCTAGCAAACAGAGTTTGTATATAGCGCATTACAGATCCGACGGATCTCTCAATGCCAAATTTTACGGCGTCTTTTCAGGATATATCTAAATATTTACTCTGGAAAGCGCTTCAGAATAATGTAAAGCCGGTGTGTCCCTTTAAAGGCAGTATACATGATTGGCATCTCGAAAAATAGAATGTTCACAGGTTTACGCCTAACTTACACAATATAAACATGATTACCGTAGAAAACTTCCCCTGAAATGGTTTTGTCTCAAGTGCTATAATAATAGTCTTTGAGAAATGAGTAGGCCTACAACAATTATTTTTTATCTGATGAGACGAAAATTAAATTTGCCTCAAAACCAGTTCGCCCAAATGCCATTTCGACCCCAAACCACTTCGCCCGAGTGCCATTTCGCTCCAAATCACTTGTCCATACACTACATCGCCCAAATTTTGTGTAAATCGGTAAAACTCACCAAAATGAGCTTGTCGTTGCATTTACTTTCTCGCTTCATCTTGTTGTTTGTACGTTCAAACTGCTAGATGTGCGTCGAGTTGTTTGTTTGATCGCGCGCGTTACGCGTATAATGCAGATGTGCAAATTTTGCTGTCGGGAGCGTGCAGTTTCTGCGTGCGTGTGCGAGTTTCATACGCTTACTAGGGCGCAGGCAGAAACGCGAGTCAGCTAGTTTTAAACGCTGGTTATTATAATTTATGTCAAACCGGCCACGTGATGTATTTTCAGCCAATGAGGATGCGTAAACTGCCTAAGGTATTTATAAATACGTACTAGTGTACTATGCATGTATTATACAAAGTCTATGTCGTGTTTTTTTAAACGAGCAGCTCTCCTAAAGTGCGTCACGCACTTAATTAGTGGCATGCGCGGATCTTGGATAAACTCACCGATGACTCTAACTACTAATTCAGTGCAACGAAACTACCGCGATTTGTGTGTGGTAATTTGAAAATTATAACCACAATTCGTAAAGACATAACCAGTACTATCAATGCAGAATTTTTAAAATTGTGTTACTACATGTAGCTATTTAAAAGTACATTATTAGTGATCTAACTTGTCCGATTGCTGCACTCGTCAAAAGACCGAGTGCACTGACAAACCGTAACCTAGGAGACATTCACCGTGTCATCCCAACGAACATTTACGGCGCTCACGGGATACAGGCAAGGCAACGTTTCGGTCCAATCAGAATATTTTTAAAACTGAAAATGACAGGAGTGGTAAAGCACTTGATTGACCAGCCTACAGACGCACCTGTAATCATACAGCCAGACGTCAAAACACAGCTGCCTGTCAAACAATCTAAAACATGTATTTAATAAAATAAACTGCCACTACGCTTTCCAAGCCAATCCCCGTGAGGGATAGCAACAAAATACCAAAACATTTATACTGTCGTTTTATTTGGCAAATTCGACAAATAAAAGGATCATGTATATTTATGCTTTAAAGAAATAACTATAGGGATGTGCCATTGTTTACCACGTTTGTTCTCATTCCCTTGCGCACATGTATCTATTGCTGCTGTGTTTATCCCGTTACCGTATAATGAAGACGTGATCTGCTCTTATATATGTGGCTGTCAAAATAAATACAACATTAATTTAATTTACGCAGAGATCCTTTTTAGTCGTTCTAAAAAATAAAAAGAACCTGCATGAAATTTCTAGAGAAGCTGTTACCCACTCCCACAAGGCATTTTTGTGTGACTTTGAGCGTGTGTTAACGACATATTACGTGATTGGAAAACTGTTATAATCAGATATTAATGTAGAAATTTCAGCCACATAGATGCAGTAACACTTCAGAAGACCTGCAAAATCCATGCACGTTTTTGTGTATGAATGAATGAATGTAGACAACCTTTTTAAAGAACACCTTCAGTTGGCAATTTCTCCCACAAAGGTACAATTTTATACGAAAAGTACATTTGCTATCAAAAGTTTTAGTTGTTTTGTTTTTTGTCAACTCGTGATACAGAAGTAAAATTTTGGTTAACTGCAAATGATGTATTGGGGCTTTAAACACATTGACATTTGGAATGTTAGCGAAATTAGTCAAAAAATAAATTGCGAAGGTGTTGGTATTCCGTCACGTGGTTGAGCCCAGATTAGTCAATCATTGATTTGGCGTGTGGAACAATGGGACAACTTAGTAGGCCTATATCCCGAAATACAATCAGTAATCTCCTAACAGTAACTCAGCGCCTGTGTGATGTGGCGCACGGCAGTTCTTATAATATTCGTAAGCTGACGGAAAGTACATGTACAGTAATAACAAACTTACCGGGACAATATGATTTCCGCCGGATTTTTTTTCGGGGTTTTACTGATGCTTGTAGGCCTGACGGACGCACAGACCAATACCACAATGGCACTACCGACCTATCCTGGATCAAACGTGACAACGAACAGCACAATGCGGGTCGTGTCCAGTTATCCGCTGTCAAATAAGACACAAGACATTGAAAACAGCACAACGCCAGCCGTGTCTACTTACCAAACATCAAATCAGACACAAAATAGCACCACGCCGATTGCACTGACTTATCCTCCATCAAGTTTGACTCAGGAGGAGAAAGATGCGTTCCTAGACGCCCACAATAAGCTGCGGGCGGAGGTTAATCCAGAGGCGGCTAACATGAAGTACATGGTAAGTGTCTCTGTGCAATTATTTGTTGTTTTTGTTTTTGTTTTTGTTTGTTTTTATTTGTTTTGCTGTTAGAACATAGCTCATGAGAGTCACAACGAAACCACTGATATTTATGGTGCTTCAATGAATATGTGAAATAACTTTATTCCGCCATGCACTGTCGAAAACCTCGGTTCTAATAACAAATGATAACAATATAAGTGTTTCGTCATGCACTCTCCGGATTAAGTGGTCAGTATCAAAATTAATATCTACGGAATTTTGTGCCGAAAAATAGTACCAACAATATAGCTGATAAAACACGATTATTATATAGGTTGTGTTCTGGTAAAATGTAGATTTAGTGTATGGAATTGCAGTATTTGTACCTGCCGCATTTATGATCATAAAAAGGCCTTTTGCGCGGTTTGCGACTGACAAGTGGGTCGGTATGTTACCGACAGAGCAAAGTGACTCTAGGCTAAAGTCCAAAATGGAGCATTACATTCGATGACAAATATTGGTATTTGAAACCGATCACATTTTATTAAAAACTGAGTATACTAAACAGTGACATGTGAATATAATATGCGCCTATTGGCATTATAAACCCATATGAAAAACCGGAGCCTCAGATGGAGCCTCAGATTCCACTGCCCCTTCATTTTCCTATGTTTCTCAAAACCAACGTGTACCTACCAAGATTTGAAAGTGTAGATCACCTGTGTTTATTTGAATACTTTTTGCACTTCGTCGAAACCAGAGAAATGTGGCTTTTTTGATTGGAAAAAAATGAGTGCAAATACTTAAAAAAAAACATTTTCCTGTGAAGTTGTTCAACACGAATTTGGTCAGCGCATTAAATCGAATGGTAAAACAATATATACTGTTTTTCGCACACTACCAGGTCGCTTGTTAAAATAAAGCTCTGTAATATATTCTCTCTTCATTCACTTAAAATTGTCTTGATTAATAAATTTTAAGTTCCTTTCATTTTTCCTGAGAAACACGAGTAAACACATTCGGCAGTTCCATACGTTTAGACGCAAAAAGTTCGGAAACCGTCTCGCTTCGATGGTGTTTTTTTAAAGAATTGTTCTCGTGCAAAAAGCCAGAGATGTGCCAAGTAGTTGTGTGGTTGTATGCTTTACCAGACACCATGAAAAAAGAGCAGAAAGATTTTCTTTATTATTACCAAGAGTCGCTCGTTCTAACTTGTACCGGCCGATGTGCATATACCGCCATGTTGTGGCGATTTCAAACACGTGGGAACCAGTATTTACTTCAGAAGAGCTTCATAAAACGGGTAATAGTACAGTATTGTCATATTACATCAAGTGTTTTTCACGCTTGTATTTTGAATTACAAGGACAAAACAGGCATGATGAACATTCACTCCGTGTATTTTCCATTCAATACTGCACAGGCCGTTTTGTGTTCTTCTCAGGATGACGTCAAAACCCTGTTTATCAACAAACCAAGTGACCTCGAGTGTTTCAGAATTTGGGGTGAAGAGGGTTCGAACTGCTTTGCGTTCTAAGCAAAAGACTGTCGATTTTTTTGTGGGAAACAAGTTGTGATGGCCTCCATGATAAACTGGTAAACTTATAAAATGTGGACAGGGGCGATATAATAGCTGTTTAAGTAAAGCTTCCGATTCTGTGAATCACACACTGTTGTTAAATAAGCTACGAGACTGGAATCTATCTGCAGTAGCTGTGAAATGGTTTACGTCCTATTTATCAGACCGCAGACAAACGGTCCGTATTCGACAAACCGACTCTGAATGCCGTCCCTATAGGGGACCTCAAGGTTCCATTCTAGGCCCTTTACTCTTTATTATGTATAATATATACTGATTTTCAACATTGTATTACTGACAACTGTAATCTGTACATGTACGCCGATGACTCCACAATCACGTGTACGTCCTCAAATGTACAATAAATTGAATGTTGTTTAAACAGCTAGAATCCCCCCATCCACATTTTTTTAGTTGTCCTGTTTATCATGGAGGTTTATGTTTCTACAACGCGATTACAACGTGTTTTCCGCCAACAACCGACAGTCTTTTGTTTAAAACGCTATTCAGTTCTGACCCTCTTCACCCGAAATTCTGAAACGCTCGAGGTCACTTGGTTTGTTTACAAACAGGGGTGTGACGTCATCCTGAGAAGAAATCAAAACGGCCTGTGTAGTATTGAATGGAAAACAGACGAAGTGTATGTTCATCATGCCTGTTCGTCCTTGTAATTAAAAATTACAAACGTGAAAAATACTTTCTGTACTATGAAAACAATTTATTTTTATCTTTTTGTAAAACTAAAATGAAATTGTGGCTCACAATGATGCTCTTTTAAAGTAAATTTCAGTGAATCGCGGCCGTTGGTTTTGACACGAACGGCCGTCTTGAAATTGAAAAAACAATATTAATTGGGTATGAATTTAGGAGTTGAATCCCACATCTTGTTATGAGCTGTAAACCACGATACAGTGAGAGTTTGATAAGGAAAAAAAGACAACACATGAGTGCCACAGCGGCAGTTGGCAAACGGTCGAGCGTCAACTTCAAGTTGACTGTTGCATCTCCTGCAGCTCGACCGTTGTTATTAGCGACTTGGAAAACAAATCAAAATATCTATTTTGAGTTAAAACCACTTTCAAACAACAGACAAGCTGAAACAGATTTCAAAAATACCTTTGTTGCAAAAATTCATCAAGCGGTTGCTGTTTTATGCTCGTTAAATTGCGTCCAATTTACGTGCGGAATCGTCAATGAAAATTAATAGACAGCTAGTTCAAAAATTGTGATGTGATGCATAGCCCCTAGCTATACGCGCGCACACACGGCAGCATAGCCGTGCACATAACCCAACTCACGGCAGCCTACCGGTACAAGTTCGCCGATAGGCCTAAGTACAGCTTCGCGCGACTAATTTTTCTCATTCTTCGAAATAATAAAGAAAATGTTTCTTCTCTATTGTTTTTCATTTAGGTTTAAATTTCATCTTTGTAGCTTTAGGTAAAGTTAAGTTAGGTGCCACTAAAACAATTATTCCCTATAGTTGCGTTTTAAAAACCTTAGAAGGATGTCCCCGATTGCCGGCGAATACAAGTATGCGTGCGTGTGCGTGTGTCTGTATTCAAATCGCGGACGTTCAAGTTAACAATGGGAACAATAGCGTCCGCGATTGCCAAGGACGTCCGCTATAAATAGGGTGGCGACCTCACGCTGTCCTGGCGACTATGCGGACATTCATGTTACAGGGTCCAAGCGGTTTCGCAGAGCTGTACCGATTTCCAAAAATTTCTGGCCCAACAAACGCAACAGTTTTCAACCTCAAACTGGCTACAAATGCACTTGATAGACCAGATGTGAGGTACAGGTAGATATCGAGGTTTAAACTGAGGTACTATAACTTACATTCTTGCAATTTCCCTTCCGATTTTGTAACCAAAATCAGAAATGTTCACAGATTTACGCCTAACTTACACAATATAAACATGATGACCGTAGAAAACTTCTCCTGAAATGGTATTGTCTGAAGTGCTATCGTCTTTGAGAAATTAGTAAAACAATTAGTTTTCGTCTCATAAGACGAACATTCAATTCGCCCCAAAACCATTTCACCCAAAGGCCATTTCGCCCCAAAACCACTTCGCCCGAGTGTCATTTCGCCCCAAAAAACTTCGTCCAAACACTACATCGCCGAAATACCACTTCGCCCCAAAACCACTTAGTGCACAGGCCGTAGTTCAGGGCGAAGTGTTTTTGGGGCGAAATGACTGCAAACCCTTTTTTTACTGTTTTCTCAAAAGTTAGACGATGTACGGAGCTGGTTTTTGCTCAGGTTGGTTTTAATCATGCATATCTTCAATCACACAGGGGGATAAAACTATTTGTAACAGTTTACCAATCATGCATGTATACTATCTTTAAGACCAATTAAACAGGACGAATTCCATACCTGGCCACCACAGGCCTAAAATCCAGCTAATAATTTAAATCTTTTAATAATTTATAATGCTTTTTAATACTTTCTAATGCTTTTTAGAAAAAAAGTTTAAGACTTTTTAAAGACCCGCGGACACCATGTAAACCTTTTCACAAATATTGTAATCACATTGAAATATATATATATTATTGAAATGCCACTTTTGAGCTTCATTCATGTACTTCTGCTTTGGAAGAAACACCTGAGACATTATATTTCCCACGCGGCGGTGATCATTGTCTGAGAATTAACCCATCGTCTCGATATGACCCGGATTCCCACAACCTCAAACAATGAAACTACCAGTTTTCGGAGAAAGCCGTTAAATGCGACCTCACGTGAGTTCCGTCAATTTGACAAGTTCCCACGGCCAGGTGATCACCCACCTGCCTAAACGCATTAAATGGTTACTATATTGCAATACGAAATGATATTTCCCGAGAATCAGGTAGATCCTGGCGACCTGATTCCTATAGTAACATATAAAGTCACATTGACCATGATCACTTGTCATTCGAGACAAATGATCCAACAGCATCTGCGGTAATATCGCAAGGAAATAGGCTTGATGCATCCCTATATCCGCAACGTCTAATCACTTAAATGAGGTGCAAAATAGAATTTGCGACCCTTAAAACTCTATTAGTTCATGTGTAACATGTTCTAATAACGTGAACAATCAATGGACTGCGTGAAATTTTGAAATTAATAAAATATGACAACTTCCCCCGTTTTTCGGGAAAGCGAGACCACAAAAAATGAAGTCCTTTGAAAATGTCAAGTTTGAATCTATTTTCATCCAATGGCGCTCATGTTTTTTTAACGTTTCACATAGGCGGACCACGCCGTGTAGCCTGAAGCCCCAACAAGCGTGCACGATAAGTGGTTGCCCGCTTATATTAGAGAGGTTTCGCAAGCGCACGGATACGGATACGCGTCTCACTATCTGCTACGCGTTTGCACGGCACGTGTATCGAGGTCGCTATGCGTAAGCACTGAACGCGTAGTGAAATTTCGGATTTCTAGTTTTTTAACCTATTTGTTCGTTGCGTTTAGGTAGCCAGGTTATGAATTATGAATGTCTACGAACGTTTTGTGCATTTCAAAGCTTTGGATTGAAAGTAAAATTAGTATTAAAGCCGTGTTGTGCCGGGTAGTTTTCCTGCTGTCGGAAATAGACGCCTTTAACCAGAGAAACCAGAGAAACCAGAGAAATGCCACTAACGGTTACGGATAGCTAAACGTATGCGTACGCGTATCCGTCGGCTTGCGAAACCTCCCTATTAGCATTATTTGAAGCACACGAAATCATTTGGTAAAAAAACCGACTGCACACACTTTATCCTGTTGCGCAAAATTATTCACACTGTCTCAACAGAGATGACACAACTCGCGGTACTGCTTAGGAAATTAATTTTAGCTAAAATCTTTACTAATTTCTGCTCCAAAAGACATTTTTCAATATATTCAAACAAGAGGACACCCTCAGTGTTTTGTTTTTGGACCAAATGAATTCCGTAAGCACAATAATAAGTAAGAGGTATTAATGTCTTGCACCAGGAAATCAAGATTTTCAAACCGTCTCTCCAAGAAAACATTTTGCTGAACGTTGTCATTAATATTCATATTGTACGTGAAGCACCCTCAGAGAATAGTATGGAAATTTACAAGTTTGTTCTGCCGGATCGGTGTAGAATTCGGTAGAACCAGAATTTAGTGATTGTCGAAGACAGTTCTATCAGTTGTGTGGTGTATATGAATCTTTTCATAAATAGGTTCTTACAGAAAATTGTGTTCAAGCTGTACTTGGAGAGAGAAAAATGCTCAGGCTTACAGAAGAACAAAACAATTGACTTGAACTGCACTACAGAACACAAATACATTCATGTTCTCAGAGAGACTATTCCGAAAATAAAGCATTATTCGTCTGTTTTATGCACTCGGCAGGAATGGGACGACTCTTTGGCAGATATGGCCCAAGCCTGGTCCGAAGAATGCATATGGGATCACGGTTTCCCCGAACCCAACCTCACTCCATACAGAAGCATCGGTCAAAACTTGTATCTTATCACTGGTTACGGGAATCGGCCGAGCGGTCAAGCCGTATCAAGGGCCTGGTTCAACGAGATACGTTATTATAGTTTCGAGGAAATCAAATGCGAGCCAGGGCGTTTGTGCGGACATTACACTCAGGTGAGCACTGATATAGTTCTTTTTTACTTCAAAATCATTTTTTCTTCTGGCAGCCATAATTTAGAATGTTAGATACAGTCGAGTGAGATTATGCTTTCGCTTATATACAATGTAGCAACCGTTCTTGGCGAGGGAAAGCCACAATCTAACTGCTAATAGGGTTGTGCGCCGTGGACAGGTTGCGAAATTGTTCTGGTGATTTTCTGATGGCAGCGGTAATAATGGCAACAGCATACTTCAACAGTGCCCCTTTAACGCACTCCTCCTGCGTACACTGGCCCTGTTAAGACAGGCCCCATTTCGCGGTGGAACAAGCGACAGAAATCTTGTCGCCTCTGCTGGACCAATCAGGACGCGTGGGCAGTGCATTGCAGCATGATTGCAGGCATTCAAATTTAACGCGCGCAGATTGTAAACACCGTGCATGCATGTGATACATGTACTCGTTAATGCTGGCCGTTGTCCGCGTCGGCGATTGGCTGCTATAGGATACTGGGGAATCCGTTCCATTACATTCGTCAGCATGCATCTCTGTTATTACATGTAATTTGAAAAACTGCGGAGTAAATTAAGATCGACGTTTGAAAGTTTGGTAGGAATTCATGGGACAGTCATAAGGAACGGAACCCAATACAATTTCTGGAAAGTATAGAAATCGTTTATTTTCGGCATGACCGAATTGATTAAATTACATCAAAATGACTCGGGCGTTAGTTGGCTCAAGACAACAGCCGGCTCAATCCACAGATTTGCGTGGATTTCCTCAGGGTATTGTTACGTCGCTTTGCAGAGTGGAAATTCCCTGAGATCTCAGGATGACTTCATGGGTGCAAATGTTCATTTACATACACACCATTTAAGGCTTCTGACGCTAAAAGTAACGAAAATGTTGCAATCTTTGACGCAAAATGTACTACAACTAGGTAAAATGTAACCACTTTAAAGCAAAATTCTGTAATTTTTAACATAACATTTAACACAATACACAAGAGTTACACAAGATCAAGCTAGGAAAAAAATGCATTACGAAAAACCACAAGTCTTTGAAACGCATTCAATTTCTAATTAACTCTATTGTATTTCTGCGGACAAACGTGCCCAGTGTTTCCGCGGGTTTCAGTAAGTCAAATTTAAGACTTGTTAAGACCGTTTTAAATGCCTAACACTCCTCAATTCAGGGAGTTAGGGTTAATGGAATTGATGACCAATAATAGACCCTCAAAACAGGAACGAATTCCATACCCGGCCACCACAGGCCCAAAATCTAGCTAATAATTTAATACTTCTAATGCTTTATAATGCTTTTTAATACTTGTTAATGCTTTTTAAGGCCTTAAATTTAGAAAAATAAATTTAAGACTTTTTAAAGACCTGCAGACACTCTGCTGCCATACAAATAATTTTTCCAACACGGGAGTTTTTTGTACAGCTCACTGTGAGTCGTTGTAAGATCGTCCATATAAGACATTTTCCAACTATACAATATTGATAAATTACACGGGTATTTTCTTTTAAAACGCTGGTAACTTGGGAAAGCCACTTTTTGTTTTTACATATGCCACATTTATTTTTTGTTTAATGAAAAGGACCAATATGCGAAACTACCTCAGCCATAATCATATCGAAGAATTACTGCCCGTTTAGTATGCAGCTCAAACTTCATTTCAACAGTAAATACATTTTGTAATTAATATCTTTGCAGGGAATTTCGCGACGTTTGCTTCATTATCAGGCTTTGTGCCATGTAGTTAGACACTGCCAACTTTTTGCAGACATTGCTGTAACAAAATATAATTGTTCCCCTCTTAAATATGTGCACATTGCATAGCAACGCATCACACCTTACATCAATAGTGATGTGGCGGTTTCGGAAATCAAATCGGTCGGTCGAGGTCGATCTCTCTCTGATCGCTCTCGGATAGCGCTGCCACCAGGCGGAATAGTTTCAGGCCTAAACCTCCGGAGTCCCGCTTCTCTGGTTCAGCTTTCGTCGATGGTCGGCTCAGGTCCGTGGTCAAAATATATGACCGGATAAAAGGGTGTCGGAAACTCTATTACTCAAAAGATTGGGGATATAATGCTTAATAATTACCCAGTCCTGACAAGGACTCTTTGTGTGTCTCTAACATTTACTTTTCTTGGGGAGGAGGAAATACACGTAGGGATAACTATGAAACCTTAGTGCAACTACTCGCGTACCGGTACCGAATTAATTCGCGTAGACCTATACCGAGTCAATTCGATTACCGACGAACTGTACGACTACGTCGCAAAATATAACTCACTTGGCTTCTCGTCAGCCACTGAGTATCGCAAGAGCTCTCCTCAGCTCATTCACACAGGCTTTCCAAAAGCCGTAAAATAAACTCGCTGTCCCCGGGACACACTTAAAACCTAGGTTTCCCGGAAACCTCCCATAAATTCTGTCTCTGCTTTTTAAACTTACACCGCGCGCCAAAAACCGCCGCGTCACATCTGGCTCTTTCGTAAGCCGCTAAATAAACGCTGGTGCCCCCTGGACACACTAAAACTCGGCTACTCTGAGCTCTTTCAAATAGGCCTAACTCGCCTTATACAAACTCGGCTACTGTGCACTTAAACCCGGCTACTCTGAGCCCTTAACCTCCAACAGTGACGTCAGCTCATTGTACTATTGCTTCATTATTTTGCACGAATGGAGCGATGAAAACAATGCGCCCTGATATGAAAGGGCATTGTTCCAGCGCTCCATTCATGCAAATTACACGTAATGGAGCGATAGAATGGTAAAACACACCGTGAATATATATACAAAGGTCGAGTTGATTGAATTTTAACATACTTATCAAATACGAGTTTTTCCCAAAGCTATATAGTGCGTGTATCAGGACATTTACATGAGTAACTGCATAATAATTTACATACTTTAAACACCCAGAAATAGCAATTTTAAGTAAATTCAAGTACATTACATATACTTAACGCATACAAAACGTCCAACGCAAATAGACCTTTTAAAAACCAGTTCCATAGGGTTTGTGCACAGAGTGAAAAGTGAAGATATTAAAGTAAAATCCTTCCGAAATGTAGTCAAACCTCGTTATCTATAAATAAAAAGCTTGGTAAGAGTTTACTTTAATACCTGCATCACATTTTGCTTAATACAGATTATAACCACCAAAACAGATAAGGACGTCTAATTTAAAAGTGAAAACAAAAATATTTTTTTAAAACCAGGTTCATAGGGCTTGTGCATTATTGTGCATGATCACTCGATATCGATAACTGAAAGGACAATTAAGGCCTTAAACTATCCTTGATTATCCATTTAAGCACTGAGGGTCATAGTTATTCCTTAAATAAACACTTCTCATTACTGTATTATCTGGAAATCTGCTCGCCAAATACTGCAGTTTCTATTGCTTCCCAGTGGAAACAAATTGCTCCCCACAAAAAACAACTTGCTACACGGTGAAAACAACCTGCTTCCCAGAGAAACCAATTGCTCCCCAACGAAAACAGCGAGCTCCCCACAGTGTGTCTTCATCGGGAAACAATGTGCTCCCCAGTGGAAACAAATTGCTCCTCCTCAACTCACGGTGGATGCGGGGAGAGGCCGCTCCCCGCCGCTCCCCGCCGCCCCCCCCCCCCCCCCCCCCCCACCCCCCCCCCCCCCCCCCCCCGCTCCCCCCGTGGGAAATACAACGTTCCTAACAGTTAGACCGAAGTGAACACCAAGAAAAGTGTAGCCTTGACCAAGGCTTTGGGCTTGTCTTCTAGACGGACCGCTGAAGATAAAACTGAACAAAGCGCTTACGAGCTATACGGAATCTGTTGCGCGTATATTGGCTCACAACGCGCCGCGCTACGACTATGCACACATTTACGTACATGTATCGGTACGGTCCTAAACCCAAAGCCTTGATGGTTCTGCATTCAGCCAGCGAAACTCATTACAGTATATAGGGAAACCACCCCAGCGTGAGCTGAGATTTCATTGGTCGACGCACGCCAGGCTATGTTTGAAAAACGCTATGATCTGCGATCCCCAGTTTGTTCATCCATGGAGCTGTCCGAGGCAGTATTAAGAGCTCCCACAAAATCATTCAGGAAAGCTGTCATATTACGACCGTTGTCCCCCAGAGGTGTAATCAAATACGTAAACAGACAAGCACAATAAATGCTACGAACCCGAGAATATTTGTTGTTTTCGTCCATCGATCATGCCACGGTTCTCGTAACATGAGGACGCCATGACATGCATAATGCATGCTTCGCGGCATTACGTGCTACTCATGAAGCTCTTGGTTGGCTGAAGACAAATGTTAAATATTCATACCTTGCATACCCGCATATCCAAAGCCCGCCCATTTTCGGCCAAAACCGGCCGAAAATATAATAGTCGGGTCAATATAGCACAAAAAATACCTCAACCTAAAAAAAATTGCAACAAATTGTTTTATTGCAATTTCCTGTACTTTCAAGCATGCTGAACAACATATCAAAAGTTGGACAGAAACGGAGCACGGGAAAGTGATTAAATCTGACGTTAAAAAATGGCCGCTAATTGTAAAGAATGTATTGTATATACAGTTATGGAAAAAGTACCCTAACCTCCCAAAAATTCTAACAAAAGATTTTTCAACGGTTTCTGGTTCTACTGAATGTGGAGGATGGCAGGATAAAAGTCTACCAAAATCTAGCAACCGGAAATGGGTGAATCTGGGTCAATTCCAAGATGGCCACCATTGACCTTGAAAATCGCTAAAATGGCTTTAACTTCTTTAATATTTGGAGTAGAACAGTGATTTAAATGTCCACCCTAGGGCTGTTAGGGCCAGGGAATTCACTGGTATCCATACAATTATAATGCAACCTTCGACAAACAATAAAAGCCACAAAAGTCATAATTACATGTACAGGCATATGGGAGGGGTAGAGACAATAACTTCCTCTAATCTAAGTGATGATGTCAGCTTCTATTATTGGGCAGTAATGTGCTGCATCAACCACCGCACGAGGCTACGAGCCGCTAAGGCAGGGTGCACCACTCTGCCAGAATTGCCTCCCCAACAACCTGCACTTCTAGGGCTGTTTTTGAGACGCGCTATTCAGGCACGTCAGCTCACCGCATGCAGGTTTAATCAGGAAAAAACCCTTAACAAACTTCCAAGCTAACACATTACGTTCTGCGAACGTTCGCTGAACGTTCGTTTTTGGTCACGTTCGTTTTGAACGTCGAGGGGACGTTCCCCGAACGTTTGTGGAAGTTACGTTCGTTTTGAACGTCGAGGGGACGTTCTGTGGAAGTTTAAATATAACGTTGCAGTGTAACGTTCTAAGAACATTCCGAGAACGTTGTTAACAAAGCAGATCGCGCGGAGATTATTTTTCCATACATTTCACGAAAAATTGCATTGTTTTAAGTTTTACGTTGTATAACCACGCACTGCCTGATTTGAAATGTATGTACTTTTGTACATAAAACGCATCTATAGTCTAAAAAGGTAAGATTTTCAAGAAATAGTACACTAAAATGTGGTTTCCAATGTCCGCCAACCGTGACTACATACGAAGGATATTCAAAGAGCATATATATCAAGCGTTAAATAACTACTTTTCCCGTATTAGGACGACCGTTTTGGGAAGAGTGCTCTGGGGAACCACTAAAACGGCAAATTTGTCGGCAAGAAACTCTGCCGTTGACACCCATTTTTTCGACTTAAAGTTCTCATAAAAATGTTTTTCAACCTAGACGAAAATGGTTACAAACCTAATAAAAATGGTGAGAAACCTAATAAAAATGGTTTTTGACCTAATAAAGATGGGTTTTTGAAGCACTTGGCGTTAAGACGACCGGCTATCGGTCGCCCTAATGCGGTCGGTCGTCCTAATACGCCTTTTTTACCCATAACCGGTCGCCCTAATACGAGAAAGGCAGTTTGTATACTTACTATACATAGTAAGAGGAAGTGACTGGTATCAAGAGCCCTGGAACTTCAGTAATGCGTCATAATAAAGGCGTTGTACAATTGACACGTCCCCTGAAAACTCCACACAATTACGTTCCCCGGACGTTCATTCCTAACGTTCGTTCGGGACATTATTTGGTTAGCTGGGTTTGGCCATCTAAGACCATCTCAGCCCAGCCTGAAGCCATCCCAACCTGGGCAAACCCTGCCCGATGCCATCCTAGCCCAGCCCGCACCGCACCCCGCCCAGCTCTTCCAGCCCAAAGCCACGCCAGCCCAGCCCGAAGCCAGCTCACCAATCACAACAGCCCGCTCAATCGCTCCTATCACACCAGACCAGACCGCCGCAGTCCAGACTAGCCCAAGCCCAACACGCACCCGTGAATCATACAGCAGGTAGTACTACTGTACTACTGTACTACCGAGAATCCTGTACCTAAAAGCTCAAAGAAAGTAAGTGTAATAGGTTTTTATCCTGATTAAACCTGCGTGGGGTGAGCTGACCTGAATCGCGCGTCTCAAAAACAGCCCTAGAAGTGCATGTTCTCAGGAAGGCAATTGAGGCAGTGTGGCGCACCCTGCCTAAGCGGCTCGTACGGTGGCTGATGTAGCCAGCCTTGCCACAGAAGGGGATCATGTCATACACATTACTGACCGAAAAAAATAAGCAACTACTGACTGCAGTTAGAGAAGTTATTGTCGCTACCCTTCCATGTCTGTAATTATGACCGCCATTTTGAGTTTGTGGCTTTTATTGTTTGTCGAAAGTTGGATTAAAATGTTATGGATACTAGTGAATTCCCTGGCCCTGAAAGCCCTAGGATAGACATTTTAATCACTGTTTTACTCCTGATATTAAATAAGCTACAGTCATTTCAGCGATTTTCAAGGTCAACGGCAGCCATCTTTAAATTAACCTTGATTGATTTCGGTAGACCCTTTTTCCTGTCATTCACCACATTCAGTAGGACCAGGTTAGGGTACTTTTTTACATAAATATACCCCTCTATTTAACCTTTGTTATGTTGGCGGCCATCTTGTTTTTGACGTCATTTTTGGAGACTTTCCCGAGCGTCAAAATTGTCCAACTTTTGATATGTTGTTCGTCACATCGAATAGTACAGAAAACGATCATAAAACGTTTTGTTGCAATTTTTTTGGGGTCAGGTGGTATATTGACCCGCCTATAAAGAAACACATTAAACCCGGAAGTTACAGATTCCACAAGGCTGTCTATCGAGCTAGACCAGGCCGTACGCAGCTAGTACGCAGTATGTATTGCCGTACGGGTTTACTACAGAAGTCGTTATCTCAAAGTGGCTCGTTTTGATGCCGTGTGCAGTTTGCATGCGCTAGACTAAATATTCCCTCGTACTTCCTTCCGAGCACCACTATTTACACTTTTCAATCGTGCGCTCACGCGCTAAAAACTTCACGCGCTGCAAACTTCACGCGCTGAATATGTACTCTCATATTCCAGTTCTCAAACTTGCTAATAAAAGCAGTGGTCAAATTAGCACCTACCAAAATGTAAACTAAAATAAAATCTGAATTTCCAGCTGTACTTTTCAAGGAAATAATTTACAATTTCAAACCAATCATAAGCCTGATACTCATGTCGAAAACGGCTGCCATTTTGGATTTTCCCAAACTCTATTTATAGCACACAAAACTACACGTGTTTGTGAATGCACAATCATTGATGCATAAACGCTGCCTAAACACATGTTTAGTTCAAATTTATCTTGATAAAACGCTGATAAAAATGCAGTTAAACATCATATTACTCCAAAGGTCTTAAAGGTAAGAATATTTGCTAAGTTTTAGACTAGGATGGGGGCATTTTTGTCACAGTATATTCGCACACAAAACTGACTAAATAATACGTTATCAGCATTTTATTTATTGGGCACTCTGACCAGAGGTCTGACCAAAGCCACAACGATCTGTGACATAGTATGTTTTACTACATAATGATTTTATTTGTCATCGTCAAACATGGCAATTTTTAATAATGGTTGACACTTGTATAGCGCTCATGTCTACCCGGGGGTACTCCTGGCGCTGCCATTAGAAAATCACCAGAACCATTTCGCTTCAGCTAGGTGGCTATACTTGGCCAATGCGCACAATCCTATCAGCAGTTAGATTGTGGCGGCGTTCCCCCTAACAGCTCCCCAAATATATTGAGAATAAGAGTCTTGCCCACGGAAACAAACACGTTGGCACAAGTGGGGCTCGAACCCAGTCACGATCACGAGCACGGCTGTGGGGTACCGTGGCCGAGTGGTTTGGGTCATAGACCCGCAATATCATGGGTAAAAACTTGGGGTTGCGGGTTCGAATCCGGCTGCGGTACCTGTGCCCTTGGGCAAGGCACTCAACCACATGTTCTCGATCCTTCGGAAGGGATGTACAGCCGTTGGTCCAGTGTGTTAGGTAATGGTAACACACTCTAAAGATCCCAGAGCATTCTTTCGTGAAGAGCAAGGGGATAATTCCCGGTGTCTTTGGCCATTTCTAATTCTAATTCTTCATGGGTTTCCTCACGTTTGCGAGTGACAGTGCAATGAGCACTATTGAGGAATCATTGGTATGAATACTAGAAAGAAATAATAATTATGGTAATAATAATAGTAATACCCACTAGACCACACGTGCGTATTAATTGAGACGCAATTAATGGTTACCCGGAATTAGGACATTTAAAGTCCTTCTTGTTGCCAGGCATAATTCTGCCTTCCAAAAATGAAAGCTTTGTGAAACGTCTACAAAATGGCATGGCACTGTGTGCAGCAAACGGTGATATGTTATTGGCTTACAATTCGAAAACATCTCTAAAGATTGCTTGTGAGCAAGGCCAATTGGTCGCTGTAAGATGAATTTGAATTATCAATTATGTATTCGTGGTCTTGCATTTTACCGAGGCTATTAGCTTTCAAAAGAGATATCCGGAGCAGAACAAACAGAAACAAAATATAATAATAAAACAACAACGCTTTGAAGGATTCACAAATTGCACCTTCTTTCAATAACTTCCGCTTCATGTTTACTTTTTTGTATAGGTGTCCCATTCGAAAGCTGACATGGTTTAAGACTTCGTGGAGAACTTGGCCTGTCTAAAGACAATAGGTCTAAAATGCTATTTCTTTCCCTGTAAAATAGCTGGCTTGGGCGTCTAGTTACCTACTTGGATGTGCTATGGTGTTCTGCAAAGAAGCGGAAGAAACGACACACGACAACATATGGCTCGTGACCTGCCACTACGTCCCGGGGTAAGGGGTTTTGTTCAGTCCATGTCAAATCACCCCCAAAAATGACATTTGTAACCCGACCCTCTCAAATTTTGGTGAAACTTGGTATACTTGTTGATTAGGATCCCACAGCACCAAATATCAAAATTAAGATCAATTGGACCAGTGGTTCCGTAAATACGGCCCCCCAAATTTGGGGATTTTTTGGCTAAAAGCGGCATAGACGGCCCACCTTTGAACCATCATTATCTCAGGAACTACTGAGCCAATCTTTACATTATTTTTGGGATTAAAGTATGTTGGGGGTGCAATGACCTTTGGATCACGTGACCTTAAGATTACCTTTTCTGAAATGTAATCCCCCACTCATTAACTAAAACAAATGAAATGTTCAGAGGTGTAACCTCAGTAATACTGATTCAAAAGTACATGTACATGTGTGCCAATTGCAAGTTTAATGCAAAAACGTGGTTTAATTTGCATTTCTTTGAATATTTTATGCTTTCAAGTTGGACACAATGTCAGATGTTGATTTGTAAGTATAAATGTTTTCTTCAGAATACTTATTATATTTGTATTATCATAATTGTATTAGACTACTTTCCTCTGACTTTATGCCTTCTCCGGGGGTGGGGGGAGGGGGCGATCGCTCTGTATGCCATACACGCAACAAAAACAGGCCTCCTATTGCAGACAGACAAAATATCCCCACCCCTATTGCAGGTGCGCGTGCCCGCTTTTTAAGGCAAAAACACCCCCTCCCCCTCCCCCTATTCCACAAACTCTGAACGCACTTGCAAAAACGTTGCAGGGTAATTAATACAAAAATATCTTCACATCATTTTTGATTCTGCTGCCCGCAGTCTCTTTTGCCGCAATTTTTACAGGATGGCTCTTTATTTATAATTTAATACAAATGTGGACAAATGTCCATATGAGTTTGGGAAATCTGGATGCAGTAAAAAGCAACTTGGCTCCATCGGGACTCGAACCGCGGACCTTCTGCTTAAAGTTTCACTGCCGTGTTTGGGCCGATTTGGGCGTCAAATATGTTTTTAAAAGTTAAATAGGTATTTTTCTAGAATATAAAAAGTTATCAGCTTTCATTTGGTACCAAGAACGTAAAAATCCGTCAAGGATTAATGCCAGTCGATTAAAAACAAGAAATGATTAAAAGGCTGTCAGGTCAATTAATCGACAGGGTTATGACGTAAATGTACATGTGCGCGCACATGTGTACATTGTACACATACTATGTACAAATGAGCGTACGCGCACATGTACAACATGTGAAGCACGTTTCAAGAAAAAGGCTTGTATCTCCAATTCCCGACGTCAGAAATTTAAGTTTTTGATATTTTTCGTTACAGAGACACGTAAGCTTTCTAAATTCGTTCGCTTGTGTAAATTTTTTTTTTTAATCCTTTCACCGAAACACGGGCAATGCAACTTTAACGTGCAGACGCCCTACCAATTGAGCTATGAAGCCAACTGGTGGTCTCGAATCACGGTAGTGCAGTTTTTCCTCACTGATTGGGATTGGCCATCACGTGAGCTTAGCAAGCCATACAGAGAAATACTCCACCCCCCTCCCCCTAACCCTAGATATCAATTAAGATACGCCCCCAACCCCCTGCCCGGCTTTTCTCAATTTGCATAATGTATTGGTCATATAAAGCACGATCCTAACAATAACTAATGCGAACAATGGCGCGATCTGACAAGATTTGAAAATTTTCGAAAATCGCGGTAGATTTTAGAACACGATATGGCAACGGCATGAATATAGTAAGACCAATCGTGTGAAATCGGCATACTTCACGAATGCAACAAGACTTTCACCACGACCTATCAAGAATCGACACAAATCAACGAGATCTAAGTACGAATCGACACGATGTCAACAAGAATCAACACGATCTGCCACGAATTCACCGCAATCTATGAATATCTCTTACAAATACAGTACGATCTAACGCGATCCCAACAAGAATCAACAAGAATCGACACCATCTCAGTACGTACGACTTAACAAGACTCAACAAGAATTGGCGCGATCTGACAGTTTGGGGGTATAACACCCGCGATTCGCGGCGATCTTTGTCAGTTCTTCAAATTTCACTGTCAAGTCAACCAAAATTTGGGTCATATCGTAATGGTCGCACTCAAATCGTGATGGTAGTGTTAGATTCGTAACGTATTCTTTCACAATCGTGTAGATACTGTGACGCGCGCGTACCAGCTCGTTTACGACTGATTAGTACGCCAAATTGGGTAGCGTACCGCCTCGATGGTGTAGAACCCTGCAGTGGTGGGCCACAGCACCAATGGATTCACCTTCCACCGTTGGTCAGTGGAATGGACCGTCAGTGGAATACACTTGCCGGTCGGAATGTGAAATTTGGAAGAAAGAGCGTTGCCTAGGTTTCCTCTACCAACCCTATAAGGAGAAGTGTATCCGAGAAACAAACAACAAACACACCAAAAACATAACAAAAGTTGCAAGCAAAGACATGATTTTGGACCATTTTGTTTTAGGACGAAATGGATGAAAAGGTAGGACTGGCATGTTCCCGATTTATCTTTAAAATATTTGTTTTGTACTAAAACAAGCAACTCTAATCCAAGAAATGTTCTCACCTTTTAATTACAATGTACAGGTTTGCAACTAAATTCAGCCCATCCTTCTCTTACTACCACTTTCAAATTATAGGCCGTTGTATCATATTACCTGGAGCAAAAGAGATTTTAACACTCCTAGTAATGTGTATTTCGCACACTTCAAGTTCAATATATTCATATTCCACTGTAAAACTGATATTATAAGATTATTTTCTTTTCATGCACTGGTTAATTTTCATTATGGAAATACCTGCTCAGTCAAGTTTGACTGACGATTTCTCTCTTGTTACTAAATCCCTTGAATTTGGTATAATTGGAAAGCCCTGTCATTCCTCTTTCCAGTGATGTGTCATTTGTTATGATTAATCAATTGGGGGATGTGCAGTATAGCGGAATACAGGAGTGGGTCGAAAGTGAAATGTCACAAAATTCACTGCTATTGTCATGCAGTGCATTCCCTTTTGCTTGGAGGATGGGAATGTGTTAATGCACTTTTTGACAATAGCAATGCATTTTGTGACATTTCACTTTACACCGCCCCCGTATTCAGCTGTGCTGCACATTCCCCAATTGATTAATCATAACAAATGACACATCACTGTAAAACAAGGAATAACATGGATTTTCAATGATACAAAATTCAAGGGAAACTAGAGGTATGACGTTTGTTGTTACAAACGCCAGGTGATCGGGCTAAATGAACATTTTGTGATGAATTCAGACGTTGTTATCACCTGTGGAATGGCAAAAATGGAAGTTCAGCAGCCGATTTCACGAAACTTTACGCAATTGCGCAAGTCCACTTAAGGCCCTGTCACAAGAAACCGAATCGCAAGAACGTTCGTAAACCTTATTGAAAAATTTATATTTTTCTAGTACGGTGGAGAACGGACATAAAATGCAATTCATCAACTTTCTCATACCGCCCCAGTACCGTTCTGTTTCCGTACCAGTACCGTATACAGCATAAAATGGTCAATTTGATCCAGAATCTAGCAATTTTGTCCGAGCCGAGACAGTACTGTTGACGAATTCACCGTTGCTAAACCTAACCATTACCGTTCTAAGACCGTTCTAAGACCGAACACACGAATCAATACCGTTCTATAAACTGTTGCGCACCGCACATAACTTACCAAAACCTTACCAACACCTTACCAATACCGAACGCATACCGACCGGCAACCGTCGGAAACGGGTGGCTAGCGAGTGTATAAATAAGCGTCTCCGTTCAAATTAAAATCATTACAGTTCCGGATATCGACGAGAAAACTACGAGAACACTACTAAATCATTCTCCAGATTCAAGATGGGCAAAAGAGGACGCCGTGCTGGTGACCGTGGTGCTGCTAGTCGTGGTGCCGGTGGTCGTGGCGCAACAATGGCTTGGATTCTCGCGGCATCTTCTGCAGGGTTCATCTTGGAATTCTAGTGGGATCTGGATCTGAACTGAGCTTCTCATCACAATTTAGTCATATTTATAATACATGTGTGTCATGCACGGATTGTTCGGAGAACGGTCGTGATTAGTGCGTGATAGGCGGTAGATACACGGTAGTAATAAGTTTACGACGTTGTAAGGAACGGAGTGAACGGGGAAGGTAAGGTGAAGTGCGGTATCGGCTCTGTATCAGAACGCTATCCAATCGTTCGTGATCCGGTACTGGTACGCTGATATCAAACCTTGCCGTATCAGTAACGGCTTATAAACGGCAAAACAGATCCAATACCGAGTTGATAGCGTGCAAGTAACGACCCGTTAACGTGCTCCAGTTCAGTGGCAATTTTTGAACATGTTTAAAACTTTTTTTCAGCAATTCCGTGCTGTCCTTATAACCCCGAGACAGCCAGTGTCAATAACTTATCAGTAGCGATAGAGAAACGACCACTTACCGATCACTCCTTATCAATACCGATTCCACATAAATCAGTACGGTACATGAACGGTAATGCCATTCGGTTTCTTGTGACAGGGCCTTTACGCCATTACTTGCGCAATAACTTATGGCGTAAGTGGACTTGCGCAATTGCGTAAAGTTTCGTGAAATCGGCTGCTGTATACACTAATCCGGTAACTAATATCTCCTCCCTGCATATCCGTCATAGCTGGGGGGTTGATAGCTTGCACCGTTTTGAGATATGAATTGTTGAAATAATAACCTTTGAAATCTTGTAATGTGACACCTGTGACGACATCATGACGTCACAATTTTGTGCACAAATTGTTGAACAATATGTTGAACATCAAGTTCTTAAATGTGGCGAAGGAATCATACCAATATCTGTTGTAGTTTTCAAGATACAGCATTTTAAAACATCTCAGCTCCAAATTTGCGCAATTTGACACCACATTACGTAACCACCGTCCATGAGATGACGTCACCAATGGTATAGTCAAAAGGTCCACATGTGTGGAAACATTTCGTTCCGTAGAAATATGGTCAAATTCACTACCACTTTGAATCTATTTGCATTCAAAATGCTAAAAATTGCACATTTTCGAACAACTTCCGGTTTGGACCGGAAGTAGGCGTCACACAGGGGTCATGACATCGTATGATTTGTTCAGTTCATTTAGACTTATCATGTTGTGAAAGAATTGTTCAAGTATCTATTACGGTTCTTGAGATATGAATTTTGAAATTAATAACCTTTGAATTTTTGTAATTTGACACCTGATGACGTCATGATTACGTCACACTTGATGCCATCATGATACTATACATGCTGGTGAAAGTCTGCCGTAGGGCCTATGTCTGTATCTAATTTACTAACGATTCAGCTTGGTTTGATGGGCATTGTTACTGGTAAGTGTAAAAACTGAGATTTCCGTTTTCGTTGAACTTTGACCTCCAATTGACCCCAAAAGGAAGGGTCAGATGAATGTCATCTATAAACCTGCCAAATACGAAGATCCTGGGTCACGTGGTTTTCAAGACGGAAGCATTTTAAAATATGCATATTTTGGTTTTTTGGGGGGTGTAATTTGATACTTGATGACGTCACGATGACGTTACGCTTGATGCCATCATAATATTATACACGCTGGTGAAAGTCTGCCATAGGACCTATGCATGTACCTAGTTACTTAAAGATTCAGCTTGGTTTGATGGGCATTGTTGCTCAATAAGTGCATAAATTGAGATTTTCGTTTTCGTTCAACTTTGACCTCAGATTGACCCCAGAAGGAAGGGTTAGATGACAATGCCCACACAAAGAAAATTGTAGGCCATGATCTTATCTATAAGCCTGTTAAATACGAAAATCATGGGTCACGTGGTTTTCCAGACGGAAGCATTTTAAAACATGCATATTTTAGTCATTTTTGGGTTGTAATTTAATACCCGATGACGTCACAATGAGGATTGATGTTCCTACCAAGTTTCAAGTTGATAGCTTGAACCGTTTTGAAGAAAAGCTCTGGAAACGTTTGAGTGGAAAAAGAAGGGGGAACAAAAAGACAAATAAATCGTACATTAGTAATAGGTGATCGGAAAAAGTTCCGATCACCTAAAAAAGACAAAGAAATCGTACAATAGTAATAGGTGATCGGAATTAGTTCCGATCAACTAAAAAAAAAAGACAAAGAAATCGTACGAGAGTAATAGGTGATCGGGCTGTTGGCCCGATCACCTAATTATTTAGTAACAAGAGAGAAATCGTCAGTCAAACTTGACTTTCCGAACTTTTTTGAGGAGTTTACATGTGTAATCATTTTGAACCATGTTATGTGGTTGTGGTTCTATAGGATCGATCAATACCAAACAACAGCTTTATAGTAATAGTATTGTTTGGATTTAGGAATTTAAAAATTGCTTTTATGCTTTTTGTCAAAACAAAAACCTTTGACCATCAAAGTACAGCTTGCTGGTAAGGGCATGTGTATTCAGCACCCCAAATTAAGTAAGAGTGGCATGTTACTATGCATTCTACGCAGATTTTTGTTTGTTTTTTAAACAAAAAACTCAACGTTTTCAAAAGGATTGTCAGTATTTTTTGCCAAAAACCCCTTTAACTTAAAATACAGCTTGGCAACCATTTTTGGATTCAGCACTCCAAAATTAGGTAAAAGTAACGAGTAACGACCTTCTACTAAAAAAAGCCGCTTCTTGTCAATTAGGCTATATCTCTTTTCTCCTCTTTTTTGTTTTTACCAAAAACTAGTGTTTATAAACTTTTTTATGTTTTACCCCAAAGAAACACTTTTGCCCTCAAAATACAGCCTGGACACTGTCATTTATGGATTTAGAAAGAGTGGCATGTTATGGCATGTAACCATGTTCTATTTTTGCACAAAAAATCGTGATTTTAAAAAAATTTCTGGCATTTTGGGGCCACAAATACCCCTTAAAATTAAAATACAACTTCATTTTTTGATTCAGTACCCCAAAATTATATTAAATCAACATGTTACAACCTTCTACTAAAGAAATCCTCTTTCTGCCACCTTTTTGGAATGTCGCCTATTGGGGAAATGTCTGGCAACACTGCGAAAAATAAAATAGTTTCCCCCAGCTATTATTTTTATATTCCACAAGACCGATGTCTCATCTCAACAATATGTGACCGATATTCAAATTGGAGCACTACCATATGGGTTATGAGCTGTCAAAAAATGGTATATTTTCATACTTTGAAAAAGTAAAAAAACACCCATATTTGAAATAAATGGTATAACCACCCAAATACCTGGTGACTATTTGTATACATACAGTGCAGTCTCCAAGGACCCACCTATCAATAACTTTTAAAGAATATTATTTTATATATCTTGTTTAATGGTGACGCAGTTTTGGAAATATGCAAATTTCACTCTTAAAAAATTGGGAAAATGGCAAAAACCTGAATTTGGCTGTTGCCATAGCAACAAAGGTATTTTTTTTAAAACTTTTACCACATTTGTTAATTTGGGACAAAGGTCCATCAAATATAAAAGTATAAGAAAATCCATTTTTTTGGCCATGGCCAACATTTTCAAAAAATTATTGATATTTACAGTCCCTCACTCTTAAATGTTTTGAAAAATCACCATGTGCCTAGCCTATTTTGGCACAGTTTGCATTCCCACCTGGCCCATTGTGCGACGGGCAATAGAGCTATTTGAAAATTATTGAAGGTACTGGGGCTCTGGGGCGGTATTCACAAAACTCAATCTAAGCGGGGTACTTAAGTCTGTCTTAAATCTAAGCACCCCGCTAAGATAAGTGGGGCACTCAACTTCGTATTCACAAAAGATTTAAGCGCCCCGCTTACCTTAGTGGTGTACTTAATCAATCAGTGCTGTCACGTCATAATGTCTCTGCAATCAAAGCAGCGCAGACCACGCGCGGACGTTTCAAAAACATTTGATTACTACGCGCGTGCATCATACGCGCACATAACACGCGTGTCATGCACACATACGCGTGCACGTACCACAAGTAGACGACGTACGTTGTGCTATGCGGTAGTCAATGATCAGTGGCGAACAAAGACGGAAAACGAAGGTTTTTAAGGTCAGTAAGAATAGAAAGTGAAATCTTGTGTAATCTCCCAATGTCTAAATTGTTTAGCATTCTCTAATCAATCATATAGCCGTTTTTCGATAACACACTGGGAAGAAAAACAATGCAATTGATGACAGTTGACCCAGCGTTAAATGCACTTAAGACAGGTCAGACCACACTTAAGTTTAGGTCTCAAAAATAAGCGGGGCACTAAAAGAAAACGCGCTGTGAATACCACTTAACTTTATGATTTGACTTAAGTCTAGAATTTAAGCGGGGCGCTTAAATTTCATGACTTAAGTCGTTTTGTGAATACCGCCCCAGGGCCGGTATTCACAAAACTCAATCTAAGCGGGGTACTTAAGTCTGTCTTAAATCTAAGCACCCCGCTAAGATAAGTGGGGCACTCAACTTCGTATTCACAAAAGATTTAAGCGCCCCGCTTATCTTAGTGGTCCACTTATGTGAAATCACTTAAATCAAGAAATTGGCGCATGCGCGTCACAATAGTGTAAGCTATGTGGACTGCTGTATCAATCAATTACACACATATGCAGTAAATCGTCGGGAACAGTCACCAAAGAATAAAAGTTGAAGAAAATACTGGAAAATTACAGTGTAATCGTTCATCTGTAAGCACTGCAACAGAGTAAAGTCAGTAAACATAGGGCCTACTCGCGCAGACGACATGTAATACTGGCGGGTGTTTCAAAAATATAAAAATTTGTAGTAAGTTGGCACGCGCGCGTGATGTACGCGCGCGCGCTGGGTCGTATCCGGCCTGTTGGAAATAAATGCTGCATGTACGTTATTGTTGAAAGTACCTACTTAAAGTGTAGGCATAATCAATAAAATGGCAAGTAAACGAAAGCCAAACTTCTCAGAGAAGGAAAAGCTGTTGCTTCTCTCTGAATGGGAGAAGCGGCAAGAGATATTGCGACCTAAGTTCTCAAATACGGTATCGGCCCAAGATAAGCACAAGGCTTGGCAAGACATTGCAGATGTATTAAATTGTCAATTCCCGGCTGTGCGCAGGGATGTGCCGGAACTGCAAAAAAAATGGCAAAACATGAACAGTAAAATGAAGGAGGAATTAAGCAAGCAGGCAGAGGAAGGAGGCACGTGCTACAGGTATGGCAAAAACGAGGCAATTTAATACTTCTTCTAATTCACTTTACATTAATTTTATATAAACACAGATTTAAACAATTATGGGAAATGTACCAAGCATTGGAATTTTACGTGCGGGTATAAGCTATACCTCCACAAAACTTGCATGAATTTGCCACAAAGTAAATATTAAGTAGGCCCTAGTCATCTTTGGCGTGAATAAGGGCGCAAAACGTCGGCATTTAACTTACACTAGAATATATATCGCTTTATATTATGAAAGGACTTTAATTTCATTTATACAGGAGGCGGTCCAGCACCACCTGTATTGACTCCACTGGACCACCGATTGATGTCCCTGCTCGGGGAAACATCACCGACCATGGTTGGCATTAGCGGTGGCATTGACAGCCTGGATGCCGTTCCGTTGCAATTTAACTTTCAAGTGGTCGAAGCAGACCCATCGGCTGCAGCTACACCCGCTGAGAGGTATAATTGTTTACTAACATTTTAACTAATAGAATATTAATGGCAAATTTGTCTTTTAATCTTGGGGGATCATGCGTGCAAAATGTGTTATTCTTTAAAAAATTTCCAACGGTTTATTTTCCTTTTTTGTGGCGTTTCCCTCAGCTCAAACGATGATGACATCATACCAGTTCCATTGGCTCCATTGGCCTCTGTGGCTACTCTGGCTCCTCTACCGCCGACGAGGCCTAGAAAGAGAGCAAGCAGTACCAGTGAAGAGAATGAGGAATACAAGAAGTTGATCATTCTAGATCAGAGAAGATGTGTGGTGGAGACAGAGAAGCTAGAATTTGAGAAGCAGCTGCTCAAGTTGAAAATTGCACTCCTTGAGAAGTCTCTGTCCAATTAAAGTTTTATTTGATTTGAATATTTATTCTAAAGGTTATTAAAGTGCTAGGCCTATAGGCCTATTGTTGAAAGTTGTACTGAATTTAAGTTGTGCTAAATGTTGTTTTGACGGTCTTAAAAAAAATTAAACACAAAGAACAGCACAAACTTGCGTCATGTTTTTTTTTTATTGTGTGCCAATTTTTTTTATTGAGCCTTGTTTTGTTTTTATTTTTTAATAGCGCAATAATTTATGGGGCTGAATAGGGTCAAAATCAATACAATGTAACAATTTCAGTGAGCGCGTGGACGACAGAACGCGTTGCGGATAGTCTCTATAAAGTGAAGCAAAAAGCTACGTGTACATTCATATATTGAGTACTAAAATCATGCAGTGCAGTCATCACTTTCATGCTTAGGATTAGGAAGTCATGGTCACATCTAGTAAAAAAACGACAAACTTACTGGAAATAGCTATGTACAACTTGGTTTCGAGTGAGGTTTGCATTCTGGTGCTGTAGTGGTTGATCAGGCTGTGGTGGTGGATCTAATTCCGGCTCTACATCATACTCCGGCAGCCCTCGTTGCTTTGCAATGTTGTGTAGAACGGCACATGCAGCAATCACTCGACAAACTCTCCCCGGGGAAAGACGAATCTCGCCGTGGAGGCAGTGAAATCTCAGTCCGTTTCCACTGGCCAATTGTTCTCTCCACAACGCTTCGAGTTGATCTGTAGTACGGGAAAAAAAAAACTTAATCAGTGAAACACGTAGGGCCTACGGCGTGAAATTGTCCCTTTTGTGGATACTGATATTGTTCGCCCACTTCTGTAAGTTTATTCATCATGTCAGTCGGAAAAAACGGTAACTTCACAAAAATTGTTAGGGCTTTAGCCTACCTGTGTGCAGCATTGTACCTGGCCTCAGCAGGGTTCGATGGACGTAGGAAAGGCGTAATAAGCCACGACTTCGAAAGATACCCCGTGTCCCCGAGGAGGAAAGTTTCCGGAGCATACTGATTGGCTTCAAATTGTTCCTCAACACGGCTTTCTCTTAAAACTCGGGAGTCGTGTGTACTGCCGGGCCAGGTGGCATTGATGGCTGTGAAACGGGACTTGTCGTCGGCCACCACTTGCACGTTGATTGAGTGATAATTTTTCCGATTTACATATTGCTCTTCCTGCTCTGATGGTGCGATGATTCGTATGTGTGTTCCGTCGATAACCCCGATAATCCCTGGAAATGCTGCAATACTGAAAAACCCCCGTTGAATTTTGGGAATATCTTCAGCTGTTGGCCACTTCACAAACTGCCCAATCCTTCTCGCAAGGCTTGAAGAAACTCCGTGCACAATTCTGGATACTGAACTCTGAGAAATCCTTATGGTGTCACCGACAGTTCTTTGGAACGTGCCGCATGCAAAAAACTGCAAGGCCGTAAGGACTCTCAATTCGGCAGGAATGGCGTGGCTTCGCTCGGTTACCGATTCGATTTCGTCCCTAATCAGGTCAGTAATGAATAAAATACCCGCCCTATCGAACCTATATCTCGAGTACAGTTCGGAATCTGTATAATCTTCTAAAGGCTGAACTCTTTCGCGGAAAATTCTCTCTCTTTGAAGCACTCTTTCATTATTTTCTCGGAAACGACGTGCACGCAACAACGCCGCCATGACACTCTTAACTTTTTAAGACTGCTCATACCACACTTAAGTTTAAGTCTCAAAAATAAGCGGGGCACTAAAATAAAAAGCGCTGTGAATACCACTTAACTTTATGATTTGACTTAAGTCTAAAATGTAAGCAGGGCGCTTAAATTTCATGACTTAAGTCGTTTTGTGAATACCGGCCCAGGGGCCTAAGTACGGTATCTAATTAGACGAGAGACCACTAAAGAGACCACTTTAATTGTCAATACGACAGTATTTTACATTAATATTTATTTAGAAATCACATATTTCTAAAAACTTATGGCTTTGACGTTAAAATAATTACCGGTTTTTAATGCATTTTCTAATTGATCCTATTCTTGGGGACGGTTTATTATTTTTTCGGGCTTCATCTGTCCACTAGGCTAATTAGTGCTTAATCAAATAGTTAAATGCATCTATTTGCAGAGAGAACGAGGATACAAAACCATGTTGAAAGACGGACTGGTCTTTGGCAGAAAGTATTAGCCACTTTTTGTTTGGGTTTCATCTGGTAAAAAATTTGTTCTTATTGAGAACGGTTTTACCGGTCAAATTTAAAATGTTGGGAAACTAGAGTAATCCTGTATACGAGTTTTAAAGGGCCTATATTATACTTGTCCAGAAATTGAGGATTTGTATAACCTAATAACTGTATTTGAACGGGTGTCTATAAAATAAAATAAATCAATTTGTATGCACGATAAATTACTCAAATGCATTTGCTCATTCCTAATTTTGGGAAAATTCTATTTTGGTTTTAGCTTTTGTCAGTCACTACAGTACCCTTAAGAGTAAAATAAACCCCCTTAATAGTTGTTCAGAAATCGTTTAGAAGGTAAAACAAAATGAACAATAAAAACAAAGACAAAGACAAAAACAGATATTTCAATATTTGTTTTTCTTTAAAAATTGTCGTTTTCATGCAATTGCTAAAGGGCGCCAGATTTAACATATCAGAGGAGAACGAACAGATATCCTCCTCATGGTGTGGTCGTCCTTCGCCGTGGTCTTTCGGGGTCGTCCAGAATAAGTCCATGAATTTGCATATTTTATAACAGTTTTACTGCACTACTAACATCTTCTAAGCATTTTGCCATTCAAAGTATTCGTCTTGGTGAAAAAGCACAATTTGAGCTATTTGAACTTCCGCTACATTTACGTTTTTTACCCAGTTTTGGAGGACTTTTAAATGAAAACAAAAAACAACCGAAATGCGGCGTATTTACTGCATGGTGTTCAATTAAAAATTGACATGCACAAGAAGTCGATATAAGGATGGCAGAGTCCTATTCGATTATAATTGAACGTGGTGCAATCACTACTTTCAGATGAAAATTGTACCTTTTTCAATGTTGGTCTTAAACGTTTTGCTACGAATGTGGTTACAAAGTCCACATGTGTTCAATTCCCAACCACTTTGCATTAAAAATGCTAACAAATCACAATTTACGTCCGGAAGTGGATGTCGCAGAGGGGTCATGTCATCTGTATGTGGTTGGTTTAGTTAATTATAGACCTATGCATGGTGTGAACTAATTATTTAACTATCTATTACGGTTCTCGATATTTTATTATTTTTAGTCTATAAAGTTTAAATTTTTGCTGACGTCATCATGGCATCACACTTGTATGCGCACCTTGGTATGAGGGTTGATGTTTAAAAAAAATTCAAGTTTATAGCGTTTGAGTTGAAGAAGAAGACGAAGAATAGGAAGAGGAAGAACTAAGACAAAGAACCAATACAAAAGCAGTAGGTGATAGGGGATCAGTCCGCTCATTTCTTTTATTGACAATATTCTCCCCATGTCATTCCTTTAAAGGGGGAATTTTGTTGGCGAGAGGCCGTATAAAGCTGGTACAAACTGCACAAAATGCGACTCTGGAGTTGGAGAGTGCTACAACGGTTTGTGTCGTAAGTTACCTCTTCTTTTACATGCACATGTGTAAAGCTTTTTTTCACCATAGAAACTTTTGTAAAGAACAATTTATTGTGAAGTAGTAGTTCATTGCGCGCCACTATCAACAGGACACAACAAAATAAATACAGCAACAAACGGATCAGTTGTGCTTTGTAATTACGTGCCTCGACTGTCGCGTTTGATTTTACATCAATCTCGTTTTGTTATTTCACTTTTTCCTATCTGTGTAGGACCCTGTGCCGACCACAACGAAGAATGCGGTATGTATATCGTGTATTATATCACAGGCATTTTTGTTAACGAATGTTCAAAAGCGGACATCTGCTTCTCTGCTATCAGACTGCAGAATAGCATAAAGGTGGATCAAACGTTTCTGCAAAATGCAAATTTCTACTTTTCTGCTTTTCTGCTTTCACAAAAGCAGATTTAATGTTTTACCAAAAAGGCATTTTCCCATTTTTGCGCTTTTCTGCCACTAGAAAAGTAGGTTTTTGTATTTTTGCTATGAGAAATGCATTTTCTACTTTTCTGCTTCTTTACGTAGCAGATTGAACGTTTGTGTAACCGTGGTTCAAAATCGGACATCCACTTTTCTGCTATATACGAAAAGAAGGGTGGTTCAAAACTAATAGGGGTTGCCCGTATTCTTTGTCAGCGGACAGGCGGACACACAGACAATTGGGGGAGGAGGCGGGGGTTGTCTGTGCTACTTTGTAGAGTTGTGGGCGGAACCAGACCGCGTTAATAACCTACTCACATGGTAATGATAATAATAATAATGATATAGACTTATATTGCGCACTTATCCGGCAAAATTCCGATCAAGGCGCCTACATTACCATCACCCTGATCATAGGGCTTCACTAAATCACTCCATACATCATCTCAGCTCCCTGGGGAGTATACAGCCCCGGCTGCCTAACGGCAAATCAAACACATCAACCTTCGCTACCCTCTCAGGTACCGATTTTGCTCCTGGGTGGAGAGAAGCAATGTGTGGCAAAGTACGTTACCCAAGGGTACACGCACCATGGATGGACCGGACCGGGATTCGAACCCACTACTTCGGAACTAACCCAGGTTTTGAATACGATCCACTAGACCGCTCCGCCACAGTACACCACATGAGTGATGACGGACAGTCATATGCAAATTTGGCCTAGCACTGCTGGTACATACCATCTGGGGAAGTCGTTGTATTCATCCTGTCGGCTGTACACATCCTGAGATCTCAGGGAATTTCCACTCTGCAAAGCGACGTAACAATACCCTGAGGAAATACACGCACATTTGTGGTGTGAGCCGGCTGTTGCCTTGAGCCAACTCACGCCCCAGTCATTTTGATGTAATTAAATGAAATTAGTCATGTTTTGGTCAAAATTCCAAATATCTATATTTTCTACAAATTTGTTTGAGTTTTTGTTCTTTGTCACGTTAATCACATCGATAATCCCTGCAACGTTTGTGTCTACTACGCATTTTTTAAACAAAATTAATCAGAGGGATGCAGAACGAGTAACGTAATAGAAATAGCGACCAATCGGCGAGCGCGTTAGATCGGACATGGACCGTGTTTACAAACTGCGCGCACGTGTGGCACTGGTAACAAGGTCGATCGTGGAAACACCGAACGCCACATATAACAAGCCTCATGATTGGTCTAGAGAGGCGACAAGATTTCTGTCGCTAGTCCCACCGCCAAATGGGGCCTTTTTCAACAGGGCCACTTACGCTAGGAGTGAGGGAGTGCGTTAAAGGGGCACTGTTGCAAGAGGATGGCTGTACAACGCAGTGCAGGCTTGCTGAACGTACACATTCGTACGTACGTGTGCACTGTAAAGGCCCAGTCACACAGAGCACGATCTCAACACGATCTACCAATAATTGCAAATTTTTGAAAATTCCTGGCAGATCGCGCTGGAACGTGTTCTTCTTCTTTCGTGTCCATCGTCTATCTCTCAAATGTTCGGCCAGGATTTTGCACAGCGAACAGCTTTTTTGCTTGCCACCATTAGGTCTGTCAGGCAGCACTTTTCATCAAGTGGGAATCTCAATAGATGTGGGATGGTTTATACAGATGTTCTACATTATGTATCTATGTAGCCCCACTTGCTTATATTGGTCTTACGTCGGCCCATCTCTGTAAGGAGCCTGTTGAGGGACTTCCAGGTCTTCGAGTCACACCTGTGACCAGGTGGTAGCTGTTCCTTGGTTGAGATTGGCATCATTTCGTTATGGTGGTATTCACTGCGTTTCTTTTTCCATATTCTAGTTGCTTGAGGGGACTGAGACAATGGATGAACTGTGTGAAGGAAACCCTTCATTGACTTCAGGCGGCTTGTGGCTGGGTCAAGGGAGTGGCAGGGATGGCGGATATCTGCAATCAATGGGAGCAATACCGGCTAAAACATGCAGGCTATCGACACCCGTTGGTTTTAGACAGCCAGTGATGCATCCGCAGCTGTCGTTTAGGGCTGCATCAACTTTTGTCGTATGAGATGATCTCTCCCAAGCAGTGCAGGCATACTCTTCATCAGCAGAGTAGCACAGTGCAAAAGCAGTTGACCGCAATGTTGATGCATTGGTTCCCCATGAGGAGTTCGCTAGCTTTCGCAGAAGGCTATTTCTCGTCATCACTTTGCCCTTTACCATTTCTATGTGTTATTTGAAGGAGAGTTCTGTCCAAGTTGACTCTAAGGTAGAAAGGGAACTAACAATGCTTCAGAGAGACACCATTCCATGTTAAGGATAGTTCCTCCCGGATTCACGATTACGAAGGTGGAACAAGCTGACTTGGGTTTTAGCAGGGTTTGTCTTCAGTTAGTTGTCCTTATAGTAAGTTGTCAAGCCTGTGGGTACTCTGGGCTGCTATTCTAAGGTCGGCAGCATAAACAAAGCTTCTAGTCCCTGGGAACACTGTCTGATCGTTGGTATATACATTGAACAGTACTGGAGCAAGGACACTGCGCCCTAGGTAGTCCATTGTTTTGTTTTCTCCACCTGCTGCGTTTACCGTTGAGTTCAACGTAGAAGCGCCTGTTTTCCAGTAGCAGTTTGACCAGTTTACAGTGGCGGTTCTAGCCTCATTAAAATAAAGGAAAACAATGGATTTCAAGGGGTCCGACCCCCTGAATACCATTGTATTTCTGTATTTTAATGAGACTGGATCCGCCTCTGGATTAGTCATACAGGGATCCTTTGTCTTGCCATGTCATGGAGCTTGTTGATGAGCAGCCGGTGGTTCACGGTATCATAAGCAGCCGTCAGATTAACAAGGACGACGCCAGTTGGTTCATTCCTCTTAAAGCCATCCTCAATGTGTGAGTCAGATTGAGTATTTGGCTGGTACACGTACAATTTCCCGGGCCGAAAGCCAGCTTGCTCTTGGATAAGGTGTTCTTCTGTAATCGGGCCTAGCCTGGTCAGGATGAGGCGCTCGATCGCGAGGAGCTTGAAAAGTTGACACAGTATATAGGGAAGATGGGTCTGTAGTTTGTTGCTTCTGGACTTTCACTGGATTGAGGATAGCGATCACGCGAGCTTTCCGCCAAATTTTGGGTAACTGGGAGAGGGTTATACAATTGTTGAACAACAAGAGAAGCCACTCTCGAGGAGCCTGCCAAAATGTTTGATACGTTAATTACTAATGTCATCAACAAGGCCAGCTAGAACGTGTTAACATCGTGTGAGTTCTTGTTGAGATCTTAACAGGTCGTACTGATTCGACATAGGTCGGGACAGGTCTGTGCAAGAATACGTCACGAATACGACACGATTTAATACGACTGTAACATGGCCATCACGATATTTGAAGGCAACTGCATGGACAGTGAAATTTAAAGAACTGACAAAGATCTCCGCAAAACGTGATTGATTCGTGTTGAGTCGCGCCAATTCTTGTTGAGTCGTGTTAATTCGTACTGATGTGTCGATTCTTGTTGATTCTTGTTGGGATCTCGTTAGATCGTACTGTATTCGTAAGAGATCTTCATAGATCGCGGTGAATTCGTGGCAGATCGTGTAGATTCTTGTTCACATCGTGTGGATTATTGTTCACATCTTGTGAATTCGTACTTATACCCCTGTCACACCTACCCGCGACTTGCGCTCCGGGACTTTAAACATTTTCACCAACGCGCAGTGACATCGCCGAAAATTGTGTAATGACATGCACCAGGTGCTCAACAGTAGCTTACAGTACGCTATTGACCCGCTTAATACGCTCTCACTGCGACCCTATGCGTTCCCAGTGTGTTTTTCAGTGTGCTCTCATTGCGCTCCCACTGCGCTCTGTGCGCTCTCAGTGCGTCCAAGTCGCTCTTAATTGTTGCGCTCTCACAACACTCTCAGTACATTTGCAACTCGCTCACTGCGCGTGCGCGACGTATGTAAATGGAGCCACCTGCGATCCGAGGGTAACTACTGTACAATTAGCGCGTTCTGCCTGACTGCGGCCATGGTGAAGAGCAGATGCATACCGACTTTGTGCTGATGATGGAGCTGTATTTATACCAACATCTTTATGGGGGACTCAGCGGTTCAAAATTTGATCGTAATAAGAACGCACTGTGAACCTATTGCAAACGTCGGAACAACGCCTTGGACGTTTTACAAGCTTCATAGTCTCAGTGGCAGCGCAGTGTGGACGTAGAATGAGTGGAAACAATTATATTGAGCGTAGTGGAAGTGCAGTAAAGGCGCAACAAGAACGTACAGCAGTTGCACAATTTAGTGGCCAGTACGTCTCTGGGAATGGCTGTGGATAATTTTGGAACACGATTGGATCCGTGTCTGTGGTCTTGATGATTGCTTGACCTGGACTGGCGACGATTGTGGCCGTTGGTATGACTGGACTTAGACCAAACCAGTGCGTGTTTTATTCGGACGAATTAAACATTTTAGAAACTAGTGGTAAATCCTTCGCTGAATCCCGTGTGATCTAAACGTTGCTCAATTGAGTGGCCAGTACGTCTCTGGGAAAGGCGATGGATAATTTTGGAACACGATTGGATCCGTGTCTGTGGTCTTGATGATTGCTTGATCTGGACTGGTAACGATTGTGTAAGTTGGTATGACTGGATTTAGACCAAACCAGTGCGTGTTTTATTCGGACGAATAAAACATTTTAGAAACCAATCCTTCGCTAAATCCCGTGTGATGTCCTGAAACGTTGCTCATTTGAGGGGCCAGTACGTCTCTGGGAATGGCGGTGGATAATTTTGGAACACGATTGGATCCGTGTCTGTTGTCTTGATGATTGCTCGATCTGGACTGGTGACGATTGTGATGGAGAAAACAGGTGGGATTCTCGCCTGACTGGACTTAGACCAAACCAGTGCGTGTTTTATTCAGACGAATACAACACTTTAGAAAACAAGGCGTTTCCCCCGCTGATTCCCGTGTGATGTCCTGAAACGTTTTGCTCATTTAAGGGTGTCTGTGTACAGTAAACTTTCCAAAAAGGCAAATCCTCACTCTCGAACTCCGTTTCTTTCGAATAATAATAATAATAATAATAGCAATCTTATATAGCGCCAAATGCCAGGGCCTCTAGGCACTTTACAGTATAAACCAAAGCGATAACATACATATACATGTACAGAGATAAAACAAAATATTAAAGGTTAAAAACCAAAGAGCATCATCAAGAGCATCAAGTCTGGTAATACTGAACAAAAAGATGCGTCTTAAACTGGGACTTGAAATTACTGATGAAATGAATTTGACGCATGCTGTTAGGAAGACCATTCCAGAGGTGTGCCGCTGAAAAAACAAATGATCTATCACCATAGAATTTTGTTGATGAGCGAGCAGGTACCCTCAATTGACAGTCCGATGATGATCTTAGAGACCTAGATGGGGTATACAACTGGACAAGGTCAGAAAGATAACCCGGAGCTATGTTATGAATGGCCTTAAAGGTAAGTAAAAGAGTCTTAAATGCTAATCTTTGCTTGACTGGAAGCCAATGAAGCTAAAAGAGAATTGGTGTCATGTGCTCACGTCGAGAGACACGAAGTACAAATCGTGCCGCAGCATTCTGCACCCGCTGAAGTTTAGCAATTTATTTGTCCGGTAATCCAAAAAGTAAGGAGTTGCAGCAATCTAACCTTGAGGTAACAAAAGCATGCACTAATCTAGAAGTCGATGTTTGATCAAGATATTGTCGAATCTGTCCAATAATGCTTTTTGGATGGTTGCAAAGTCATACAAGGAAATAATTGCGTACTTGACCATGGAATCAGACCTTGTGTACAAAACGCATGAGACTAGATGAAAAAATAACGTTTTCAAATTTCCGTGCTAACTTTTTACTTCTAAGATTGTTCATGTCTAACTAAGTTTCTCTATACAATTTCACACTTGATGATGCTTGCTTGATAGGCCATCTTGGTCAATCACTCAAGTAATACTCATCAGTCACCGGGAATTTCTTTTCAGTGTTTTTGGTACATAAATTATCACAAATTTTCCCTTATCTGCGTCGTCATATAGCGCAGTTTCATCGTATAAATCCCGAGTTAAATCCACTTCTATCGTATCGAAACTCAAAAAAGCTATATACATATAGTATCCCTTGGTCAAGCCGTTTAATTTCCAAAAAGGGCAGTTTCATCATATAAATCCCAATCCAAATTCTCTTCTGTCGACTCCAGAAATGTCAACATCTTGTGCATCAGACATGGCGATATTGTAGTTGTTGCTTGCAGTACACCACGAACAAAATGACTGCATGTCCTGAGCACCAGAATGCAGCGTGTTCGCATGAGTGATTCTATTCTATCATACACCAAACCGAACGCCGTGCAATGCATCCCTATTTACAAAATGGCTTGCTGGCGCAATTGTTCCGGGGAGGTGAAATGGATTAAGTCGGGGAATAGACTCGAAAGTGTGCCTTCTTAAAAATAATGGGCTCGGCTTCGCATCGCCCATTATTTTCAAGAATCTACACTTCTCGTCCATTCTCCTTAACTTACGTACATACGTTAAAGGAGCATGTCCAGGCTACAAGCTTACACCAGTATATGTATAACGAAACTAGTCACCATTTGGGGGATACCTCATTCACAAGATATTAACTTTGAATGCCGCCGATTTTATTATTGGTCTTATTCATTTTTTTTATAGTCTGCGGTCAAAATTGTGCGAGTTGTGGGGTACTAAGCAGCGAGAACTGCACGTGTCAATGTCCAAATGGTTTCATGGGAACAGATTGTGCAGGTAAGAACACTGAGTAAATGCTTAACGGTTGTTTTACAGATCTTGACTTCACTGTTTTAGCAATTTCTATAACTATGAAGAACGAACTGGCCAAATAGGCGATGGTTAATTCAAATTACATGATAAAAATCGTCAAATTAATATTTATGAGTATTGGGGTCGCCTACCGCCACAAATGAAAATTGGTACAACATCCCCAGATAAATAGAGTGACATAATGTCCATAGACACGCAGAGTTTAGAGGGACTTCACGAGAGTTCAGAGAGTGGAAGCACAGTTGCTGCAGTGGCAAGCAGACCTTGCAGCTTGAGAGTTATAAGAGGGCAATGCTGAGCACCAGGGTGCCCAGGCTGGCCAAGAGAAAGTTCAGGTTGACTCAGAGATTGAGTTCAGGTACGAGTCCCGAGGAGAGGCAATCCGGGTGATGTTCCCAGGGTTGAACACCACTGCCGGCCCCGAGGTATCGTAAGAGTGTGAGATTAAGTCAGAGTACCCTAATTCAGATTGGTTTAGAGCACACCCGGGTACAGACGCCCAATGTGAGTGATATAGAGGAGCTGGAGAGTTTTCTGTCCAGTTCTAGTGGTACTGGCTTGAAGAGTGCAAGCCTAGCCTAAAGAGAGGAGAGCAGTAAGATGCTGCACAGAGGGCTGTTAAGCTTTGCCACCCGCCCATAGTTGGTGAGTAGCAATTGCGCAGCAGAGGCTGCCCAGACAGGGGAGTGATGGCCTCTAAAGAGGGATGCGAGAGTAATAGAGAGCGGGGTTAGAGCGGTTGGGCGATCAGAGCGTCAACCCAATATTATTCCCGATCGGTAGAGTGGCCAGGTGCCGTGGAAAGAGTATTTCCGGCACTTCGAGTCGTGTAAGGTATAGTAGTGATGAATGGGTGGAATTTTGTTGCAAGCCCTCAAGGACGTGCCCCAAGATTGGTTGGGGACAGTTCCACTGTAGAGCGACCCACGTATATCGGGTTGGTAAAGCTACTCGAGAAGAGATTTGAAACAGGTCGACAGAGCGAGAACTACCTAGTATAGTTGAGGCACCAGCAAGGACCGAAGGAGACCCTGCAAGAGCTTGGTCAATCCATACAAGAGCTAACGATCAAGGCGTATCCAGACATACCGGAAGAGTTGCGTGACCGGTTGGCCAAAAATCACTTTCTTGATGCAGTAGAGAGTCGGTATGTGCGAGAGGGTATAAACCGAGCTCGTCCACCGAAGAGTCTGGACGAGGCGGTCAGGGCTGCATTAGAGACCGAGAGTTTTGAGAAAGTTGAGCAACAGAGAGTGCCCGACGGGAAACCCGCCAAGATGGCGAGGACAATAGACTCCGGATTGGAGGGATTTTCGAAACTGGAGACAGATATGGGAAATGTTATTGGCCTATTGGCCAAGCATGAAGAGTGCCCTGGTTAAGAGAACAGGTGTGGCTCCAGAGGTCGAGCCAAAGATCAGAGAGAGGAAGCAAAGTGGCTTTAAGTGTTTTTACTGCCAGGAGCAGGACCACTTTGCCAGGGATTGCAAGAAACCCAGGACATTTTCCGACCAGAGAAACGGGTACTCGTCTCCCATGGGGCCCGCGGGCAGGCTGCTGAAAGTACGGGGCCAAAGAGAAATCGCTCAGGGGGCGATATGAGAGAAGAAAGGGAAAGAGAGCTGGGGATGAGCAGCCAGTAGCTGCCCCATTAAAGTGAATGGTAGCCCCGCTGTGGTTAATACGTAGACGGATTAGTAAGAGGGACAAGGTGTCGATTTTTGATTGACATCGGGTCAACATATACGTATGGTTAGTAGTAAAGCTTGCTACGAATTACCCAAGGAAATGAGACCAGCATTGGAGAAGGTGAACAACCAGGTCAGGCAAATGGATGGCAGTCTGTTAAACTTGCTAGGAGCTGCCTAGGTAGAGGTGCATTTCTTTACAGAAATTGATTGCCAAGGCCTGTTAGGTATGGACTTCCTGGTAGCCACAGGCGGCTACTTGGACTTCCAAACCAAAGAGTGGAGGGTGAACGGAGAGATAATGCGCTGCAAAAACCCAGGTTAGTGAACCAATCGTAGCGTGGGTGGTTGTGGCCGAATCTGTCACAATTCCACATGGCCACAAAGCGGTTGTACTAGGCAAGATAGTCCAAAAAGGAGAAGAGTTAGTTGGTCCAGGAGTTATCGAACCAGTAGAGGGCGGAGGTGATTCAGTCCAGAGAGGTTTAGTACTGGCCAGATCGCTGGTAGAAGCAGGGGAACCAATGGTTCCCTTACGGGTTTTTAACCCTTGAACAGAGAAGAGAATAGCCAAGAAGGGCGGTACCGTTGGTAATATTTCCGCGGTGGACCCTGAGGCGATTCAAGAGAACCCGGTCAATCCTAAAGGGTCTGGGCCAGAGTTGCCTGACTATTTGCAGGATTTATATAACAGTAGTCGGGAAACTATAGAGGTCCAGTACCACGGAGAAGTGAGTAAATGCCTAAGAGCGGCAGATTAGGGATCTGGAAGAAAGAGGGGGTGATGAAGCCCTCAGACAGTCCCTGGGCTGCCAATGTAGTATTAGCTCCAAAGAAAGATAGGACAATGTGTTTCTGTATAGATTACAGAATGTTAATTGCTGTAACCATCAAAGACGCCTATATGGTGCCCCGCATCGACGAGACATTCGATGCGCTGGCTGGAGCCAAGTGGTTTACGACCCTTGACCTGGCATCCGAATATTGGCAAGTCGCCATAGATGACGAAGTCTTCGTTTGTGGTGCGGGACGGGTTGTACAGGTTGTACAGGTCATTTGGTCTGTGTAACTCTCCGGTTACATTCGAGCGACTGATCAGAGAAGGTGATGGCAAGATTGCAGTGGGATATCCTGCTCATCTACTTAGATGACGTCATCATCTTCGGCAAGACTGTGCCGAAGATGATATGAAGACTAAAAGTAGTGTTGAACAGATTGAGACAGGCTGGGCTTAAGCTCAAGCCCAGCAAGTGCCACTTGTTCCGGAAGTCAGTGACTTATCTTAGACACATAATAGTGTCCGCGTAAGGGGTAGCTACTCACCCGGAGAAAGTGAGGGCGGTGGCAGAGTGGCCAGTGCCAAACTCTGTTCGGGATGTAAGGGGTTTCTTGTGACTTGCATCCTACTACAGAAAGTTAATCAGATAACAAGCCCTCTTCACAGGTTGACAGAGAAGTCCAGAGAGTTTGAATCGAGCGAAGAATGCCAAAGCGCATTCGATGAGCTTAAGAAGAAGCTTCCGACCGCTCCAATCTTGGCTTACCCTTTCCCAGAGGCAGACTTCAACTTGGACATCGATGCCAGTGGAGAGGGCATCGGTGCGGTGTTGTCTCAAACACAAAAAGGCGAAGAGAGAGAGTGATCGCTTACGCGAGCTAGAAGTTCAGTATGCCAAAAATGAATTACTGTGTCACCCGCAAGGAGTTGTTGGCCATTGTGGTACACTTAAAGAATTTCAAGCAATACTTGTACGACCGACGGGTCACAGTAAGGACTGATCACGGTGCATTGAGGTTGGTTCTTAACTTCAAGAACCCAGAGGGCAAGATGGCTCGAAGTCATCTTCCAGTATGACATAGAAATCCAGCACAGAGCTGAAAAGAGCCATACCAACGCTAACGTATTGTTAAGGTGCCCTTGCAAGCAGTGCTGCAGGGAGGAGCCAGTACAGGACCAGTTGGTAGAAGCTGAAGAAACATGTTTGCCAGGGGCCGAACCTGTAGCCAGAGGCATCACGGTTCAGCCATAGCTGCTGGCTGAGCGATTGAGACGGGCCCAGTTGATCGATCCCTCAGTCGAGTGGGTGCTCAGAGCTAAAGAAAGAGAGGAGAAGAGCACTCCCAGCGGGAAAGTGTGTCGCACCGCCCTTGGGCGAGTAAGACGTACCGGTCCCACTGGGATGTTCTACAAGTCAAAGAGGGACTGTTAAAGAGACGCTGGGAGACGGATGATGGCCGCTCAAAGCAGTGGCTTCTTGTCCTTCCAGAGTCCTTGAGGAAGTGCACGGTGGGCGTCTCGGTGGACACCTTGACGTGAACAAGACATTGACACCTGCGCCAGGAGGAAGTCCCCTACAGAGAAGGCCTTAGCCCCTTTGCAGCAGTACCCAGTCGGTGTTCCCATGGAGAACATGGTGGTTGGCGCTTATTGCACGAAGTGGATGGAAGCTTGGCCACTTCCAGACGCAACAGCCAACACTGTGGCCCAGATTTTAGTGCAAAACCTCATTTGCCGGTTCGGATTACCCATAGAGCTGCACTCGGACCAGGGCAGGAACTTTGAATCAGGGTTATTCAAAGAGATGTGCCAGATCATGGGCCAAGAGAAGACCCGGACGACGGATTACAATCCGAAGTCCGATGGGATGGTCGAACGCTACAACAGGACACTTGAATATTGTAGCCGCTTTGGTCGATCCCCAAATGAATCAGAAGGACTGGATCGAGGTTCTTCCGTACGCCAGTTTTGCGTACCGGTGCCCCCATCAAGAGTCCACGGGAGAGACTCCTAACATGATGATGTTGGTATGGGTAGAGAAGTCAGTCTCTCAGTGGACCTGGTGGTAGGTTGCCCGGAAGAGCCAGAATACAAGTCCGACTTTGCAGAAGAACTGCGAAGTATAATGCAGAAAGCCCATGCCAGAGCCCATGTCTCGGGAAGAGTGCCCGAAAACAAACAAAATTACGACCGCATAACGTTCCAGAGGAAATATCAGATTGGACAGCTAGTTTGGCTGTACAACTCTGCCTAGAAAAAGGGCGTGTCACGCAAGTTGCAGTCAAGGTGGGAAGGGCCGTGGCAAGTAGTCAAACGGCCAGGTGGTGGCACGTCGGCCAGGTGGGGCACGTCGAGTTGTCCATGTGGACAGACTGAAGAGTTACCAGAAAGAGTGTGGAACCCTGGAGAGTAAGAGAGGGACCAGCCGAGAAGACGCCCATGAGAAGTCTAGAGCAGATCTCTCGGAGCCCAGCGGCATCTTCAGATGGGATACTCGAAGTCCCTCGGATGGAGCCGCCAGAGGGCGACACCCAGTTGCCAGAGTGCGAACCCGAGTCGCAAGAGCGCGACACCCAGTACCCAGTGGGTACCCAAGAACCCGGGGAAAGACCCGAAGGAACCCCAGCAGAGAACACAATTTACCCTAGCGTTATCGATAAGGCAAGCGGCAGAGGAAGGTTGGTACAGAGAAACCTAACTCTATTTTGTCATTTTACTCAGAGGCAATGACAGAGTATATAGATCCAACAGAGTTTTTAAGTACCGTCAGTGCATCCTAGGGGGCTTTTCCAAATCTCGGCTTCGTCTGCGTCTGCATCTCCATCTGGATAGGGTTTACATGGAGCCGGAGCCTGAGCCTGAACTCAAGTCGAGATTTGGAAAAAGGCCTATATTTTCAGGAGGCGGATGATCTGTGGGGCCATTTCCGCCGAGTCCACAGGCCAGTGTAATATCTTCACTGCCTGCATTGCCGCTAAAGAACGACCCGACGACATATGATGCTGGGGCATTACCGTAAGTTCCACCATGCTCATATTGCTGAGGTGCCCCTCCTTAACCCTAGACGAGAGGGTCAACACAGGGAATCAAATAGAGGGGGTGCCTGTACTCTCTGTCATCTGGCACCCCTTCGTACCCATCTCCATCTGCTCACGAGCCGCCAGCGATCTGGCCTCCCACGGGGAAATCGCGTGCCATGCTGGCATTGATGCGGCAGACAGCCACCTCCCCCACGCCATCATCCGCATCCTCGATACCTCCGATGGAATCCATCGATCCTGCCCTCGTGGAACCCGAGACGGTGAGCCGACTGGTCCTGATGAAAGAAGATATCCTTCGGGAATACTTCTACAAGGGACGGAGGATCAAGGTTCAGAGTCGAGGCTCTCTAGGTCAACCCCACCCTCGATGATCCCAGTTTGTCCACCTCGGAGGTGGAGTAGGTAGTCGCGTTCTGGAGGCGTTTCTATTTTCTAGCGTTTTACCTTTGTTCAACTTGTTATTCACTAGTTCCACAGTTTTTACTAATTCATATCTAAATTTGTCTTTTACAAAAACAAAATAGACCTGGTACAACATTATTAATCTTGTAAAAATGCCTTGATTATTTTGTACACAAATTATTGCTTTGTTCATCGTGTAAAGACAAACAATATTTTTGGTGCTAATAAGAAAGCATTTTCTAAGTTACTGTAACTTGCAATATTATAGAAACTTATTTTGTATACGTAACGGCGAGTGATCCGTCCATGAAACAGGGTTTCCACGGTTTAAGTTATAAAAAAAAACAGTACTATAGTCCCGTTAGATTTTGTATAACAATTCACGAATATTTAATGAGCATATGTTAGTGTTCTTGGGTGTTGAATTTACTTCGAATACCCAACTAAAGGTACCACGTATATTGTCCACCGTACGTGCTTTAACAAAACTGATTGCATTTGTTACGCAATTTTGACAGATACTTGTCAGGACTTTGATTCGACATGTGGTACTTTCAGTGGATATCCAACACCGTGGTGCATTAAGGGCGGCAAGAAACAACCCATTATCCGCCGAATATGTCCAGCAACCTGCAAATTATGCGTTGGTGAGTTGCGTATACAATTTATAATAGACTTTGAAGCAAGCCAGCCAACCAAGTAAAAGCTTTATTTCGAGGTCCCGTTGTTTGAAACTTAGTATGTTGAGTGGATGATCCGCATCCCGCCACTGACCTATATATACAATGGAGAAAGGACAGCAGCATATGGCTTTTGACCTTTTGCATCAGCGGCCATGATGACAAGGGGGTGCGGGGGAGGTTTTCATATTTAAATGATGTCATAAATCTAAGTTACCGGTTTTAGCCACTGTGGAAGAAAATGCGCCCAAGCATGCGTACGGCTTTAAAAGCAGCCAGTCACCGTCCCAGCAATTTAACGACAGGAGTCTGCGGGAGCAAAAAACATTAAGCCATTAAAAATACATCCCAGTGTGTTGGGGAAAAAAATACATTGCGCAGATTGTTAGCGTTTTAATCTTCGTATTGACGACGAGATTTCGAGAACATATATATAGCTGGTGGCTTTTTCCTCCACGGTTTGCATTCTGCAATACTGATTCAGGGGACACAATTCAACCATCCTTCCGTGAGAATAGTGTCTATTAGATGTGTACCAAACTTAGTCGTGTTGCGCGATGTAATGTATCATGAGAAATAACTTCAATCATCACTCTTATACAGTCAATTTTTCATGTGTGTTATTTGTATGTGTGTTATTGGACTATTCTTTATTTTGATGGTTTTTCATTATGACGTGGGTTCTTTTTATGCAGCGCCTTGAGACCTTTTTAAGGTTAGAAAGCGCTTTATTTTATCGTAATTATTAACGCACAACACGGAGGGCTCGACCACGTGCCTGAAGTTCAACCTCGGATATGTCGGCGTCCCGCACCCTCGGCGAGAGTGTTCCTGGGAATTATTGCTGTCCCATTGGAAATTGTAAAGCCATTTGGAAATACTTCCAGGAACAGCTTGAACCTTGACTTATCATATATTTCGAAGTTCCCTTGTGTACCGTCTCCTTTGCTTCAAACCTTATAGTATATCAGCAGGAATTATGTCCACTGGGTAGTACTTCTTGTTCAAGAAATCGTCACGTCGCCGGTGGTATTCCTACATTTTCGAACTTCCGTTCTGCAACGTACTTTTTACACACCTTTCTTGGCATGCCGTGTCCTCCTTTGTATACTCTTGTGCAACCGCACTGTTTACGCTGACTATGATGCGGTAGGCCGTCTCCTCCCCACGCTGTGCACATATAATGGACAATTCATAAAATATGCGAATTACTAATGAAGTACAATTTGAATTATATGAATAATAATGAAGTACAAGTCGAAAAGGATTACATTCCTTTCTATGTACCAGGCATGCGGATCACACCATAGGTTCAAATAAACTATTGTAATGTAAATGAGATGCAGTAGGAGAGCGGGCATATAATCCCAGCTCTGGTAGGGATCGTCATCTTTTCGAAGCCAAGTAGGACCGAACCCTTTGTCGGTTACTCTGCATTGGGAGGGAAAAGAAAAAGTACAAAAATCGGTTTGTCAGTTTTATTGTTTTGAAAACCAATGGATAATATTTATAGTCAAGCCGTATACTGGGTGGAAATCCTCTTCGACTTGTACTTTATTATCATTCATAGAATTCTGCAACGATTGCTGCAACGATAGAATACATTTCTGGATGAAATTTGAAAAAAGGGTCAATTTATTACGTTTGACACTCTTTTTGGAGGATATTTAGCTGTCATTTGTTCTGTAACTTCAAGAACCGAGTCAGCAAAGGCCGATTTTTTTCTATCTGCTTTCTGTAAAACTTCTCAAAAGTGGATCCACTCGACCAGTCAGCGGTGTAGGGATACGCCTTGTGTAAAGGCACCTAAAGTTGCAGCACTTCTAAAGCTATGAGCTGTATAGATATTTGTATTAAATCCAGCTGCACTTTTGTCCACCTTGCCAGTGTCACAGTAGACACTGGTTTGTGTGGTTTCCTTGTGGAAATAAAAGGTTCAGTGTAAGAACCTCTAAGTTGTTCTGTTCGGTTAATATAGTCTCTGAGAGTAGATAGAACGCATAACTTTCGGACTCCTTCAAATGCATGTATCCTAATTGTATTATTTGAAATGCCTTTCTTGTAGTAATTTGTTTTGAGCAATTTAATTACTTGCACAGAACAGAAGTTTTATGTGAAATTAAAATAACGTATACACTACCCATCAAAAGTCTGGAAACAGCTTGAAAGTTTTAGGTTATTGAGAAGGAAACGTATGATTTTATTGTTTATTCATAATAAACCAAGCTATTAAAGCAAATGCAGGTGTATTTGACAAAAAGCAATATATACATGTTAATCTTAGTGCCATCAACAAATTGGAGAGCATGCATAAAGAAACGGCTAAATTTGATGTTTATCAAAGAATCCACCCCTTAGCAGCTGCACACAATATCTGCATCCTGATTGTCAGTTTTTCCAAACATTCAGCGGAAATACTCTTCCATGCCTCTTTTAAGACTCTCCGGAGATGTTCTTGGCTGGTTGGGCATTTCTTTCTGACCTTACGATCTACAAGTAACTCCTCCCAGAGCAGCTTAAAATGCTTCAGATCAGGTGATTGGGCAGGCCATTACATGATGGACAGCACTCCATATGACTGCTTTCTCTTCAGATACCCCTTATACAACTTGGATGTGTGTTTTGGATCGTTGTCTAGTTGGAGGGGAAAGTTGGCACCAATTAGTCAAAATAGAAACGGTCTGTCTACCGGGAAACGGTACATAAACGATACACCGTTGCACGGTTTTCAGTAAACAAGTAAACCATTCAATTTGTCTGGCCAGACGATAGATAATTGGCAACGTTCAACCCGGCCCACGTTAGCTAAACAATAGAGATCTTATCGGATAATGGGCCATTGTGTGACTACTCCTGGCTGACTCGCTGCCACTGTTTATCACGTGACCGCCCGAACATTCATGCCCCAGTGTGCGCCCAGCTGGAGGGTCGGGCGGCTCCTTTTGAAGTCGTCGGCCAGTAGCAGCCTTTTGTTCCCGTCATGCAGGCGGCTATTTGTAAACCTGTAAATCATCGAAACGGTTCCCTTAAACCGGCACACCGGTTTTCTGTTAAAAGTGAAACGATTTGAAGAGGGATTAACTCGAATCGTTTACCAGTATACAGATCGTTTCTCTTTTGACCTCGCGCCTTAGACGCATGCCCAGAAGGAATGGCATGGTGTTGCTGTATAGAATGGTAGCCGTGCTGGTTCAGTATTCCATTCACTTGATGTAAGTTGCCAACTTTCCCTGCAGCTAACCAGGACACTTCTCCCTCCATGTTTGACTGTGGGCTTAAGACGTCTTACGTATGATCTTCTCCGTTAACCGAAAACTTCAAACTTAGACTCATCTGCCCACCTAACTTTCTTCCATTCCCCCTCCGTCCATTTCTTTTGCGCCTTTTCCCACTTCAGTCGCTTCCTTTTGTTTGCAGCCCTCAGGCGTGGTATTTGACAGGCAATTCTGTCCATCAATGGTGCATTACGGAGCCCCCTGTCGACAGTAGTGGCCGACACTGGTATCTGACGTGTGCAGTAAGCTCAGGACAGGTCAAGCGTCTGTTACGAAGGCTGAAGACTCTGATGTGCTTGTCCTCTTGAGGGGTAGTACATTTTGGTCTACCACTTATTTGTCTGTCCTTGTTAGATCCAGTGTCGACTTTCCTCTGGATGCAGTAGTGAACTCCTTTTACGGAAATCTTGAGTTTCTTGGCTACATCTCGCAAGAAATAACCCTCATCTCTCAATACAATAACAGTCTGACGTGTTTCTAAAGAAAGTTTTTCTTTTTTTGCCATCTTGCATACTAGAAGCACTGCACTACGTGTGCAGATCCAAATTCGTCTTTTCAACCAGACTCCATGCACCTCTGACTGCCTACACTGGCTAAAATGCTTCCCTTTAAATACCTTTGCATGCATTGCTGGTTACCTTTCACTGACTTTCAGGTATTGGACCATCTATGTCACATTTTTTTTCAGATTTGTTGACAACAGTTAAAAGTGTCAAAAAGGAAAATCCCATAGGTTTTTTGTGCAAAACCTACTGTCAACACTAAATATGGCATTTAAATGAACATTTTGATGGTTAATGCGAAAATATTGTATATATTATATATATATATGTATATATATATTTAATATATAATATACAACCTACCTTTTCCGTATTAGGGCGACCGGTTATGGGTAAAAAAGGCGTATTAGGACGACCGACCGCATTAGGGCGACCGATAGCCGGTCGTCCTAACGCCAAGTGCTTCAAAAACCATCTTTATTAGGTCAAAAACCATTTTTATTAGGTTTCTCACCATTTTTATTAGGTTTGTAACAATTTTCGTCCAGGTTGAAAAACATTTTTATGAGAACTTTAAGTCGAAAAAATGGGTGTCAACGGCAGAGTTTCTTGCCGACAAATTTGCCGTTTTAGTGGTTCCCCAGAGCACTCTTCCCAAAACGGTCGTCCTAATACGGGAAAAGTAGTTATGTAACATAATATATATATAATATAATATATTGTACATATATATATATATTGAATCAGAATACACCTACAGTTGCTTTAATAGCCTGGTTTATTATGAATAAACAACAAAAACATACGTTTCCTTCTCAAAAACCTAAAACTCTCGAGGTGTTTCCAAAGTTTGTATGGGTACTGTGACGAAACTGGAGGGACTGGTATAAGTTTAAGTAGTTAATTATTCATGACGCGCAGCAGCCAATTACGAGCGCGCATTGGCCTATGTCTGGGCGCTCCAGAATCATGTGTCAGTTGTGTAGGTCGCGTCGTTCTGTGAGGAACGCTGTGTTGTGTAGGTCGCGTCGTTCTGTGAGGAACGTTGTGTAGGTCGCGTCGTTCTGTGAGGAACGTTGTGTAGTATAGCGTCGTGCTGTGAACACCCTCGCGTGTGAATTCTGTGTAGCGACAGTGCAGCTAAGTTAACTGTTGGTAGCTTGACAGTCAGTCTGTGAAGACCGTACAGCTACAGCGCCAAGTCGGGTGTTAGACATCGTGCCGCATAGCGTCGAAGCTTTGAGGAGCCGTCGCTGAGGATAGCTTCGAGTAAGCGACTGAGTGTTTTGCACTTGCGCAGGAGTAAAGTGAGTAGCCATTTGTTCAGTTTGGGGTTGACCAAATTTGGGGCTGGGAGTGAGAAAGGAGGTAATTTGTAGGTTGGGTGTAGGCTACGGGCGGTAGTTAGGTTGACGCGAGCTTGCCTGTTAGGCCGGCTGAGTTTGACCTGTGTCGCATTGCCTACATAGTACTCGTAAATTTTGCCCTTTCTCTTGTGGTCCCGTGAGGGTCAATTATTAGCCCGGGGCTAGTCCAAACTGTATTGTTGGCTGCTCGCTTCCTCTTGTCGTGCGAGGTTTACCGTGCCCGTGAGGATTATTGGCACATTGAGTACTAATGTGGTTTACCTGTATTGCATTTACGTTGATTCATGTGTGAGGCTTATTAGAGCCACCCATCACCCGTGAGGTTTACCTGTATTGCATTTACGTTGATTCACGTGTGAGGCTTATTAGAGCCACCCATCACCCGTGAGGTTTACCTGTATTGCATTTACGTTGATTCACGTGTGAGGCTTATTAGAGCCACCCATCACCCGTGAGGTTTACCTGTATTGCATTTACGTAGATTCATGTGTGAGGCTTATTAGAGCCACCCATCACCCGTGAGGTTTACCTGTATTGCATTTACGTTGATTCACGTGTGAGGCTTATTAGAACCACCCATCACCCGTGAGGTTTACCTGTACTGCATTTACGTTGATTTATGCGTGAGGTTTATCACGCTGTATTACTCTGCATTATTAGAAAAGCAAGCCTGTGTACATTTATTGATTACAACAGTGATTCTGGATTAAACCATATTGATTGTTGTCTCTGCAACTATTGACTGTGTGAGGTTTATTAGACCCTGTGAGGATTACTGCATTGCCCTGTGTGCCTTATTAGACCCCGTAGGTTCCGTGAGGTTGAAGGTTGCTTAGTAACTGAATAATTCGTCTCTCTTTCGCAAAGTGGTGGTATATTTCCACCAAACGAACAGCCCCTAGGTTAGGTCCACTGTTCAGTAGATTATCCCCTCTTGTGCAAGGATAACCGCTCATTCCTGTACGAGGTTAATAAATATATTTGTGATATAGAGGTTAAACCAACCGCCCAGCGAGAGGGCGCGCGCCACAAATGGTGTCAGAAGTGGGATGCTTTGCGAAATTTTAGCCGATTTATTCAGCCTAATAAAGAGTAATCCATTCGGGGAACTTTTGTGAGTGAACCTCATTGAGGTCCACTGTGAGGTTTATTTGTGACGAGGTCACGGCGTGTTATGCTGACTTGGGTTGTTGTTACGGTCAGTGTTATTTGGTTTGTCGTCGTATTGGTTGGTGTGAGGGTCCTATTGAGGAACCGAGCAGAGCTTCAAAGCTTACGTCAAGCTGTAAGGCAGCAAGTGTCGATTCTCCACAGAATCCGATGTGTAGTGGTTGATACGTGGTTTAGAGTAAATTCGGAAGGCTTTGACCGTGAGGTACATCAGCCTGATTTTACTAGTGAGGTACCACTATCACCCAGTGGCCAGTGGCCAAGTTTTGAGAGTGTTGTACAGGCCGAGTTTCCTAACGAGGAGGAAAGCCCAGCATGAGTAACACTAAGGACAGTGAGGCTGACCGCAGGTCTGTCCGTGATGAGCTGAACCGCTCTAGAATGGAGGTTCAGTGGTTACAGTGGGAGCGAGGTCGGCTTTCAGCCGAGTTAGAGGTTGTCAAAAGGGGTGAACAGCCTAAGAGGGTAAGTGAGGTTGCTCCTCAGGGAGGAGGTAAACCTCACTTTGAGGTTGATTCTGAGGTTAGTTGGAAGCTGCCTGAGGATACCTCCGGGTATGCCTCATTGAAGGCACGGGAGCACTCCTATGTTGGTACATCACCTGAGTTGGTCCAGAGGGGGACGAGGCACGTGGAGAGTACACCTCACATGAGGTTTATTCCTACACGTAGTCCTGGTACTAATCCCTTTGAGGACCGTGAGGTTGATGGTGCACAGAAGGAGCGAGCTCTACATAGCGGGTTGTTGAGTTTTGCAACTCGTCCAACTGCTAAACCTAATGAGGTTTATTGTGAGGGTGACTCGCTTGGAGTGGGTCGCCAGCAACTCGGAATTAGAAGTGAGGCACAATTGCCTGGTAGTGAGGTTGACTTACCTAGAGTGGGCCCGTGGCCACTTAAGAGGGAGTCGAGGTTGGTGGGTAGTGAGGTTTATGGTAAACCTCACGGAAGTAAGCCTCACAGGCCTACCATAACCCCCGACCGGTATAACGGTAAAGTCATTTGGAATGACTATTACCGACATTTTGAGGCGTGTATGAAGGTGAATCAGTGGAGTGACGAGGAGGCAGCCGAATTTTTGGCTGCCAGCCTTCAAGGCGATGCACTCCGGATTCTGGGTGATGGGTCGAAGAAGTTCACGTATAGTGAACTGGTAAAGGTGTTGAAGGGAAGGTTCGGTCCTGGTCAACAGGCCGAAAACTATATGGTGGAGTTGAGACACCGACGGCAAGGAGCAAAAGAAAGCTTACAAGAGTTGGGACAGGCTGTCCGTGATTTGACGATAAAGGCCTACCCAGAAATTCCCGAAGAGGCACGTGAGCGCCTGGGGAAGAACCATTACATAGACGCCGTCGATAGTCAAGCCGTGAGGGAAGGCATTTATCGCGCTCGACCAAAGACATTGGACGAGGCGATACGGGCCGCCCTAGAGGCTGAGAATTTTGAGAAGGTGGAGATGGAGAGAAAGATGGAGAGAAAACCCACGAGGTTTGCCAGAGCCGTTGACTCGGGTACCGAGCAACGACTGCAGGACGTAGAGAAAAACCTTGGGTTGCAGGCAGTCAAGATGGACCGGGTGGTTGAGTTGTTGAATGAACTCACCAAGCAAGGCCCAAGTAATGGAGAGCCTAATCAAAGGCAGTCTCCAAACCCAGGCAAAATAAGACCAGGTCCGTTGAAATGTTTCAACTGTGGTGAGGTTGGTCATTTCGCTCGGAAATGTACTAAACCTCGAAAAGAAAAAAAAGGAGCAGGGAAACGCCAGCCAGCCGACCGGAGGACCCGCGGGCAGGCTGGGCGGTTTCCAGGGTCAAAACAGGGACGAGGTCCAAAGACAGGTAAACCTCACCAGAGGCGTGGACCAGATGACGGAGGCAGAGGGCCGTTAGGCACTCAGCCTGTCACAGGGTCCCGGCCTAGGTACGGTTTATTTGTCAATGGCGTTGTGAGGGATGAGAAGTGTCGGTTTTTGGTTGATTCAGGTTCAACTGACACGCTGATTAGTAGTCGAGTCTATTACAAAATCCCTAAAGAAAAACGGCCCGACCTAGAAACCAATGAGGTCGGCATTCAGCAAGTCGATGGGACTCCCTTGAAGGTCATGGGGTCTGCCTGGGTTGATTTGCAGGTGGGTCGGACAGTTTACCCGATTCGGGTAATGTTTGCTGACATGAAGTATGATGGCATTTTAGGGATGGATTTTTTGTTACCTACGGGAGGTAGCTTAGATTTTGGTAGACTCGAGCTGAGGTTGAACGGTGAACGGTCGGAATGTACTAGCGGTACTGGCGAACCATTCGTTGGTCGAGTAGTTGTCGCCGAGACCACCGAGATTCCGGCAGGTCATGAGGCTGTTGTGCCTGGTACCGTGGTTGGTACCTGTGAGGCATTGGGACAGTCTGCCGTGATTGAACCTGTCGAGAGCGGTGGCGAGTTGGCTCAGCGAGGTTTAATTTTGGGCCGATCACTGGTACAACCTAAAGCAGAGAGTCTGCCGTTGCGGATATTTAATCCGAATGAGGAGAAACGTGTTGTAAGGAAGGGAACAACCGCGGGCATAATTGCGGCCGCGGAGGTTGACCCCATGAGTGAGGTTGATCAGCAGCATGTGCGTGAGGCTGATCAAGACCTCCCTAAACACCTGCAAGATTTGTATGATCGCTGCCAGGTAAACCTCACTGAGGATTACCATGCAGAGGTGAAGTCGTGTTTGGTGGAATTCCAAGACGTGTTTTCCTCTGGCGAACATGACATTGGGCGCACCGACGTTGTTAGGCACCGCATCGATACAAGCGATGCGAGGCCTAGCAAGGAAAGGTTGAGGCGCTATCCCCCCTGTGATCAGGAGGAGATACAGAGACAGGTGGAAGATTTGCAAAATAGAGGGGTTATAGAACCATCTGATAGTCCCTGGGCTGCAAACGTGGTGTTGGTCCGGAAGAAGGACGGGTCTAAGCGTTTTTGCGTCGACTACAGAGGGCTGAATAAGGTCACAATCAAAGACGCTTACCCTGTGCCACGTATCGACGAGACGCTAGATGCTTTGGCCGGATCGGAGTGGTTCTCCACTCTGGATCTAGCATCCGGATACTGGCAGGTAGCCCTCGATGAGGACGCCAGCCAGAAATCAACCTTTGTGGTTAGAAACGGCTTGTATAGGTGGCGTTGTATGCCTTTTGGTCTTTGCAACGCCCCTGCAACGTTTGAAAGGTTGATGGACAAGGTAATGAAGGGTCTCCAATGGGAGATCCTGCTCGTTTACCTAGACGATGTCATTGTGTTTGGCAAGACCGTGGAAGAGGAGATTGAACGACTGCGAGTCGTTTTCTCCAGGTTAAGAGTGGCTGGTTTGAAGCTTAAGCCTAGCAAGTGCTTCTTGTTTCAAAAACAGGTTACCTATTTGGGACATGTGGTATCACCGGAGGGCGTGGCTACCGATCCTGAGAAGGTTCGGGCCGTGGCTGAGTGGCCAACGCCCAAGTGTCTGAAGGAAGTGCGAAGCTTCGTAGGCCTCGCTTCCTATTATCGGAAGTTCATCAAAGGGTTTGCTGAGATAGCTTCGCCACTTCACGCGCTGACTGAGAAGTCACGTGCGTTTGAGTGGACAGATGCTTGTCAAGAAGCATTTGACGAGTTGAAGCAGAGGATGATAACCGCTCCTGTTTTGGCATACCCCAATCCAGGCGGTGAGTTCATTCTAGATACAGACGCTAGCGGAGATGGAATAGGGGCAGTCCTGTCCCAGGTCCAGGAAGGCCAGGAAAAGGTCCTTGCCTTTGCTAGTCGAAAATTAAGCAGACCCGAGAGGAACTATTGTGTGACTCGGCGAGAGTTACTGGCGGTGGTTGTTTATCTCAAGCGGTTTAAGCAATACCTGTATGGTCAAAAGGTATTGCTTCGTACCGACCATGCGTCCCTACGCTGGCTGCTTAATTTTAAGAACCCTGAGGGACAGCTGGCCAGGTGGCTTGAGGTGATCAGCAAGTATGACGTGACCATTGAGCACAGACCTGGGCGTAAGCATGGAAATGCTGACGGATTGTCCCGGAAGGTCTGTAAACAATGCAATCGGTCTGACGAGACGTCAGAAGACATAGAGGAGTCCGGACATGAGGTTGATGGAGGTCAACGTGAGGCTGACCATAGTTCGCCAACCTCTGAGGTGAGAGGCATGGTGGCCCAGCCACATTTGCCTAATGAGGTTGTCCGAGAAGCGCAGCTTGGCGATAAGACCATGAGCTGGGTCGTGCACGCAAAGGAGGAACCTCATGGTCGTCCAAATTGGGAGACCTTATCGGCTACCTCCTGGGCACATAAGACCCTGTGGTCTCTGTGGGATCAGCTGGCGCTACGAGACGGTGTGTTGTACAGAAGTTGGGAGTCCGACGATGGCAAGTTGGTAAGGTGGCACCTGGTACTTCCTGAGAAATTCAGAGAGGAAGTACTTGAAGAGCTACATGGGGGTCGGACCAGTTGCCATCTGGGTGTCAAGAAGACATTGGCTAAAGTAAAGTTAAGGTACTACTGGCCTGGAATGACCGCGGATGTGAGGTCATTTATAAGGCAGTGTGACCAGTGTCAGAGGAGGAAATCTCCTGCCAAAAGGAGAGTTTCCCCTCTACAGCAGTACCTAGTAGGCGAGCCCAGGGAAAGAGTGGCCATAGACTTGCTGGGGCCACTGCCCCGGAGTGACAGTGGCAACCTATGGATCAGGGCGATCGGACCGGGCCAGCCGAAGGAGACGTCTCCAACACCACCCGTCGAAGACGAACCATCCGGTAGCCCTGCACGAGAGGCCGTCATCACGCTGTCGCCCACCCCCATCTCGCCATTGGTGCGCCAGTCACCCATCATTCGCGTGAGCGGGAAGCCACGTTCCTTTATCCGGATGATGCGGAGAGACCGAGAGGAGTCTCCATGCCATTCACCGCGAACCGCTCCGGAAATGGATCTCCACGAGCCCGAGAGCGAGGAGCCACCAGCCAAAAAGATCAAACTGGCCACCGTCGAGGAGAAGATAACCAGGCACATTTACATCGACGGAGAGCTGGTGCATCAAGAAGTGTGCCACGGAACTTACCAAAAGCAGGTGGATGCCAGCAAGTACGCGCTCGATGAGTAGGAGGGACACACCCTGCCGAGACTTGCATGTTGAACTCTAATCTAGTGTATAACTTCTGATCGTTTTTGATTCTAAACAAACAAATGTACATACTGTTTCCTAGTTTTCTTCAAAAATCAAGAGAAGTCTACTGCAAGCAAAGTTTTTTTGTTCTTATTAAAGAAGAGAAAAAGAAAGGTTTATATTTTTATTAAAGAACAATGTGATTATGTTAAGGTTTTTCCAATTGACCAGGAAAATTATAGTATTTAAAGTGCAACATTTGAGGTTTATAGTCGACCTTATTGCGAGGTTACATTAAGCGAGGTTTAAGTAAACCTCATGTAGTTTTCTATAAAGTAAAGGAACACAGTTTATATTTTGTTTACATACTCCCCAGATGTGAGGAGTATCAGTGTGTGTAAATTCTTGTGAGGTTTAGGATCCTCACTCAATGCCATCACGGCCTTATAGTGGTTGGACAACGATTTGAAATTGTATTATGTACCTTAGTTTCGTTTTATTTTATTTCATTAAGCTAATTGAACCGGGACGGCTCAAGCTTAGCTGGGGCCTGTGTGACGAAACTGGAGGGACTGGTATAAGTTTAAGTAGTTAATTATTCATGACGCGCAGCAGCCAATTACGAGCGCGCATTGGCCTATGTCTGGGCGCTCCAGAATCATGTGAGTCAGTTGTGTAGGTCGCGTCGTTCTGTGAGGAACGCTGTGTTGTGTAGGTCGCGTCGTTCTGTGAGGAACGTTGTGTAGGTCGCGTCGTTCTGTGAGGAACGTTGTGTAGTATAGCGTCGTGCTGTGAACACCCTCGCGTGTGAATTCTGTGTAGCGACAGTGCAGCTAAGTTAACTGTTGGTAGCTTGACAGTCAGTCTGTGAAGACCGTAGAGCTACAGCGCCAAGTCGGGTGTTAGACATCGTGCCGCATAGCGTCGAAGCTTTGAGGAGCCGTCGCTGAGGATAGCTTCGAGTAAGCGACTGAGTGTTTTGCACTTGCGCAGGAGTAAAGTGAGTAGCCATTTGTTCAGTTTGGGGTTGACCAAATTTGGGGCTGGGAGTGAGAAAGGAGGTAATTTGTAGGTTGGGTGTAGGCTACGGGCGGTAGTTAGGTTGACGCGAGCTTGCCTGTTAGGCCGGCTGAGTTTGACCTGTGTCGCATTGCCTACATAGTACTCGTAAATTTTGCCCTTTCTCTTGTGGTCCCGTGAGGGTCAATTATTAGCCCGGGGCTAGTCCAAACTGTATTGTTGGCTGCTCGCTTCCTCTTGTCGTGCGAGGTTTACCGTGCCCGTGAGGATTATTGGCACATTGAGTACTAATGTGGTTTACCTGTATTGCATTTACGTTGATTCATGTGTGAGGCTTATTAGAGCCACCCATCACCCGTGAGGTTTACCTGTATTGCATTTACGTTGATTCACGTGTGAGGCTTATTAGAGCCACCCATCACCCGTGAGGTTTACCTGTATTGCATTTACGTTGATTCACGTGTGAGGCTTATTAGAGCCACCCATCACCCGTGAGGTTTACCTGTATTGCATTTACGTAGATTCATGTGTGAGGCTTATTAGAGCCACCCATCACCCGTGAGGTTTACCTGTATTGCATTTACGTTGATTCACGTGTGAGGCTTATTAGAACCACCCATCACCCGTGAGGTTTACCTGTACTGCATTTACGTTGATTTATGCGTGAGGTTTATCACGCTGCATTACTCTGCATTATTAGAAAAGCAAGCCTGTGTACATTTATTGATTACAACAGTGATTCTGGATTAAACCATATTGATTGTTGTCTCTGCAACTATTGACTGTGTGAGGTTTATTAGACCCTGTGAGGATTACTGCATTGCCCTGTGTGCCTTATTAGACCCCGTAGGTTCCGTGAGGTTGAAGGTTGCTTAGTAACTGAATAATTCGTCTCTCTTTCGCAAAGTGGTGGTATATTTCCACCAAACGAACAGCCCCTAGGTTAGGTCCACTGTTCAGTAGATTATCCCCTCTTGTGCAAGGATAACCGCTCATTCCTGTACGAGGTTAATAAATATATTTGTGATATAGAGGTTAAACCAACCGCCCAGCGAGAGGGCGCGCGCCACAGTACTGTATCTAATGGGACCAACGTTTGAGTTCGTTAGGCCAAAACAAGGGCTAACAGCGCCAGAAGCTTTTCGCTAAGGCAAAGTATGTAAGATCACAATTTTCTGATAATTTTTAAATATAATCTAAAATATAAGATACTTTCCAGGTTTTGTCGTACTTTTGGTTTTTACTACCGAGGTGTCTTGAAAACATGTTTACATTCAATAGACATATTTATGCCCATCGCACAAGATCCTCCACGGATTTTCACAACGCCGTTCTCGATCTTGTAATTGTATCCCGTATCAAGGTCCCAGGTTTTGGAATGCTTTAAGTAGTAATTTGAAATCAACAGTAAGTCTTCCAGTTTATAAGAAAAACTAAAGGCTTGGTTTCTAGAAAAATATTGTCAGGATTAAGTTGTTTTACCTATTGAAGTATTAGTGTAATTATTGTTTTGGCAGCCTCGCAATGTTTGTGTCGTCCTGTGTATTGTCTTTTGTTTCATGTGCAACATTTAGGTTATTCATTGTGTATGTAATTTAATTATATTATAAGAACCAGACTAAAAGTGATTGAATAGTGAAAGTACACAATCTAGGGGGGTCTCCACATACAACCTCTGCTTTCGGAGATCTCCTCCACTTAACATTAATGTAAATACAAATTTATCGGTGTAAAACTTCATTTGAATGAGTGGAAATAAAACGAACGAACTGAACGAACGAACTGATAGAAGGCAAATTAATCCTTTTACGCCCTATGTGGTAGACGTAGCTAATTTCCTAGCAGATGAGTATTCCAATGGGAAGTCTTACTCTACACTAAAAGAGCTAGAATCCCCCTTGAAGGAAAATCTAGCAGTTAGGCTTTTTTCGATAGTCCAAACATCCCTCTTGCCGACGTGGATTTTTTTTTTAATTGTCGGTTTTAAATGGATAAATTGCAAGCAAAAGTGCGCTTTTCGAAAATGAGATTTTCGCGATTTCTGAAACGCTTATTAGGTATTCATGATATACGCGTGACCCCGTGAAGCAATCCTGAGAAAGAGAAGTCCACACGATTGTTAGCTCCATACGTTTACACGCAAACAACTTGGAAAACCGTCTCTGTTAGATGGGTTTTTTTGAAGAATTTTGTTGACCCAAAAAGCCAGAGATATGCCCAGTAGCTGCGTGGTTGTATGTTTTAACGGCCGATGTTCAAACACGCGGGAACTACGGCCCGCAGGGACCCGTTACATGTTGTACACATACCGCTGTGAATGCCGTTCGTTCCGTGACAAAACCACCCGTCGCAATGCACCAGTATTTACTTCAAAAGAGCTTCATTGTGAGCCACAATTTCATTGTGTTTTTTTCACAAAACAGCTAATAGTAGATTGTTGTCATATTACATGAAGTGTTTTTCACGTTTTGAATTACAAGGACAAAACAGGCATGATAAACATTCACTTCGTGTATTTTCCATTCAATACTGCACAGGCCGTTTTGTATGTTTCTCATGATGACGTCAAAACCCTGTGACCTCGAGCGTTTCAGAATTTCGGGTGAAGAGGGTCGGAACTGCAAAAGCCTGTCGATTTTTTTGTGGAAAACAAGTTGTGATAGTGTTGTAGACACATACACCTCCATGACAAATTTAAACTTGTACATGAATATGCCGAGCTGAAAAAAAAATATATCACTTACTTTAAGAGTTTTATAACTGTGAAATAGTGGATCAGATGGGACTACGAAAACTATCATGGTTAATTATTCTAAGTGCCCTTTTTTGTAGTAAAAGGATCTTATCGAATAAATATGCACTCGATTTACCCCAAGCAAGTATGCCATAATTAATTTATGACAATACTAAAGCATTATAAATATCAATAGCAAAATAACAAAAGGGGAGAGTGTTTAGGTATATGGGCGTTGAGGGAAAGTACCTTTGCCACATATCGTGCTGGGTATAGACCTTATCGAATAGCTACCATCTTGTGGGGCACCTTTTGTTACTTAAACCGTTCAACAATGTAAGCATAATACGTGCAACCACGCATGTCCTCAATGAACAAAGAAACGGCTATTCGATACGGTCTACACACCGCTGGCACATACGGTTGGAATGCTAGCCCTTATCAGATTGTGTTCGCAAAACAGTAAATTTAACATTGAGTAATGCCTCAGTTACTTAAATCAGGCATTTACAGTAAACTCTCGTTCAATAACAGTCTGCCTATTTTTCCACTGCTTGAACATTTCACTAAGACTATTTATAATGTATGCACTGTCCGTCTCTTCTAGGCAAACTTCTGCCATACATTACCTATCAAATTGAATTAAAACACCACACTCGAATATTTACATCAATTATTATCATAGGCGGATTATTGTAGAAGTGTGTTTATCTTAATTTTCCTGACCAGGAAAAGCGGAGTTTAGAGATTTTTTGGTGAAAAACACTTTAACAATTTCAGTATACCTACTTTGAATAATTTGCATATTTATCTTAACAATATGAATCGAGAAACGTGTTTATGTTCTCTGGCCATAAATTGGGTACGTTACACAAATACATGTAAATCGTTTTGAGCAGATACTTGCGTACGAAAATACAGTGTAGATTTGTTTCCCTAATGGTGGCCGCTAATTTGCATATTTTGCATATTTGTGTTCACACTATCAATTAAGAAACATGTTTATCGTGTACTATGACCATGCAAAAAAATAGGTTTAGACGCTTCATGTGCTTTTATTGGGTACCTACATATATAGTTATAGTTAAAATTATAATTGTTCCTAATGGAGGCAGGTAATTTGCATATTATGCAAATATGACACCCTTTCACCAAATATATTTTGGTAGACTTTTAGTATGGTGTTCAGGAGAATATATTTTCGTTGGGTTAGCCAGAGCGATAATTTGCATATGAATGGGTTCAATGGAATGTGACTAAGGGTGTGGTTGAACAGGCGTGTTCAAGTCACTGACCGAATTCGCAGCAAGCAACACGGACGTACAATCCCCGCCCACCCTCCCTCTTTGCGTGGTCCAGTGAGTTAATCGTAACCATTTTCAGATCAATCTCTTGACAGGTTCAACGGATCTCGATCATTGGGTTGAAAAGGATATTCCAGAATTTGAACACATTTCGCCCCTTCACCTGAAGGCCTCAAATCCTAGACTTTCTGAACGGCCATCCATGGATCGTTACTATACCCCTTGCTGAAGGGCACAGCCGACGAGACGCCGGCACTACTATAGGACTCATCCGTGCACTGCTTGCCATCGAAGTTCGGTGTTTCCCAAATATGTATTATTTGTTGTCACTAACCAATTTTCTTGCAGGTTGGGTAAATTAAAGAAAGGGGGTGGGGGTCGTCACGGTAGGGCATTACGAGGGAGGGCGGCAATGAAAATGCTTTATTCGCGATTGAGGGACGAATTAGAGAATACCTTTACTGAAATGCATACCAGTTAAAATAATTATGTCGCAATTAGTGGTGGGTTGAGCCAAACAAATTATTAGATTGACTGCACTACAAACAGTACATTATTTATAATACCGATGTTTCTTGAAATCAACTTACACAGATAATCAATATTCCATTTAAGCTCACTATCGATAAATAGACCAAGAAATTTAATACAATTAACTTGCTTCAAAGGCTTATTCTCATAATTTACATTTCCCGTAATATTTGTTGAATTACCAAAGAGCATAAACTGGGTTTTATTAATGTTAAGAGATACCTGTACACATGTAGTTTGTTAGCTTTGACCCAATTTGAAACATTAATGAGTTCATTATTTACCGTATCAAAAAGTACATCAATGCTACTGTGTGAATAAAATAAATTTGAATCATCGGCAAACATAATAAAAGAACACTTAATTGAGGAATTTGGAAAATCATTTATATAAATGGAAAACAAAAGAGGTCCCAAAAGAGAACCTGGCACGCCACAACGTAAATATTTAAGAGGAACTCTTGATCACCAATATTTACAAACTGTTGTCTTTTAAACAAATAGTCACTGAACCACTCCGAGGCGATACCTCTAATACCGTAATGAGAAAGTTTAGACAAAAGAATTGGATGATCTATGGTATAAAATGCCTTGGAAATAATATTCTTACTAAAATGGGGTTAATAATTTCAACGAAAATATATTCAAATGAATCAGTACACTGCGACATATCCTGACGCATTACATAATGAATATTTGTTGAAATATACAATGCTACCCCACCACCAACCCTGTTCTCTATGCTGATGGTCTCAAGTTGAAAACCAGGAATTGAATATGGATCAAACGGTGAGTCAGATCGCCTTAACCATGTCTCAGACAGACCCACTACAGATAAATCGGTGTGAAGGGAGCCTAGGTAAGTTATCAAATGATCATAATGCTTGGGAAGGCTTCTGATATTCAAATGAAGAAAATGAAATTGAGAAAAAAAAATTAAATCAAACAAAGAAATTAACATTATCCCCTGAAAAATAATCACAAGAATTATGACTAGAATTCATATTATTTGGATCAAACACCAATTGAATTGTTTGGTTACTAAAATTCATGAGTGGCGAAAATATAACCTTTCAAAGATGAACTTGCATGTATTTAACCAAAAACAAAAATCATTGGCTGCCTCGCTACATAAATACAAAAACAAGACAAAAACATTGAATATATATACAGACATGACACTAATAATTACAAAATGTGAAATGCAATGAGAACCTTTGTAGGTCAACAATTCACACTAAAATCGTAATGATGGAGGTCCGATTTGGCATCCGAATAAAATAAACATTGTCATTCCCCGACAATTTTATGAGGAAAAAACAAGAAGAAAAAAAAAAAAATTCTCAACCCTGCGCACCAACCATATTAGCCTTTTTGAAGTATGGCGGACACAATAGGAGGGCGCACTTTGGGTATAAAATCGACTAAAATGCAAAATAACTAATTTTTTTACTTTACACTTATTTATTTTATTGATAATTCTGTCTATGTTGTAATATTATAATTACAACATGTAAATCAAGTTTTTGGAAAGAAATACAATTGATAAAAAAAATCATACCCAAATTGTTCCGCCATACTTCTAAAAGGCTAATTGGCCTATTCGTACGTTCATCCTAGGAAACCTGCCAGCATCCCCCCGCCAAAACTAAGACTCCCATCGGGATTCCGCCCTCTAGCGGTCAGTAATAAAGCCGCAGACTAAAATGGTAATATTTCACTTCAATACCCGCACCATGGCATCCTACCACAGCCCACTAACCACCAAGAATAAAAAAAAACCCGATTAGAAATCACAAGCTCGGCGCGGAAAAATGCCGACAACCGTCCATGAAAAAGGGGAAAAACCCTTCAACTCTTTGGATTTATAGTCCACAGGGCTAGTGCACAAAGCCGAAGTGCAGGCACTTAAACAGCTATAATCCCCCCTTCCACATTTTTTTTAGTTTTTCTGTTGATCATGGAGGTGTATGTGTCTACAACACCATCACAACTTGTTTTTCACAAAAAAAATCGACAGGCTTTCGCTTAAAACGTAAAGCAGTTCCGACGGACCCTCTTCACCCGAAATTCTGAAACGCTCAAGGTGACTTGGCTTGTTTATCAACAGGGTTTTGACGTCATCCTGAGAAACATACAAAACGGTATGTGCAGTATTGAATGGAAAATACACGAAGTGAATGTTTATCATGCCTGTTTTGTCCTTGTAATTCAAAATACAAACGTTGAAAAACACTTCATGTAATATGACAACAATCTACTATTACTTGTTTTGTGAAAAAAACGATGAAATTGTGGCTCACAATGAAGCTCTTTTGAAGTAAATACTGGTGCATTGCGACGGGTGGTTTTGTCACGGAACGAACGGCATTCACAGCGGTCTGTGTACAGCATGGTACGGTCCCCTGCGGGTGTAGTTCCCACGTGTTTGAACATCGGCCGGTAAAACATACAACCACGCAGCTACTGGGCATATCTCTGGACTATCGAAAAAAGCCTAAATGCTGGATTTTCGTCAAGGGGGATTCTTCCTCTTTAAGTAAAATCATTTCGAATAAAATCATAAAACAGGTAATCAATAAATTCTTCATTGAACGACCAAACTACCACATACTATAAAAGAAGGAATCACTTTTTAAGTTTCTTGAGGTCGTCCTTGCACCCAATGATGACCCGGGTACCGTCTTTCTGCACCATGATGTTCACACTGATTCATATTGCTTTTGAGTTCCATGTCTCCATGAGCTGGAGATTAGCTGGGAAGCTTCAAACGAAAGTCCTTCTGTCTGCCGCTGTTTCTTGGGATGGTCCAAGCGGTTAGCTTGAGGCTTGGTATCTGAGCTTCAGGTTGATGGCTTTGTGCCGTCTATGGCAAGCCAAATGCCCAATATTTCGATAAACACTGTTTATCGCCGATAAACAAGGTTTTTCAACCGATAAACAGTGTTTTTCGCCGATAAACATAGTTTTTCGCAGGTAAACTCTGTTTATTGAGAAAAACTCTGTTTATCAGTTGATAAACAAAGTTTATCTCGAAAAACTTTGTTTATAGGCGAAAAACTATGTTTACCTGCGAAAAACAGTGTTTATCGAGATAAACTTTGTTTATCGAGTGATAAACAGAGTTTTTCTCGTAAAACTGTGTTTATCGGTTGAAAAACCTTGTTTATCGGCGAAAAACCGTGTTTATCGGCGAAAAACCGTGTTTATCGGCGATAAACAGTGTTTATCGAACTATTGGGCATTTGGCTTCTCCGGAAGCCGTAGGCCTATTGGATGAGCCACCAACATATGTAGCAGCTGTGGGTACCAGGCTTGGGCTGCCCTAGCCTTTTGACAAGGCCTCGTGAATTTGGGCGACTTGGTGACTTGAGTAGAGTCTACACACGTCGAGTGTCTCATTCACTTGGCCTTTCCCGAACTGCGAGTCAATTCTTATGTTTGTCTTTATAATCGCTACCGAATTCGGTAGCAGAAATCAGCTAGTCACGTGCAGGTCACCCTATGCAAATTACGTCGTGAACTCCTACAAACAAGGGAGGTATGCTTACGCTTTTGAATTCACTGGGCAAATTAAACGGCAAAGTAATCAAATCAAATGGAAATTATATTCGTTCCGTGTAAAACCTGGAAGTAGTAAACAATTTGTCAAATTTAAACGCATTTACATGGGGTTCAATGGGGTATTTTTAAAAGTAAATGTAAGTGCCGTACCTACATTGATAATAAACAAGTCCACAACGCCGCAGGCGATGTGATTGGTCGGATTGTCCTGTGTGAACTGTACGTGACTAGACTCTACTTGCATCGCACGCGCGCGTGCAAAAACGGTTCCTAGCGCTTATTGGCTAAGTTGACAGATTGTTTTCGATCTGTTTTCAAAATCTTTACGTGTCGAGGGGCGTGAGTAATGTTGTTGTGACGTTGCACGTTCGGGTCAACTGTTTGCATGTAGTAGCCTTGTCCAAGGGCTATGAAATTGTGTGAATCCGTGAAGAATTTGCATGTATGCTATGCAGCGAAAATGCGCCACCGCGCGGTAAATTGTAGCCAACTGCAAATTAGTCTGGTTACCGAAATATCTTGGTCTGAATCCTGACTTCACGCGCTAGGCTGAATCATAGCCTCGCGCGTGAAGTCAGGATTCAGACCAAGATATTTTGGTAACCAGACTATTTTGTAATTGGCTACAATTCACCGCGCGGTGGCGCACTTTCGCTGCATAGCATACAGGCAAATTCTTAACAGAAGGCATAACGTTTGCACAGCCTTGGTATACTCTCACATTTTATAATTACCAAACAAAATAACCCCAAAGCCATAAGGCCTTGCCAAAAGCCTAGGGCTGCCCACAATGGGGCGATTAGAAGACACATATCGGTCTTGTCTCTGGCAATCTTGTCTACTATTCTGGAAAGAAGACAGAATGGCGGGAAAATGTAAGGAGATAATTGAGGCCATGAAACTGTTAGTGCGTCAATGGCCCAAGCACATGGATCGTTTTTCCACAAAACATAGCATTGTATTTTCTGGTTGTCATAGGAAGCAAACAAATCAACGTCGGGTATAAAGGTTTGCTGTAAAGTCCTGCATGGACTTCATGGATGCTGATATTTTTCTCGATGATGTCTGCATTAGCCTTTTTGAAGTATGGCGGACACAATAGGAGGGCGCACTTTGCAGTGGGTATAAAATAATTCAGTTTTTCACTTTACACTTATTAATCTTATTTATAATTCTGTATATGTATTATAATTACAACATGTAAATCAAGTTTTTGGAAAGAAATACAATTCATAAAAAAAGTCATACCCAAATGAAATTGCCATACTTCTAAAAGGCTAATTGGCTTGAAGCCAAGTATCCACACTGCGGTGGGCCTGGGGCGCTTGGCCCGGCTGAAGGCATGATTCGTCCTCGGACGTCCTCGGTCGCTCGCAAACACACTTAGGTGTGAACTCACTGACAATCGCGGACGTCCCTTTGTTCCTCTTTTGTTTGGACATTGTCTATTTTTCCTTACTCTCGTTGGTTTTGTACCGGAGCGAATCGCGGACGTTCGCTTGCCAATCGCGGACGATATTGTTCTCTTTGTTAGACCTCCCTAAAACTTCCACGATTGTTTGGGAGAACAAGCGCAAACATACATTCGCAGCACAACAACGCATGGATGAATAATGTAACAGGGGCTGTATACATTAATAAATAATTATTCCGGGACAGCAAAGGTCTCACAGCTGGCGCTGCTCGTCCCGTCCTCGTCGCATGGTGGCGCTCTCGCTCTGTGAGGCCTTAACTCACTGACAATCGCGGACGTCCCTTTGTTCCTCTTTTGTTTGTTCTTCCCCCTACGATTGTTCCCCCATTGTGTTTTAAACAATTAAGAAATGTTCAAGGAATTCCTTTCAGTTTTTAGGGGGAGGGGTTGGTACGTTAACAAAAGGGAAGAGTGTGTTGGGGTATAGGGGCGTCAGGGTGGAGTCCCTTTGCCACATATCGTGCTGGGTATAAGCACACTTGTACAAACCCAGCTTCATGTTTGTGAGCATCACTGACAATCATCACCGCCTTCGCAAAGAAGTCGGCATTCGTATTGTTTAAATAATCCAGGTTATAGGATATCTTGCATCTTTTATTTGCCAACCCTTAACCTGCAGGGACCTTTCTCAGAATCAGAGAAAAGCAACAGTTGAGAAACACTACATGTATACTGTGCTTCATACTCATCCGATGACAAATCCAATCATAAATGCATTACGTACATGTATCTGAAACAGGAGGTAATAAAATGCGGATGATTGTGGAGGACAATGCCAGTCTGTGCTATATTTAATAGTCACGACTGCATTCATCGGATTCTACATTATTATCAGGAGAATCGGTAGTAATAATTTGTTATCTATTTTCTTATTTTTAGCCGAGAGGGACCCCGATTTTTATTGTCCTGGTAAGTTCATTAAAAATGTTTTTATTAACATAGGTTTTCCCGGAAAAATTTGGAAAATGCGCATTTAAATCGGTGAAACATAAAGTAATTAAATTTCGCACTGATTTTGGAGAATGAAGTATATCCCGGTTTCATTTTCGCAATAACTGTAGCATTCGATTTAATTTTGCGTCATTCAAATAAATAAATGAATGTGCATAACGTTTCATTTAAAGGATTACAAATACGCTTTCGGATTTAGTATACATTGCCAATATATGTGCAATCTATTTTGCAGAAAAAAACACGTTTTTTCGCGACACGGACTGAACTGAACATTCATTTTCAATTAAATTAGCATTCTGCACTCAATTTAACTACTGTAAAGTATACAGGCACATCCATATCATTATACAACTCAACCTTAAGCTCGGAAAACTCGTAGTAAACTCGTGACATACTTGGGAAACTCCTGCCTAATTCGTAATAACATCGTAAAACTAGTAGTCAACTCATAAAACCCGTAGTCCACTCCGGACAGCTCGTACCAATCTAATTCGTAACTGACTCGTACCAAAGTCGAAATACTCGTAACCAACTCGTAGTACGCTCATAGTATACTCGTAGACATTGTGATATCAAGAATTTTCCGAGTTTTCTCCAACTCTTGAAGCTTGTGCCCGAGATGTTTCCGTGTGTGTGAGAGGGCATTTCCGATGACAATAAGAAATACGTACAAATGGCTACTCGTGCTCGATATGCGAAATATCGAATACTGATCGGCACCGGTTGATCGATGCGTTTAAGTGGAACGAAGGCGCGTTTCCATATAGGTCCGTTTTTTCATACCTCTTGCGCGTGCGTTGCGTTTGCGTCTGAATCGCTTCATTAGACCTAGCCTTGATCAAAGCGTTGGGTTTGTCTTTTAGACGGCCCGCTGAAGATAAAACAAAGCGCTTACCAACTACGGCATCCTTCCTCCATGGTTGCACGTATTGGCTCACAGCGCCCTGCGCTACGACTATGCACATATGCACGTACATGTATCGGTAGTCCAGGCCAGGCCGTACGCAGTATGTACGCAGCCAGTGTGTTGCCGTACGGGTTTACTATGGAAGTCGTTATCTCAGCTCACAGTGGCTCGTTTGGATGCCGTGTGCAGTTTGCATGTGCTAGACCCAATATTCTCTCGTACAGCAAGAAACCTGGAGACGGCCTTGGTCAAGGCTACATTAGACCAAAATACAGATATACGAGCGCAGCGCCAACGTAACGCACGCAAGACGAATGAAAAACGGACCTATGAAAAGGCGCCTTAATAACATGGATTATCTCAAAAGGTCCACGGTGAGATCAGCTGTTGCCACCTATTTGGATAGGAAACATCACGTAGGAAAAAACCACGTAGAGACGCACAAGAGTATGTTAATGATTGAAAGAAACAAAAAGATTTAAATAAAGCAAATATGCACAACACTATTGGTTGTCTTTTCCAATTGTTTAATTTTGTCAGTTACAATCGTTACAATCGTCAGCAGAGGGTATAAATGTGAGCCGCTCCACCGAAAGTAGGCGCTTGTCGCACAGGCCAGAACTGAGATAATGGCTAATTTATGCATGTATGTCAAGCAGGGAATGTTTGTAACGATACCAGAAGACCACTTATTAAGTATCCATAAAGATGTGTCACCTAAAAAAGTTTAAGTGAATAAATACTCCCAGAAAACAGTTTTTTTTTAGGGTTTTGCTAAAGCGTACCTTCATTAAACTAGCAGGCTAATTTGGCTAAAACAATGGGAAAATGACCGATATTCCATGCTTATTTTCATTGTCTTCGACAGGGGTTGGCACTAGTGTATCCCATACACCAGAAGAACACATGTTTTCATATAGGTATAGGGCTTTTGGAGTCAGACTTTGCATGGTTGCTAAGGACTTTAAAGAATTTGAATGCTTTATTTGGCAATTTGAAATAGACTAACTGCAGCGGACTTTTAAAACTGCTTTAATGTGGAAACTTTACTTTAAACCCTGTTACTCCTAGTTGGAGCATAGGTCGTCAACAAGATCTCCCCATTTGTGTCTGTCACAGGATAGTGCATTCAGCTGTCGCCATTGATGGCCCAACTGTCGCCCTTTAATATAGAGGCATATAAATAAAATTAGCTGCTTGTTTGCTGAAAATAGCCGGAAAAACATACAATTTGTAAAACTTTGCCGGGACGTTTTGAAATTGCACTATTTTGCCAAAACAAATGCCGTCAGTGGATTTGTGCTATGCAGGTTTCCGTATACCAGGCTAACATACCTCGGTCACATACACACTAAGAACTTAGTGTACAACTGGGGTGCTTATCTTGATACAATAGAAGCACCCCTATATGTGTGCACCACTAAATTGCAGACTCGCTCCCTTCAAGGTGCAAATCATGTTCACATGGTGCACATTTGCTCCCATAGGGGTGCTGCTATTGTATCAAAGAAGCACCTCTGGGGGTGCAGATTTGAACCATTATTTATGAGAGTGTATAGCAAAGTTATATTAATTGTTTTTGTCATTAGATATTCCAACCCTCGGTCCTCAAACAACTATATTTGGATCTGGACAGCCCACCCCAGAACACAGGTCTACTCGCAGAACTCCGGGGCTTCCTGGTAATATACAGGGTGGTTAACAAAACATATATTATTGTTACTTGTAACAAAAGTAGGGCACATATGAATCACACGGAGATGTTAATCAGGGGCGTAGGCTGGGGTGCAGGGGTGCAGGCTGGGTGCGGGGGTGCAGGGGAGCCTTGCAAGCAACAATGTTCTCCCAAAATGTAATTCATTCACAAAAATCTCTACTGCAGTGTCCGGTCCAGCCCCAACAGCAGACAGATCATCCAACCTGGCGACCTCAACTTTAGGGGTGTGGGCTTTACGTGCAAGCTACCTCGCTCACACGCCAGGAGTTGGAGTTCCGCTTTCATGAAAATCAAACCCCGGCCCAAACTAGCGTACGCCCTTGTTAAGTTATGGTTTAGGCCATTACACGCAATAAAGTTACGCCATTCCCTAACTAGGCCCCTAAATAACATTGATCACTGCTCGGTCAACCATAAACTTAATGACACAATCAGAGTGTCATTTTAAAGAAGAGGTTAAACCCTAACATGTGCCCTACTTTAGTTTCAACTAGCAATAATATACTGGGTGGTTTTTTTAACCACCCTCTATGTCTTATTATTAATACTGATATCATGTAACAGAACTAGATGTCATCCTTACTATACTGAATTTGTATTGCAGTAATCTCATCTTATTTATACTTTCATTGATTTCCTCTTCAAATTTAAATTCAATTGGATAAGGATAATTATCCAAAGTATCATATTTGAATAAGATATCGACCAGCAACATGAAGTTATGCAATTTTTGATACACCAGAACCGGTTAACTCCACTATGGAACCGGTTAACTCCACTATGGAACCTCGGCCTACCCCCGGAGCACAAGTCACGACACAGAGGAAGATAACTACACCAGGGTGTTTAGACCTCGATTGCAAGAACGAAGGCGTGGTAGACGAGGAGTCTTGTCAATGCAGATGCACAACAGAGTTCCAGGGCAACAAGTGCCAACGTGAGTATTACGCTATACCTGTCGAGTTTCCCCACTACAGGACTTTATTTTTGTTTATTTGGTTTGTCAAATAACACCCTTCTTGGAAACTTCATGTTTTAGAATGGATCACTGCGCCATACAAGCTAATGTCACAGCATTTGTTATGGTAAGGTTTTTCCGTGCAATGAACGAATTCCACCCTGTATTTGAATTAATACACATCGACACACACATAATCCATAGGATCTGATTATGGCTCTTCACTTTTCTGTCGTATCCCTCATGTAATTGCCCGTTTATTTCTTTTTACAGATAGCAGGGAAGAGGCACGTTATGGTGTTGTAGCCATTCTTTCGGCTGACATCAAACAGGTAAATCATCGAAATTCAGATAAACGACAACATTTTCAGGATTTTGTACCGTTTACCTTCACTTGCAAAAAAATCTATCGAAAAAAGAAAGTGCGCCCAACAACATACTGGTGAGCCCAATTATGAGCTAGAACCCAATTATGAGCCCATATACTACGATCAGCCTCCAACCCGCTTAATATGAATGTTTTTACCCAACGTTTGACCCAACCCACTCCGCTACGGTTCTTGAAACCATCCAAAATAAAATATATAATTACGTGTAATTGTAGTGTCACTAGTGTGTGATTATGGCCAATATCGCCTAAAATTTTGGTATTTTGACGTTTTTATATATTTCAAAAACATTAACAGAAATGTACGAAATAAATTGACACACGGGTGCAGGCTGGTTTGGTCCAGGGGGAGTGCGATTTTCATGAAAGCCAACTTGGGTGATTGGAGAGAAGACGCTCAGCGGCGGGGAAGGGGAGGGGGGTGGGGGTTGGGTGCCGGGTGCCGTCTTTCATCCCCATAATACGTTTCAATCAAGCCACCGTGTTCGACAGCGGAGATCCGTCAATTGCTGGTATCGTTTAATTAAAAAACAAATAAAATATTTTTAAAATGGCAATGCAAAACTCCATGCTGCTGGCGGGGAGTGCGTCCGACCCCCACCCACCGTCCTGCATGGGCCTACGCCCCTGACACAATTTAAAACGTTTCGGTCCAAAAAGTGTCTGAAATTGTATTTATCAAGCATTTAATCAATAACTATATTTTGGTAAGAAAACCAAAAAATTATATTTATCCAGGTATTCGAGTTTAATACATGTAGTTTTGACCACACGGTCGGCGGTCATCTTTATAAAGAAGCTGCCTTATCTAATCTTGCGATTCCACCATTGCAGTCTCTGAAACGCAATGTCTTCTCAAAATTGTATGTGTTTTTTTTTCTCTTCCTGCAGTGGAAAAATATGCAGCCTATACTGACTAGTATTATTGCCGGTGGTTTAACTACACACTGCAATGACAACTTCGAGCTATGCTGCCCAAATAAGGGGCCAAAGACAGTGTAAGTCCATTAAATTGTGGGCCTAAACTCAAACAGTAGCTCAGACGGGCATACTGTAGCTCACGTAAAAGGGTACACCCTTTACAATTAGATGAATATTTATTGTCCCTTTCCAAGCAGATGCATTACAAGTATTAGTTTGAGGAATGGAACAGATACTTTGAGATTTGTCTGCAAGTACAACACTTTTTGTCCACAAAGTCGGATACAAATGAGGGTTTTGTTTTTAGAAAGGTGCCAGCAAAAGTTTAAACAACCTATAACAGAATCCATACAAATGCATACTTTAGAACAGCTGTAAATCTTTTAGGCATTGAGTTTGCACACTCAAATCCACATGCCTTGTTTTGGATCACTAAAGTATATTACGTCTCGGAGTTGTCAAATGACGTTAGTCCACATTCCGTTTTAGGATGAACTACATAATATGCTAAATTTGGGTTAAGATTACGCGAAATGCTAAGCCCCTTCAAAATCGGTACCTTGATTTCAGCTTCTTCAAAAAGCCAGGTTGTCCTTTTATTTGTGCCATTGCCATGCTGAAACACAGCTTGGCAATACATCCCTCACTCTAGCTGTGGTTTATCAACCTGGTCACCTTCACCCCATAATGACAACACTGGGCAGATGTTCCTGCAGGACACCGATCCTTGATGAACTATTCACAAACACAAACGAAATTCTTCTTGTCGGCAACTTCAACATTCGAATGTACTCTAGCGACAACTATAAAGAAATTCAAATCTCCTCAGTGATGCCGGGCTGGTTTAGCGTTTTAGTGGTTTCACGGCAGTCACACTAACGATATGGTGATAACAAGTCTAGATCACACAAGCAAACTGCATATGATGTCTGCATTGGCCAATGTTGTCTCTGATGACGCAGCTATCCATACACTCGTCGTCACTCTAACATGTCTAGGTAAACCATGGGGACAGGGCCTTCTGACACGTTGGACCTGCTCTCTGAAAAAAACCTTCTAGATTCTCTCCGTAACACGAAATCTTCAGCTACTTTTAAACAAAATCTCAAGACATTACTATTTAATGAGACTTATGCTGACCAGTTGTTCCTATATTTGTAGTTTAATTCAAGCACCAAGAGAAATGTTCATTTGGAACGTGCGCTATAAAAATGTATAATACTATAATATTATTATTAACACCATTATGCAATTTTGAACATTGTCATTGTGTAGGTATGGGCTAACCATTCCTTAGGTATGGGCTAATCACTTACAATGCAAGTTTCATTCTTCTCAACAATCATTCACACCAAGTTTTAGGTAATGCCGAAATTTGTGTATTTAATTTTTATCAGAAAACTACGAAACAAACGTTTTAAATGTTTCAAATAAACATATAAATTATCTTGTCCGCATCGTTTCACAGATCGGAAAAACTGCCCTATGCAAACGAGTCCCACATTTCCGTTGGTGAAGGCTACCCGGCACCGGCTGCCAACGAGAGCATATTCTCAGTGATGTTTTTGGCCCAAGGACTTGACGAGACAGAGCTATGCTTGGAAGGCGGGTCACAACAGTCTCGACGCAAACGCAGTTCCTCCACCAGAGCTGATTGTCATCACGTGGTGTCTATCAGAGCTACTAATCCCGGTACTGTACGCCAGCCTCACATGATTAATCAATAACACTTGTAAATATTCACATTGACTTTTAGTCGCCTCATTGATTACAAAACGTGCCGGATGGTTCTGGGTTGTATTGAAGATAACCACCAAATTATTTATGTTGGTGTAATATTTAAGTCATCCATTACACGCAAAAATACCAAGTGCCTAAATTGAAATCTAGAAGTTTCTAACAAAATATTGCTAAATTATCTGACACATTAAATTCTAGTAACTGATTATTAAATGCACCTTTCTGAGTTATTTTAGCACTTTTAGCACACAAATCCCCCAAGAGTATAAACGATCTGATTTCTTAATATCATTTGGAAAAGCCACCAATGGATTTAATTTGGTGTGCAGTATGAGTCAAATTGGTAACATATTGATTCGTTCTAACTACGATAAATAAGAAAAGTGAAGTACTGAGGGGAAAGAATATTGCAGCGAAATAGTTAAAACAAGATGTGTGTTCGTTGTCGAGAATGAACACAGGGTTGTTCCCCTTTCTTGTGTGTGATAAAATATAATGTTAAAGCTCCGACATAGCAAACATGAGCAATTAAAGTTAAACATATTTCACAAGTTAATTTTGGTACATTTTTAATTTCGTCGGTAGAGGGCGTCATTTGTACATTTTTTGAAAGCCCAATAACCTTGGGGGACAAGACACTTCACTCCACGTTTGAGGAAACCCAACTAATCAAGGAGAATTAAAGTACATGTAGATTGCTCCTTAACACATTCCATTTTCAAAGTGAACGTTTTGAGTTCACCTTTGACAAGGCTTGTCAATCCATGCCACAGAAACCGGTGATGAATACCGGCCGTATGAGCCAATATGAGCCAAACGACTTTTTTTACCCGATCACCTTGGACACCAACTGCATCAACGCCATCTCTGCTATATCTCTTACCACTTTCACAAGTTGGTTCATTTAAGTGCACCTTCGGTTTCAACCGGAAGTGAACATAATCAGAGGTCACTGTCGTGTACGAAACTTAGATCTTGGCTAGCCGTGACTGTTACTGCAAACATTAGGATGATATGTTAAAGTGCCGATTTTGTATTGATTTTTAAATAATTAGACCATTAATTTTGAGTCATCATGCCGTCTTTGTAATATGTCACTAACCTAATAACGTACAACATACCTGTGAAGTTTTGTTTCATCAGATATGTAAAATTCAAATGTATGTAATATTCCACTTGATGACGTCATCAACGTTTTACACTACAGGCATTTGTACTGACCCATGGCCATATTATAACCAACTTCTATCGTTTTTAGACAAACATCCCCACAGACATCTGTTTAAAATACGTTTTGGAGAATGTTTATTTTCACGGTATCACTTTTATTTCTGGAAAGCCTGGTGGCATTTGACACTAAGACTGCTGACCCCATCTCAATACCTCCTAGTCTGATTCCCAGACCAAAAGATTCGGACTATTCTGAGATGATCTTTAGGTCAGGCAGCTCCCAGTCAGCCATATTGAATTAGGGGGAGTTTTCCGAAAGTTTCCGGAGTTACCCGAATGCACGTCCGGACTTTATCGGTAACCGTCGGGTACGCATCGTCATTGTTTCGAAAATTTGAATAGCATGTTTATTTATGATGATGTAGACAAGGTTTGAATTTGATTGTTGTTCCTATAATGGACATGTGGAAATTGTTAAGATGAGATACAATTTGAAATGGCCAGATATGGAACAATTACCCCTTTCAAATGGTTATATACTGGTTACAAACACTCCGGCCGTAGCGCAGCGCGCTTTAAAAATTAACGCTTTTGCGCTCCTAAAGATAAATGCATGACGTAATGCTTAGTGATATTTTAGACACGACGGCAGCCGGTCTTCATATTCATTCGTTGTATGAGGAATATGTGAAGCGGGAACAAGTCTAAATACCTCCTACCATTTTAAAACTAAGAGCCTCTTCCGGTTTCGACCGAAAGTAGGCAAGGTCAAATGTCATCGCCATATTTTAGTTGTAGTGTAGTTGGATGGTACGCGAACAGTGTCCGTTGAACAGCGCGCTAGTTGCGTGGCGGGCTGGTGCCTTGCACGGGTATATAAGCGCTGTGCGCACATCTTTCGGCACCGAATTTGGGCGGTCGGGTTGGCGCAGTGGTTCATTCCTCGCCATTCACCTCTGGCGTCCCAGGTTCGAATCCGGGGCGTGTATGTGGATTGGGTTTGCAGTCCCTTCTTGACCGCGTGGACTTTTACCCGGGGATTTGTCTGCGGGTATTCCTTCCACTTCTAAAACTGCAACTGCTGTTTTCGAGCATTTAAAAAAAAAATCAAGGTCACGTTTTCTGGTTTGGATAAATCACGTGGTCTTAGAGTTATATTTCCAGCCGTAGAAACCAGTGCGAAGTGCGAGTTGCATTAGTCATTCGCGGTTGTATCTTCTTGTTGGAAAATAATGTCCTACGAACACTATGTACGTACTGTATTTTCAAATTTACACACAAAACTGCCAACAGATTTCATAAGAAGGGTTTCTGCGTGTTGATTTGGACGAGAGAATCCCTCAGATTTTCGCGTCTTCGATTGGCGGCGATAAATAATATCCGAAGAAAAAACAGCATATTGCGGACGTTGGAAACCAACTAGTTGCGTTCGCGTTGTTTCCTCGCGTCAGCGCTGACCTTGGGGGATCATGCAAGCCAGGTGTGTTTAGTCAGAAAAAAACAGGAAACGAGGTTAAACACGTGTCGACCCATATCGAACGCTATCTTTATTTACAAATACATGATACATAACATCGCCGTACGGCTGGTAAAGCGTATAGCCCAACATTTGGTCACTTTTGTTAACTTTTCTAGTAATGGCCCGGTCACACATAGACGACGCACGGCCCGCGCACTGAAAATTCAGCAAAAGATGGAAAATAGGTTCAGTGCGTCGTTGTGCGCCCAACTTTTGTCAGGATTTGGAAGAGGCTAGCGAGCTGACACCGAATGCATAGCGTGTTGCTGACGCGCTGCGCGTATACTGGGCGCATACAAAGCGCGTACAGACCGTATACAGAGCGCACATGTCAAAAACCCCAACGAATGCATCACGTGTTGCTAGCGTGTGGGACGAATGGCCAGCGCATGCACCGCGCGCTCAACGCACAGCCCGCGAACGGCAGCTGTCACTATATAAAAAGCGTCGGCTCGTAGATCTTATTTCATCTTCTGAGGTGGTTCTTCTAGACACGATCAGTAGGAACCTCTGTCATCACCCATGAGGGTCGGAGGAGAAGTGATGAGGAGGTGGTGCGGGACCCGCTTATTTACCCTATGACTACACGCTACGTACACGCTACGTAGGAACACGCAAGAAGAACGTTGGGTGCGTTAGAGACCCGTTCAGCACGCTCATATTCGCCGCATGTTCGCTGGGCATGCGTTTGAAGCACGCTAGGTGTGCGCTAGGTTTGCACTAGGCGTTCGCTAGACCACAGCCGCCGAACTTACAACGACTACACAGCGTGCGCTCCACGTATGTCTGGCGTTGGTCTAGCGCGCTCTGCGCGTGTTTGGCGTCCTTTTGACGTGTACATTCATGCGTCGAGCTCCGCGCACATTTTTGTGCATGCAGAAAAAATCCCGACTCACACAGCGAATGACGTCGAACGCATAACGTTGGTCCAACGCGCTCGACGAACGAGTTAAGGGGAGTTCACACTATCGCGGAAAAATCAAACTGTTCCATTGGTTTGTACACAAACTGGTTTGCCGCTTGTGCGCGGCCTATCGCGACGAGCAAAATGATTTCAGCTGGGTCAAAGTTCAAATTTGTTGAACTTTGACCGCGGTGCGCTCACCTTTCCAACGCGCAGCCAATGAGGTATCAGAGAAGCCCCAAGTTACCAGAGTGGAATTTTCTATTTTGGAATAATCGGCGATTGGGAGCTCATGCAATGCGCTGAGTGCAGCGTGAAAGTGTGATTTTTCCGCGATAGTGTGAATCCGCCTTAACGCATAATAACGCACACCTAGCGAACGACAACGCACTGGCAAAAATTGCAAATTTTCAATGCGCGGGCCGTGCGTCCGCCGTGCGTCGTCTATGTGTGACCGGGCCATTAAGGCCCTGTCACACCTTGACGTTTTAGCCAGCGTATGCTGACGTATGAACATTTCTCTAAAACGCTGGCATACGCTGAACTATCGATGTTTCTTTCAATTTTGAGCGTATACAAAGCGTATTCATAACGAGTTGGACGTATACATACCGTAGTAGTAACTTACATAGAACGTTTCCATAACGTTTAGATAACTTATACCAACGAATACCAACGAATGCTAAGCGTGTTGCCGGCGTTCACAACTTATGTCCAACGATAGTCTAACTTATGCATAGCGCGCGGCAGCGTATCGCTTACGATCACGTGTCGTAGCCTATAAAAAGGCTGCTGCTCGACGATTCAAATCAAAACCGCACTAGACCATGGAGTCTTGAGGAGTACCGACGGGTTCCTCCTGTAAACCCCATTTGTATACACCAATTCCCCTAAACGCTGCCAATACGCCATTATACGGTAGCCGTAAGTTAGAAACACGTTCAGTAAGTTCTGTGGTCGTCCGGAACACGTCAAATACGTCTACATACGTCAATATGCGTCGGAGATAAGTTCGACATAGGTTCAAAGCACGTTACTCATAGGTTAGAAATAAGTTTTGGGTACGCTAGACATTTTCTCGACGTATGTCGACTTATGATTAACTTACAAGTAACGTGTGTGAACGTGTGTCAGCGATCGTATTACTTACGTACAACTTATGCGGGACTTATGAGCCACACGCTGGCATACGCCGAAAATGTTTGTGCATGCACAACATTTTTCGACGACCTCGCCTTACTACGACGTATACCAGCGTGTTTCAGCGTGCTCTTAACTTATACAAAACTTACCCATAACTTATTCGACGTACGCCAGCGTATTCGCCAATTTCTTTTATACGTCAGCATACGCTGGCTAAAACGTCAAGGTGTGACAGGGCCTTTAACTACGTGACATTCGAAACAACGACTATCGACAAAATATTGTCAGGGATGCTAGATCGCTACATTATGTAAACAGTGAGCCGGTGTGTCACTTTAAAAACAAGCTACTGATTAAGGTATTTGATAAAAAGATACGTGTTCAAGGCTTTCTTGAACAAACTTAACTGATTCCGCAAACATAACCTCGCCGAGGAGTCTTGGGCGCTTTGAGACTAAACCGAGGACAATTTATTCCATATCGAATTATTTGCCAGTGGCACCTGCAAATACGCCTGTCACTACTTCATCATCAGCACACACACGCCTGCTGCATCGAGAAGTTGGTCGGTGGAGAACAATTACTCGGTGAATGATCCTGGGAGGGTTTTTGAAGTTATGAAACAAACATCGACCAGGGACAGATTTAAATTCATGGCGGAACTACCTGGAGCATTTCGAAGCGTGCAAGCTGGCCAACGGGTGGAATGATGAACAGGCCAAAGTCTTCTTGGCAGCAAGTTTACAAGGGCCAGCTGTCAAGGACTTAAAAGACAAGCTGGAGGCTAGATTTAGGCCCGGTCAATTGCCGGATAACCACTTAATGGAGCTGCGTTGCAGGAGGCAATGACCGAAGGAGACTGTGCGGGACTAAGTCAGTCAATTAAGAAATTGGCTGCAATGGCGTACCTGGACCTTGGGGACGAGGACAGGAACCGCCTGGCTAGAGGAAATTTTTCGGACGCCATTGAGGACCAAACGATCGGGGAACGGATATTTAGAGCGCGGCCGAGGCAGTCAGGGCAGCGATGGCTACGGAATTATTGGAAGCGGATTGCGGAGGTATTAGCAAGCCCAAGCAGAGACAAATATACGGGTAACTAGCTTCATGCAAGGAAGAACCAAATGTGGAGAAACTATCCAACCAAATACGACAGGCTCTACGGGTAATTACTGCAAGGACATTGTTTGCTTCAGGTGCGAGAAGAAGGGGCATTTTGTAGACTCCCGCCAGCCAGAAGATACTGGTCGGGAAACGACGTGCACCTTACCCTGAGGCCGGAGGGAAGGGGGCGGGGGCGCAGCGACGGACCACCAGCAGAAGATTGTATCGGGAGAAATGGACGAATGCCAGTAAAGCTAGAGAGGGTCAACTCAAGATGGGTATGTTTTTACTAGCCGTCATACGGAGGCATCATGTGAAGCTTCTTGTTGACACTTAACCGACAAACACGTTCCTGTCATCTGCATTATGCTACAAACTTTTCCCGGACAGCAGACAACGCCTTTCCTGGATTCGTGTATAAAAAATGCCGAAAGTTCACAGATACATGTACAAACACTGGGTAGTGTCTGGTTTCAGTTGCAAGTGGGAAAAAAAACATCCGGTATATGCGACCTTATGGCACCTACAGGTGGCAGAAGGCATTCCGTGTCACAAAATACGCAGCTCCATAGCAAAGGCGCAAAGCTGCGTATTTCGAATTTGGCCTCCCGCACGCATTGACGAGCATCTGCCTGTCACTTTCTGACACTCGAGCTTACCGTCAACGAAGAGAAGGTGCAGTGCAGTGATGATTACAGGGCGAAAGACCCGAGAGCGACCCAACCATAAAGGGCATCGTCTGCAGGATAAAACGTCACCTACATACAAGGAAAAGGGAGAAGTCAGGTTCCCGGGGGAAATAAGAAGAACTAGAGGCGGTCAGGAAACGCGTCAAGGAAAAGAAGGCGTCACCAACAGCGTCGCAGGTACATGACGCTTCTAAAACCTGGGCTAAATATTGCCATTGATGAACAGAATTGATGGAAGAACCAAGCTCTTCAAAACAAATGCACTTGCATGCAAATGTATGCAAATGTATGTATATATGTATGTATATACAGGTATATCATAGTACGTATTATACACATTTTGACGTCCCTGAAATTGGCAAATGTGGCTTATTCTACCAAAATTGAAAAAATGCAAACAAACTATGCTGTTTTATTTTTTATTTAAAGGACGTGTGAAATAGGGTTTTTATTAAATATAATAATATAGGTTTTCCCGACCGAATTAGTCAAAACAGCAGTCAAATTTATGAACGCGCATTCGTATTCGAGCGATTTTTTGAAGTCCATTACTCCCACGGTCCATTTTCCAATCTTTGCGCATTCAAATTCGTTTTTAGACGTCGAATCGTGCACTTTCAAGAGTTCAATTCAGTAATAGTGTCATTCAATTTCACAATGCACAAGCGTTATTCAATTTCGCGCTCGTTGAACGAGAGGAGGATTCCTACCCACAGTTTACTTTCATTTTCATCAATGAGCACTCATATTCGCAATGTAAGCTTTTATATGTAGCCTAAGTATTGAAGACAATATTGAGTGGGCCTATACATAGTTATGGAAACTTGCTTGATAGCTGACAATGCATGCCCTGGACCTTTATTATGCCCCAACTTTTCATTTACTTTATATATATTATACATGCCTTTGGTTACTTGGGATATTGTCTTGTTATTCTTTCTATTCAAGCAGAAAAATTTCGGATTACACTAAACCAATTATGTTTTTTCGTTCTTTTCATAATCTTCAAGCAGAACAAAAATACAAATCACAAGATTTTCCAATGAAAAGATTGAGCACTTGGTCTTTGTTTTAACCATTATTCAATCAGAAAATAATTTAAATCCAGATAACCGTCAAATGAAACCATTGATCATTATTATTCCATTCTCTTTTTGATCATTTAAGCATAAATAATTGCGTAAATTAATAGATTAACCTCCAATTAAAACACCTTTTAATTGGGATTGATGTCTGTTTTCTTAATTATTCCTAATTTGGTTTGTAGAAGTCTTTAGCCGTCGATTTCTTGGCGTGCCATGTTGGTTTGAGAGTGATTGTACCACTGGGTACACTTGGCAGGTGTTATAGAGTCAATACTCTGCACTGCTACCTCTCTCAGGAGGTTGCACCTCCACTGTTGGAGGTTGACTCCTGCTCGCTGAGCTGCCAGTCTGTCTCCGACTCGTTGCTGCCACTCCGGCAGGGCAAGGCTTCTCTTCACCGCGGCCTTGAAGGCCGAATGGGCCATCTCAGTCATGTTCAGAAACGGTGAATAAGGCGGAAGCAGCTTGGTCTGGATGTTTGGGTTGAACCCACCAGGTAGCTCTGCTCGCACATGAGGTCTGGCGTTATCATATATGAGGAAGATGGGATCATCCCTAGGAAACAATGCATTGCATTCCTCCACTGTCTCAGCAAGGAACTGCTCGAACGTCTCCCGGGTCACAGTCTCGAAAGCAACTCGATGATGAACCAGACCAATGGCAACAGACACCGCAAAGGTGACGTTGCAGTTGCGTCCCCGCTGCCCATGAACAACTCTTCTTGCTGGAATGCCCCTTGGGGCCCTACCTTGAGTGCGTCTAGTCCAGATGTTATACCCAGTTTTATCGATGAACAAGCAATTAGCAAGAACTCCGTGCTCGAGAAACCATTCAGCATACTCGACCCGTTTCTGGAGGACACGCGGGGCGTTTCTTGCATCAGGTACATCCTCCGCAATCTTTAAGGTCATCAACATGCTATCTAGAGCCCTGGCTATGGTCGAAGTCGAAACTTCCGGCTTTTGAGGGAGGTTTGCTCTCAGACCCTCTTTTGCAGGAGGGTAAGAAGCGGATTGGTGTCCAGGATCTCTTGCAAGTGATTCTTCATTCCCTCATCCATTTTCACGTGACGTGCCCCTCCCCTAGGAAGTTTCTCAGATCTTCCTGTTTCCAAATACGTAGCGACTATAGATCTAGCTGTTGATCTCTTTACGCCAAGGTTGTCTGCCAGTTCTAGGTAATCTTGACCATTTCCTTCAAATGCTTCAATCAGACGACCACGATCAACATTGGATATTTTTGTGTAACGAGCACGAGCTCCTGCCATCTTGTTTCAACGTTTGGGCTTCTAGAATAAGGTCCTTCCACCAAAGTGATATGTTAGTCTACTGAGAGAGATATTTCTGCTTGTTAAACCTGTATTTTAAGAATGTAATTTGCATAAACTATTCAAACCTACAACATTTCAAATTTGTACATTAGTAGTCGATGAAAAACATTGCACGGATGTCAGAAATGCTTGCCTATTCACGAAATGGAATGCCTATTACGATTACCTCTGAGTATCCGCGCGAATTTGATTGCTGTTCGTATGATTTTCTAAATTGAATAGCGACTCAAACTGTTTTGCTTAACAGGAATTTGAAATCGCATGCTCATGGAGTTAAATCGAATGATGATTTTGGCTGATTGAATGTTGATCTGGATCGTCAATCATTTTCGCGCTAAATTGAATGAGCCCACCATTAATTGGGGCGCTAGATTTACAAAGTTGGGCGGGAAAACCTATAGTAGAGGGTGAGTTTTACACATTTCGGTAAATTTCAGGAAATTTGATTGTTCCGTTTTTGTGTAATTGCACGTTTTCTATTTTTATGCTAATGAGAATTTCCATATTCATGAGCAAATCTGTGAAGTCATCTCATGACAACAGAGGAAATCTCCATTGACTTGAGTACAAAAGTTTTTTAATTTTCAGTGACTTCTTGGTGTTATTATCTGTATCAGTTAACTGAGTTTGTTTAGTATGTCATTTGCAACAATTCCAACAAGTTTGTTTGGGTCAGAAATGGATCAGTGGGCTACTGCTACTGTTTGAATTGTAATGTTCTTTCTTTGTTTTTCAACTGTGTGTTCCCTCCATGACTAGCAATAAACAGCGCCCTCGTCTGTCAAGAAAATGTTGAAAACAAAATGTTGAAAACAAAATTCAGTTTCCCCCTTTGTTTGCACCACTTTGATCTTCTGATTCGTGTATAAAAACAAATGGTTGATAATTTTCACTTCACCAAACCTTTAAATATAAATGCGTTTTGTAATGAAAGCTCAAACATTAATATGTAAATTTATGCAAATCATATTTTTCGGGTTTAGTTTTAGATATATGGCGTTGGCCTATGTTATAAATACATCAATAAATGCATAGTTGATGAGCTAATGCCGTATGTTGACTGTGATCCAGCAATATAAAGATAGAATGGAAACTTGGTGTTGGTATTTAATTGGTAGGTTTTAAAATAGATAGGCTAACGCTATTGACTCCAGTATTGACCCAACTCTATTTTTCTCATCTCAGAAGATTATAACTTAACCAACCAATCCTAGGCTTTGTGGTTAGTAACATTACATTGTGAGTGTATTTGAACCTTCGACAATACCCTCAAAAGTGACCTTTGACGATGCCCGGAAATTGGGCCAAAACTGACCATTGACCAATAACATCGAGTAGGGTACCATTAAAATCGCCTATGAATGCTGATTCCAAAAATTCCATCAGCGGTCAGTTTTGTTATCTCCCGAAATTGGGCCAAAACTTACCATTGGCCAATGACCTCGAATAGGGTACCATTGAACTCGCCATTAAACGGTGATTCAAAAAATTTCATCCAAAGTCTATTTGGAATTTGTCAAACATTTCGGCCACTGGTAACCACTGACCCTTCATATTGCCATTCAAGCAAGTTAAAATTAAAATTGCTGCCTTAAAACTGTGTACAAACCTATGGAGTGGCCATTGAAAAAAGTCCAAAATCCCATAGCGTTATGAAGTTCCCAAACTCTGAGACAACAAACCGGAACGTGTTCCGTTTTTAAGTTAGGGTGGTTTTTTCCCCAAACAATTATTATAATTAGGTCACAGATTACGTCATCGTGACGTCACACAAACGTCAGGGTTCTTCATCATAAGGAGTGTTTAAGGTCTGAAACTGTACCAAGTTTCAAGTTCATACCTAGTCGCATTCTGTAGTTTGGTTGCATTTTGTTTTTAAAAATGCAATATTTTGTGATTTTTTAAATATAATTAACTTCTCTGTGACGTCATTACGACAGGAGGAATAACCTTTAAAAAAGCCCAACATTATATTGCTCTGTATAAGGTCTAAGACTGTACCAAGATTTAAGTTCGTATCCGTTCCGTTCTAGAGTTAAACTGGTTTTAGTAAAAAAAAAAACACAGATTTGGGGAGACGTCATCATCATTGTTCGGGACAAATATTCAGATGTTGGTCTAAGTACATGTATGTGCCAAGTTTGAAGAAAATCGGGTTTGAATAAAGGTCCAAACTGCTTCGGTTAACGAAAACACGTGCTATCCTATGGGATATATAGGTATATAGCTATGGCGGATATACAGGGAAGGAGACCTTAGTTACCGGATTAGTCTATAGTGTAGTTGGCTGGTACACGGACGGTGGTCTGTTGTACAACACCAAACGTGTGTATCTGCCAAAACGTCTTTGGCCTGTAACTACGAAATGTGTCTAACGGATGTTTATCTCTGTGCGCGTCTAGAGATTAGTCGCGGATAAAACTGACTTGTTCACATATTACTAAGCAATTGCTTTAAGCGCTAAAATATTTTAAACAGCTGTTTTATTGTCCGCGCCTTACTTAATCAGGGCTGCGTTCCATGTACGCGAACATTTGCAACGTTCACCAACAACTGGTACCCAGAGTTCCATAGATGTGTGCACAAAAGCACCATGGCCAGTTGGCAACGCAGCCCAGGCTGTTTTGCTGTACACGCCTATAAGCCGACAGTCAGATGGTGGACTGGTCACCGAAATCCAACAACGGTAAGGCTTCTAATTTGCATTAAACAATCCTTGTAGTATACCTTGCAGCATTTGGGATTTCGGGATAGCCCATGAAATGCGCCTTAAAGAAGCGTTACCAGATCACATTCTGAACCCCCGACATTTTCCCTTGGGTGTTAACATTTTTATACCATATCGTTTGGCATATTTTTTCTCATTATTATTTTGAAATTTCGCGTATATTTTCAAGGATATCGTAAACAAAAACTACCGATTTATCAAGTTCCAAAAAGCAGTGCAGTGATTACACCGACCTCTCTGTTTCTGGAGATTCCGCATTTTTTGTTTTCTCTCTATGGATATTATTTTGGGGAGGTATTTTATATGATTCTAAGGTTAAAATTAAATATATTTTCTAAAAAAAATATCTGAACACGCTCCTTTAATTGCGCAAATCGAAGCTAAAACTCTATGCACTGCTTAATTGACCAAAGACTTGCTGAGAAATACTAAACAACTAAACCACAACTATCTGGATGACCCACATGCCAGGAAACGCGAAGCGCTAGCTATTGTGGAGAAAAGAGCTTGGGACACCCTAGCAAAACCACGTGCAACCCCCGCGCCCCCGGCCCCGCGCACTGTTTGTTCGCTGGGTGCGCGCCACCGAAATATGCAGCAGTCGGCGTCAAAGTTAAACGGGGGAGCTGGGTATACACACTTCAACTGTCCCAACTATTTTATCCAGGATTGTGTAGATGGACGGAAAAGGATGACGTCTTTGTGTTGGATGTTTTAGTTTTATTCTTAGAAACCGAAGCATCTCACTTAATGTGTCTTTGGTAAGTCGGAAGCGTTTAATAAAACAGACGTCATCATACTCTAAAGGATTGCTGCTGTCTCTAAATTAATACTCGTGGCATACATCTTCGATCCTCATTTTTAATTTCGTTTGCCTCTTCTTGGGCAAGTTCCAGTATGTGTCGCGCGTCCATACCAAGTTTCCTCGTCTACTGCTTGGTTTGAAATGGCGCTAAACGCCTGCAAAACTACCCCATACCCATGTTTAAGAATTTCCCTTGTTCGTTAAAGACAGGCGTTAAATATGACGTATTATTTTGTCCGTGTGTAACAACGAAACTGCTTCGTGGTGGACGACTTAAGTTAAGCGCACGCTTTAGACGGTCTTCATCTGATTTGTACGCGTACAACAGGAAAACACATTTCGTAGTTACAGGTCATTGTCTTTAACAAATCTTACTAAGCAAACTATAATAGCGAAAACTATCATTCACAGGCATTTACTTGAATCAGAATATCCTCTTGGAAGTCATCAAAAACAACACAGCAAAAATGACTCAAGGACTGAATGACATTGGTATCACGGCCTCCATTGACAGCATCAGAGCAGGGACTGTAGAACCACTTCCGGTCATCACGGAAACACCAACAGTCTCGACAAAATTTCCTCCAACACCTGTACTCCAACTTCCTGGCCTCTCTACAGGAGCTGTTGTCGCCATAGCAGTGGGCTCGGCAGCGCTGCTGGTTGTGTGCGCTGCGGCAGCGGTTGTCATAATTTTCAAGTGAGTATCACACAACGCAATAGTGTAAAAGCAGAAATCAAGGCCAATCTTATCTTTATTTTATAAAAACCAACGTTTCTTGCTAATATAATGGGATAATTCGTGCTAACACGTGCTAGCATGCTGACTAATATTTGCTTGTTTTGCCTAGCATAATATATTATATATACAGTTATATTTGATTAAAGGCATGCCTCGTCAGCAATGCGCGCGAACCAAATTCGTGCCACGAAATACGCAGCTCCATGCCTTTGCTACACGGAGCTGCGTATTTCGTGCCACGAATTTGGCGCGCGCATTGCTGACGAGCCTGTGCCTTTAACACAAAATCACTTCAAATTAGCTCTGGGATCCCTTCGTGTCAATACAATAATAAAGACAAAGATCGTACTTTAATTAAAAACTACAATAATCATCTATCTTTTGTTGACGAGAGGGTCAGACGCCTTTGTCGAGTTTGCTGTGGTGTCGCCTTTGCTCCCACAGAGTGAGCCTGTTTATCTTACCATCATGATGCTGGTACCTACATGTATATGTATACAGCAAGGTGCCTCTCCCAAGGGCAAAGCATATTGGCGACAATGCGATTCGCATTTAAAATAGTCAACTACATTTTGTTTACGAGTCAAGCACTCTACCCGTTACATCACATTTCCCCCCTTAAACCACGTTTTAACTCTGCTTATCTCAAACATTGAGTTAAGATGGCACCCGAATCGACGACCTCCTGCACCAGGCATTTTAATCACTAGACTACCAAACCTTTTCGGTGCAGAATTGCCAGTTGAAATCCTACGGCAAACCACTACAAACAATTTATAAATACATGATTGTAAATACACGGTGTTTATGATAAACACCAACCTCTGTGTAAATCTGCTCAGTAAATTTACCTCTGTCATATACGTCCCGAGCAAACAACGAACAATTTTGTTCAGAAATTGTACGAGGCCATCGTCCTAATTAGTCTGGTTCCGTTGTCATACTGCACGGACTACGGGGGCCATAATATACCACGGATGCTGGGAGACTATATTGTTTTGTTTTTCATACATAAGGGCCCCTTGTAAAAATTACACTGTTTACTGTAATGTAAATTCGTCTCCAACTATCGTTTTCCTGTACAAAGATGTGATCTCGGGCAGAATCAATGCATTGGACAGTTGCAAAATGGTTGAATAGATAGTTGGGACATTAAACCTGTATACGGGTATGAAGGACGCAGTAATAACCTTATTTCAAGAGATTGTTTTTATCTCTCCTTCTCTGACCATGTAGTGCGCATGAAACTAATATCCCATAGACCACCTTGCTCGAACGTGTAAGAGCACATTAAATTTGGTCAAATTGGCATTTCGCAGAATTGGCATCGTCAGTACATATACCATCATGGGCCAACTTGATCGTCTTTGGAGGAGCAATGCAAGTCTTCCAGTAAAGCTCCGTCTTTATCGTGCCTGTGTGATCTCCGCCCCCCTCTGCGGGTATGAAACCTGGACTTACGAAAGAAAGATCAAGATCGACTTCAAGCATTATATACACTCTCAGAACACTGGTTAAAATATCACTGGGTAACAATTACTTGGTTAAAATCTTCCAATGTTTAAATTCTATGAGTTGGGTTATTCGTTTCAGGTTAGGTAAACTGCAGGTTGCGTAAAATGACGGTACCGTATTTTAACCAACCTTGGTTATACTTGTTAATATTGTTTTCAGTTAATCACGGGACATTTTAATGATTTTTTCTTTCACAAGGACCATCAAAAGATTATTGTCAAGGATGCTACATCACTAAATAATGTAAATAATGAGCCGGTGTATTCCTGTATCGCAATACCTAAGTTACACGTAGGCCATGCTTAGCATTGTGTAGTACATGTACATTTATTTACCCAGGGTGTGCCCAAACAGTTTACAAAAACTGGTTTCCATTGGGGCCCTGCAAACACTCATAAAACAAATATATTACATTTAACAACTTCACAATCACAAACAAACTTGAATAAGATACAACTACAACATCAAAATTCACAAAACATCAACACTGACTCGCACAATATTGGACAAAACTAATGGTTACAGAAGAACAACATCACAAGAAATATTATACATGCACGTGACACTAACATTTACGCTAATTACGGGAAGGGCGAAAAACCCGCAAAAAAAAGTTTAAGAGGGGAAAAATGGGAAAATTCCCTTCCGGCTCCAAAATTAAAAGTTAAATTGTATGGCAACCAAGTCATACAACTCTTTATGACTTATGTTTCAGAATAAGAGGATGAATGTAAAATGTAGGTAACATGTTCTGTCTTTGTTCGGATCCTAAACATATAGTCCTTGTTCCATGTTGTTTATACATACAGGATTTGACAACACAGGCCAATACAACAGAAGCCCATAGGTCACAACCGCCCATCACACTTATTTAGCTACAATAGGCTACTGCTAGGCAAGGCTCCGGCGCGAACCACGTCTTCGTGATCAATACTGGCGAGGCAGGTCATTCTGATGGAAACACTAGAGCGGTTAAATGCACATTCAAGCAGACATAACGTACAGGACATGAGCTACCAATTCATCTGATCTGTCGTTAGACATTTATTTTTCGAGGATGATGACGTAAATTGGTGTGAAAATAACAGCATCCCGAATACGGGAATTTATAAGTTATTAAATCTTTTAATTTTAATTAGTGGACAGAGCTAGTTGTGTAACTGTACGTGCCGACTGTATGATTCACAGGTACAGACAACCTGCATTTTTTCCCACTTTGCGATCCAGAACGAACTGCCAATTGTAAGCTAATGACAACTTAACGGAAATTGTGCTAGTTTTATTTCGCAACCTGACGTTATACTTTCTTTGCCGGTGTAAACCATAAAATAAACAAAAATCCACTATTTTCTAACTTCATACAGTGCAGCTAAACGTCACACAAACTCATTTTAAACACAGTGTGATGTGAAACATTTAAAGATGAACATGTACATTTCAGGATATATTTGACATACAACTGTAATGTCCATTAAATGCAGTGCATGAAATATCAAAAATAAAAAGATGTGACACTGTCAAGTCAACAGTGTATAATTTGCCTTTGTTTAGTGTGAATCATCTATTCCCAAAAGAACTGCTAACACAGTAAAATAACAAAATGTTGGTAAAGTATTGCCCGATTACTGTGAACAGCATTTGAATGAATTGCCCAACCATTCAGGTATAACAGACTACATGGGTAAAATTTTCCCAACTCATTATTACCCAGGTTCGTTAAATAGCATTAACCAGTCATTGGTTAAAATTGTTAACCAACAATTTCTTAAATGTTACCAAATCTGGGTTGGTTAAGGGTTTAACCAATTGTTTTCATGTTCACCTGCTAATACATGGTTGGTTACAATTTTAACCAAGCACTTGGTTGATTTTTTAAAACCAATTTTCTGAGAGTGTATGCAGTTTTAGCGCCGCATGCTTGAATTCCGTTGTTTTTCACCTGTGCAGCAGATCTAGAGAACCGGTCTTGGAAGCATTTTGTCAGAGATTGCAGGGAGGGGACACACCCTCTTGGCCATGTTCGACGTCTCCAATCTGCTGCTCCGGCTGACCTCGCTCTTGATGTAGCCGTCCGATTCCATCTTGGGCAATGTCCTGTCACTTGGAGGATGCCTCGCGGTCGCCCTCGTCTCACATGGCTCAAGCAGGTCGCAGATTCTGCGCAGCTGTCTTCACCTGAATAGTGGTCCATTGCGTCTAATAGGGAAAGCTGGAGGTCATCACTACGACCCTTTTCACCTGTGCAGCAGATCTAGAGAACCGGTCTTGGAAGCATTTTGTCAGAGATTGCAGGGAGGGGACACACCCTCTTGGCCATGTTCGACGTCTCCAATCTGCTGCTCCGGCTGACCTCGCTCTTGATGTAGCCGTCCGATTCCATCTTGGGCAATGTCCTGTCACTTGGAGGATGCCTCGCGGTCGCCCTCGTCTCACATGGCTCAAGCAGGTCGCAGATTCTGCGCAGCTGTCTTCACCTGAATAGTGGTCCATTGCGTCTAATAGGGAAAGCTGGAGGTCATCACTACGACCCTCATGAAGGTCAACGTCAACGTCAGCCGCAGCAGCAGCAGCAGAGGCAGCAGGAAGATGAAGAGGAAGGGGAAGAAAAATATTCATACATCTTTTGGTAACAGTCTTATGACGACCTTGATTGACGACCTTGCATGCTGTTGCAATCATAAGCGGGGTTTTGTTAAAGCTTCAGCTATCAACTCGTTTAATTTTGATAATTGTTTTTTCATCAAAACAGGGTGTCGAAACAGAAAGGCAGTACCGTGAAGCCGCTTCAGGACGAAATTTCTATGCATTCGTGTGAGTAAATACTTACTAAAAGCAGAGAATACTACGATGCTCTCTGAGTGTCATTCTACTTGACGTTTAGATATCGAGACACTTTATCTCGCCAAGTTGACTTATAACGTGGATTAATTCGACTTGGCGAGATAATAAATGTTGCCAAGTCACCATTTTGTTTCGGGGGATGGGGGGGGGGGGGGGGGGTGCAAAAAGTCAACAATTTTCAAAACTGTCGTCGCAATGTTAAAAACTTATATTTAGGGTCCACGCTACCTGGACTATAATATAGTATATTATACATGTACTCCCATTATGGGAAAGGGTGCGTTCTTTTCTCTCTCTCTTCCCCGCACCGCCCCCACGTTTTTTCCCTAAATTTAATAAGTCGACTTGGCGAGATATTACCCTGTAAAACTTAACTTGATAACAAATTGCCTTGCCAAGTCGCCTTCGTAGCTGTGGAAACTGGACATCATGGCAACATAATTTAACTCGCCAAGTCCACTGATTAATTTTAGGACGTCAACTTGGTATAACATAACTTTTCCCGCCAAGTCCACTTATTAAATTTAGGAAGTCGACTTGGCAACAAAGTATCTCGCCAAGTCGACTTAATCCATGTTATAAGTCAACTTGAGAGATAAATTATCTCGGTATTTAAACAAGTAGAATGGCATTCACAGAGCGCCGTAGTACAATATGATTGGGAAGTAGAATGCTATGTTAGGCCACTAGCTTAGACCTCCTGCACAAACGCCTACCCTACAGAGGAACAAGTAAAAGTAAAATCTCGATTTTCCCTTTTACACTTGTCACGTGGTATCCAGCTTGCGAGTGCTTGCAGATAGTTCACGTGGAACCACCTCAGTTTTGCTGACGACTGTTGGCTATATTTGTAAAATCAGCAAAAAAAGCTTTTGAACCCTACTCAGTAGGATAATTAGGACGATAAGAATCGGGCTTTATAAGTGTTGCATGTAGAATGACGGCAATATTAGTACGAATCCTTATTCATTTCGTTACTTGGTGATTTTATATGACATATTTCAAAGATTTCAAAATTTAATATTTACCATTTTCCCCAATGTGTACACAATTGCTGATTTCAATACCTTTTGCAAATGCCCTATTTGTTCAGTCATCTATATGGCAATAACATAATACACCAATATAATGTACCATCACATATATACACCTTTCCACACATATTTGCTTTGTTCTCAAATATTTAGTACATGTGTGATTATATGAATAACAAAAAGATATACCTTTTTAAAGACACCTGCACCTTTAAACTGTTATTTAATAGGGAGTAATATAAACCGCTATTTTGTTTTCCAGATGGCAGTCACCACCGCCTCGTTGGAACGTATTCGGAACAAACCACCGTTAATCATAAGTGAATGCAGAATTAATAGTATATCAACTATGTTGTTGTGCTGTAATGAATGACTCCTAAATAAAGACCTCACAAAAAGTAACTCAGCTATTATATATACATGTACATCTCTAACTTTAAAACTGTAAACCATAATTATTGGTGTTAAAAAACAAAGCAAATTGAAATACGGTAATTCTAGTGCTGCGTTAATTGACTTACTGTCGTGGTTTCAATGTAGGAAGTTTGAAGGTGACTCATACAAGTGCCCGTTTTCTTTTATTTTTTCAGTAAAAAGTTTCAGATTCAGACTTATTGGGTCGTATTTATAAAAAAAAAATAACAAAAACTAGCACTTGCTTTTACTACTAATTTGTAAGCATTTATTCGTGTGTGTATGAATAAAAACTAAGCAAATGCTTTCACTGCTAAATACTTAAAGTATTTACTTTTTACTTGCCAAACCGCTAGCATTTGCTTCGTTTTGTCTAGATAAAAGGAAGTGCATGTAAGTGTTACTAAATTCAACTGTGCACCAGTCAACCACAGGTATTGAGCATTAACTACAATTTCTACTAGTAGATGCTGAACAGTAAAATAAACTTTCATTCATATAAATCGAAGCATTTGCTTATTCTAAATGCTTATACTTCATAGTAAGTGCTTTACCCGTTTACTTGAAAAACGTCATAGAATTTGCTAGTTTTATAAATACATGTACGACCATGTACTTCCTAAGCCTAGAAGGCCTAGGTTTACTATTAAAAAAAAGAACAGGGTTATCCTGACAATGGGGCGTATTTATAAAAACTGGCAAATGCTTTCAAGTAAACAGGTAAAGCATTTACTAAGAACTAGGCCTACGTTTTTAGAATAAGCAAATAAGAATGTAATAAATACTATAAATTACTAGCACTTACTTTTTAATTATACAAATCGGAGCAAAAGCAAGTGGTATAGCAAATGCTAGAACATTAAAAAGTAAATACTTTCAGTGTTTAGCAAATGCTTTCCATTAAAAGCATGTACTAGACAGTTTATTATTCATACAAACAATAGTCTTTGTTCATACAAACATAAATGCTTCAAAAATGGCAGTAAAAGCAAATGCTAGTTTTTATAAACATGGGGAGTTGTCACTACGATGCAGGAAAACATATAGCAAGTGAAGGCATTCAAAAAGAGAAAGTCAATAAAAACAAGTTAGCGAGTTGCTGGGTCGTATTAATAAAAACTATTGCTTTTACTACCTTTTTTAGAGCGTTTACTTCCCGCGATTGTATGAATAAAAAGTAAGTACATGCTTTTACTGGAATATTTGCTAAATAGTAAAAGTATTTACTTTTTGATGTGCCAGCATTTGCTAGACCAATAGCATTTGCTTCGATTGGTATTAATAAAAAGGAGTAAGTGCTAGTAATTTCGAGTATAGAAGGGATTGTCCTGAATCTAATATAAACATTTGTACCGATTTTAGAAACGAAATGTGGAAAAAAGATGCCAGTCGCGCGCTGATACTCAACACATGATCTTTTTGTAATTCCCTAATTTCCACTTGAAACAAAACTACCCCTGCAACCGTGATAATTGCTAAACAGACCAGCATCCACTTTGGAACAAAGGCACATACGCTACTGGACAAAATAGGGCCACTTTTAGGAACTACATTGTCCAAAATGTTTATAGTTTGAAGAAAAGAAATACCCCACATCACGGCGATGGCCATTTTCTACACAAGACCACACTCGCTCAGCTCTCAACTCTCTCTAATAAAGAAGAATTTGAGGGCATACAAAATATTCATGAGCTCGGCGCACGGATCTCTGCCTATTTACTTGGGTGCACCCCTATGTGCGTACACAGAGAGATGGAAACCCTAAAACGACGTCGTAAAAGCTACAAAAAGAACATGGGTTGAGTATCAGCGCGCGACTAGCATCTATTCCCCACATTTCGTTTCTAAAATCGGTACAAATGTTTGTATTAGATTCAGAACAATCCCTTCTAAGAGTGTACACCTTTTCCTTCCAAACTGCAATCCTGAAGGCTACTATTTTGTGCACTAGTATTTGATTAACCCTTTTCAAGTCATGCCCATACCCATCCTCGAAAATTGACTAGTAAATACTCGAAATTGCTAGCACTTACTCCTTTTTATTAATACCAATCGACGCAAATGCTACTGGTCTAGCAAATTGGGTCGTATGAATAAAAAGTAGTATTTGCTTTTACTTCAATATTTGTAGTATTTACTACCATCCGTATGAATAAAAATGAGTAAAAGCGTTTACTAGAAAGTATTTTCTAAATGTTAAAAGTATTTACTTGTACCTAAAAAACATTTGCTTTTCTTTTTAGCGTTTACTTAACTCCGTATGAATAAAAGGAGGCAGATACTACAAATTGCAAGTAATTACTTGTCCTTTTTCAAGGTAGCTCCAGAGCTACCTTATGAATAGAGAAGTAAGGACTCAACGGGAGAAATGGCATGATGGTCAGAATCAACATCACTCATGGCTGACTTGTAGATTTTAGATTTAACTCTAACTTCTAACCTAATACTGCTTGTGTGACTATGTGCGTGTGTGTGGGGTGTACGTGAATGGTTTTACAACACAAAGGAAATAGTTTTATTTCTTCAAAGTCATTCGGCCATGCACGCAGCATGATTTGCAGAAGCATTTACTACAAAGAATTAAGTGAGTGCTTTGCAGTAAAAGAATAAGATTATTCATACGGAATGTAGAAGATGCTTTTACTGAATGCTTCTACTTTGAAGTAAATTCTTTTACTTTTTGCTAATACTTCTTAGTATTTACTACTTTTTATTCATACGACCCATTGCTTGAACATCAAAAAGTAAACACTTTTACTATTTAGCAAATGTTTTCCAGTAAAAGCATGTATACCTAGTTTGTATTCATACAAACGCAAGTAAATGCTTCAAAAATGGTAGTAAAAGCAAATGCTATACGACCCATTGTTATTCTTTTCATACATGTATGTGTAAAAGTGAACATGCTGATAAAAGTGTTAGTTGTTTGTTTGCGCAAAATTCCTTTAAATGCACGATTTCATGGTGAAAATACTGTCTTTTGTCCAACTGTAACCACTCATTGTGTTAGTAAGACATCTGATGTGCACACACCACTTTTTAAATAAAAAAAAAACAATAACACAGTTGTTGAGCTACATTAAAAGGTTTTAGACGGGAACTTACTTTTTTGGTTGGGTGTAATAAGCATCTACTACCGTTTCTACTAGTACATGCTGAACAGTAAAAGAAACTTTTTGTTCATATGAACTGAAGCATTTGCCTTTATTTTAAATGCTTATACTTCGTAGTACATGCTTCACCTGTTTAGTATACTTGAACTTCCTAGCATTTGCTAGTCTTTATTAATACGACCCGCTGTGGCATGGTAGCATAACGATATGGGACGTAGGATTTTCCCGTCCTTTACTCCTTTGTATCAAACATCCAAGCCAATACATTTTAAGTGATACTTTTTAATTATATTTTTTTCCTCTGAAATAAGTGAACACGGTGTACTTGTTCCAAACTATTTTCAGGGATACTCACAACGTCTGAGTTACTTTTTGTGACTTTTTTTAACGTAAAATTAATACGCAAAAATGGTCAACTGAATTTCATCTGTAAAATACAATTCGTGCACGTTTTTATTTCGCATGAAAATGCATAGCACAGGACATGATTTTCTCGTTTATACTATAGCATTGCCTGTTATGCGTAAATACAACTTTAAAGCAGTCGGTTGTTATATTCATGTATTTCAAAAGTGCACATCCGACGATCCGAGCACATATTTCAGTGTTAGTCGATTTCTAGCACTGGCAAAGCCAACTTCGTGACCAGAGTAGTTCGACGGGAGTCGCATTGGACCTTAATGGAGAGCACGGCTTCACTGTATCAAATAATAGGGCCAAACAGTCGATGATTTATCAGCTAGGCAAAGACTCCTCATTTACACTTTAGCATTGCAGAAGGGTGGGGGAGGGATGGGTTCTGGACGGATCCCTCCTTTCTTAGCCTTGCCCAATATTGTTAACGTAGCAAACGGACTTATAGATGTTCTAGGCAAATTTCGGTTTAGCCTTAATAATTATTATACTTTAAAAATTGCACGTTTTTGCAGCTGCCTATATTTTGCAAATTAATCATCACGGAGCAGTGAAATTTCACACCATTCAAGTGAAACATTGTAAACATCATTTGCACCATATTTGTTTAGGCTTGTGATTTTGTTAGGTTTGCCAGATTTTGCGTTTCGTTTTTATTGAGTATAGACGTTGTGACCTCTGAGGTCCGCCAGTCACATAGGCCTTGAATTTTGATATCTTTGATATCAAATTTATGCAAAGCATGATGCGGGCGCACAGTGGCAGGCAAGTTTTGATTAGAGGGCGCTTTAGGTGTTAAAAAAAGCCACACGGTCTATTCACCAATCCGAGAGCCGAGGGCCTGTTCTCTGTACGTCCGCCATAACTGGGGACCATCCAGTGCCATGAACGTTACAATATGTTGTCACTTCGAACAATTTGTTTATGCAAAGTATATCCCATTATCTCCCGGGCATTGTAAACACGGAGTCATAAATTAAGTCAGCCCACATCTAGACCTTGACAAAGCTGTTAAATGCCAAAACATCATTTGAAGTGACCCGAAATTGTACAAAAAAAACCCGACTAAAAGTAATGGGAAGTTACTGGTAACACTTCATTCAACACAAAAACCATGCTTACTGCATTTACTTCTATAAGGCAGTTAATCAATATCATTCGTTACTTATGTGATGCTGTTCATCCTGTTTTTAAAAGTGTTCAAATCATGCAATCTGTCTTTAACGTGCAAAATGGTATGTGTACATAGATTTCCCGCAAGTTGTTTTGGTTTTTTAACCTCACTATACTGTAGTTGTGCGGTACAAATAAAATGTAATTCCAAATCACGAAAATGGCGAACAGATTTGTGTAAGCAAATGGGTCTCACAAGATACAGGGAGTAGGCCAATACGCCTGCATGGCACCAACCTTTTAATGCTACTGAACCACATTTTTACTGAATAAGCACAAGTGCGTTTGTTGGGTTGTTTATTTGTGTTGTTTGATTGTTTTTGTTTTGTTTCTTTTTAAATATTCTTTGTTTAATAATTGCACACCTCAGAATATAGTTGGTTTCCTTTTAATTTAGGGAATTGGGGGGAAATCAATATACAAAATTTGTAGGCGAAACAACCCTTACTGATATCATCCGACTGATCAATCACCGTTCGCCCAAATCTTACGCGAATTAATGCACCGCCCTTGACCGTTGACGGTGAAGGTGTATATAAACGGAAATGATTTAGCGCAGATTCCCTTCGTTTTCTGTCAGCTTATAGCTGGTGACGTCACAGTATGACCGGGGACGGCAATTATTGGTCGCCGTCTATAATGTCACCCAAAATGTTACTAGGTGCATCAGGATTCGGCATATTACCGGCACGATTACCGTTTATACGCACATAAAATTCATCACCATTAAATACATTTTTGCATTGAAAATGTAATTGTGATACATGTATTTCAAAACGTAATTTGCCTTATTTATGCTGACGTCATCACTTGCGGACCAAACCGAGGTTATATAGTTCCTCCGAAACGTAAACACGCACGCTCGCACGCACGACGCATGGCAGCTGTCGATGTAGACGCACGGGACCTTAGCTTAGCTTAGCCTTAGGTTTTGTCGACTCATGGTCGACTCGAGGATTACAATACATATCAAAGTATGAGACAGCTTGGCAAAGGATGCAGGTAGTTTTCAGCGGCGTATAGGTGCATGATTTGAAAGGTGGGAATGCTGTAAAATTAAAGTGTTTACATCCGTATAACCTGAATGAAAGTTGTAACGAACGACATGTTGGCATAGGCCTACACACTACATGCGGACTAACTCGTGTCGTGCCATCTTCTATCGTGGTAAAATTTTACTACATTTTCCTTATTACGGCATATTAAAATCAAACATCAAAACGTGAAATTCTGTTACGAAATCGTACTTTTAGCGTGGAAATTATAACAAATTTGGGAAAGAATTAGGAAGTTGATCATGGCTTCAGACATTGATTCACAAACAAAACAATCATATGTTCCAATCAAACACATTATTATTTCGTGTTAAAAGGCTTTAAAAAACCTTAACATTGAGTTGTCTCGCATTGGCAGAGGGATCTTAGAACTAAAGTTCTTGTGAATTTTTGTTTGTAAAATTTGACTCATTTTGATGTACAAAATGATATTACAAAAATTGTGGCCATATCAAACATCTCCAACAACACTTGGCATTTACTCACACTGATGTAGTTAAGTTAATTGGTTGATTTTATATATGAGTATTCATTTTTTTGTGACGTTAAGGAACGCACGGTATTGATTTGTTTGTTTGTTTGTTTGTTTGCGGCATCCAAGCTGCGGAATGCCAGTTATTTTTGGAAGACACCGAAGTGTTACGTAATATTGTGTATAATAACTTCATTTTGGTCCAGCGCAATTAGTTGTGGGCGTTGGCCATCTACACGTCGTATTTACGTTGGTTTTTGTAGTCGCTTTTTTGAGTTAAAATAAATAAGTATTTTGTAGTTTCGGAAAAGTGAATTTAGTTTCCAAGAGTTTCATTTCATTCGAGTTGTGATTTCCGGTGTAACATAATAATTGGTGGAAGATCCGGAGCCGGTTGTTGCCGTCGATCCGGCTACTACCATCGGTTCGCCGTTTGTTTTGTGCAACATATGGTTTCGTTGTCAAGAATGGACATCGATCGTGTGGATTGCCAGCGTCGAAACAACTGGCTGTCATTTGTATAAGTTTGATTTCTTTTCTTTTCTTTTTAAGTGGCGTCTTTTTTTAAATTTACCTGTGTTTGGCGGAACCTGAAAATAAACCTAATACATGTATATCGGAAATGGCGCATAGCTAATAACTTAACCTATTCCGGTAAACCTGAAGAAGATGTGCATGCTGGATGAATTTATTTCAAGGTCATAATCAGCAGGTACATCTGGAGGACGCCACTTACGCATAAGGACACCATATTTAATTAAATATCATACTGCTACTTCAGAGGCCTCTACTTCTAAGTGCCTTATCACGTTACTTTACCAACTCGGGGTCTTTCCCTTGCTCAGCAATTAGCTGCTCTTTACTCAACAATATATCACTTAGTGGTTCTACATGTATCTCATGAACCACTGGACAAGACCCAACTTCAGTTTCATCAAGACCGTCAGTATGTAAATTAGCCATAAATGTATCAGACAAATTTACTTGATCAGTAGCACTATCAAAATTTAGGCTAGATGACTTGGCTTTTTCACTCATGGCACGAGTTACAGCACAAGAAGGAAATATGCCCGGGATTTCTACTTCCAACTGTTCAGTGCTTTATACAATACTCGGCCTTATCGTCATACATGGGTTAATAGTAACCCTACTACCAGCGATATCATTACCCAATATAAGAGTTACACCGTGAAGTCCCTCGGGTAGACTTGGTGTAACCGCTACGGTCACAGGTCCAGAAATCAAATTTGATTTCAAAAATACACGATGGAGAGGTAAGTCCATAACTTTAGTATCCACACCTACAATGAGCACATTGGCTGGTACTGAGGTATCTGCGCCCAATGGTGCAGCGCCCTCTACCAAGAGAGATCGGGAAGCCCCAGTGTCTCTCAAAATGGTGACTGGATACTGAACAACACTGTCACTATAAAGTGACACAAAACCCTCACTAACGAAGGGTAAAAATTCCTCTCTTACGCTACAATGGGATCCTTCGACTCGATTATCGGGATTTCGCTGAGTAGACTGAGACGGTACAGTGGACATAAAAGCGACTGGTTTATTAGCACTAGATTCAATTTGTCTCTTGTAGGCATAACAGTTTGGTTTAATGTGGCCCAATTTGTAACAAAAATCACGCCTAACAACTGGCCTACTATAGTTCCTAGTCTTATCACCAAGTCGCAAGTATTTAGACTTAAAATAAGGTTTAAACTGACCACTAGTCTCTACGGGTTTATCCGCAACATGCGGTGGGCAATTACCCTTAAACCGTCTCTTATTAAAGTAATTATTTCCTCTTTCATAACTACTTTTCTGTGTTAGCACATAGTCATCAGCCAATACAGCTGCTTTATGCAGTTCTCTAGAGGTATGATTCTTTTTTTTGGGGGGTGCGAGAGGTCCCGGGTCCGATTCCCGGACAAGCCCCCAATTATGTTACGTACGCGTGGTGACCCCAAAATAATTGTGTAACACGCAACCCACACGTACGGCAGAAGAAATGAATTATATGCAAAAACACAGCAGTTGACAAAAGACGCTTTATGCAGTTCTCTAACCTGCTGCTATTCTAAATGAGCCTTAACAGAGTCCGGTAAGCAATTCTTGAACTCCTCTAGAAGAATAATTTGCCTCAGTTCGCAGAAATCGTCATTTACATGACAAGAATTGCACCACCTATCGAACAGGCGTTCCTTATCATGAGCAAACTCGATATACGTTTGACTTTCCTGCTTTTGTTTATTTCGGAATTTCTGCCTGTACGATTCTGGCACTTGCTCATATGCCTTCAAAATTGTACTCTTGACTAGATCATAGTCTGAACTCTGTTCGACAGGCAAAGAGGAATAAACATCCTGAGCTTTGCCCGGAATTTATATGCAACAATTACTTTACTTTAATTTCACCACAAACCATATTAAATCTACAAGCACAAATTATTACACTTAAACGAGCAAAGCAGTTTTAGCATTAATGGCGGCATGCATTGTTTGAATGGCAACATGCAATTGGTTATCGATTTATGCAAAGATTAACGGCTTCAACAAAAATATAAGCAATTAACAACAAACCAAAAACAAAGATTAAATAAGCAAAATAAAGCGGGCAAGCAAAAATAGACTAAACATTACATACCCAGGCGCGGATCCAGGGGGGAAGGTTTTGCGGGTCAAACACCCCCCCCCCCCCCCCCCCCCCTCCCCTGCTCTTAAAAAAAATAAACAAATATTGTCAAAGTATGTTCATCATAGAGAAATCCAAGGAGGTTATTTTCCCCGATATACAAGTCTTCCCCATCATAAGGTAAGTGTATCACTCAGCAATGTACAAGTGATAGATTGCATACTTTATATCCTCCTTAAACCCGTAATAGGGCGACCGGATGTGGGTAAAAAAGGCGTATTAGGGCGACCGGCCGTATTAGGGCGACCGGCTACCGGTCGCCCTAATGATAAGTGCTTCAAAAACCATCTTTATTAGGTCAAAAAACATTTTTATTAGGGCACAAACCATTTTCGTCTAGATCGGAAAAGCTGTTATGAGAACAAAAAGTCGAGAAAATTAGTGTCAACTCATGACCTTTTTCCAGCCAAATTTGAAGATTTAGTGGTCTCTGTAAGCTCTCTACCCAAAACGGTCGCCCTAATACGGGAAAAACAATTATATATATAAATATGTAGATATATATATATATAACAAAATCTAACGGGCCGAAACGGGCCGAAACCCCCCCCCCCCCCCCCCCCCCCCCCCCCCTGGAAAAATTCCTGGATCCGCCCCTGATACCGGTATAAATATTGCAGTACTGCCCTGGATCCCGACCAGCCCAAGCACAGGAGAAAGGGAGTGCGGCGTCAACCGCCGACCCGAGGCACATCACGACTCCCAGTAGTTACATCCCGTCAGGGTAAAAACATCAAGTGACCAGCACAACACAACACGGCCTCGGTTGACACATCGCGGTAGACACATCACGGTAGCATGGTCGGCGGAGACACCACTCAGCATCCCAAACCCCAGCTTGGACTAATCGAGAACCCAGAGCAGTAGAAACAACGCCCTTATATGTGTTGTTGTTGTTGTATATTTTATGGCATCTTCGGCAACTAAGGCCCTTTATGCCATCAACTATACGGTTTTAGCTTTAACTATACTATATTATCAACTTGAGATGACGAAGAAGGAGATGCAGTTTTAGAAGTGGGAGGAAAACCCCCAGAGAAATGCCCCAGGGGAAAACCCACGCGGTCAAGTAGGGACTGCAAACCCAATCCACATACACGCCCCGGATTCGAACCCGGGACCCCAGAGGTGAAAGGCGAGGAAAGAACCCGTACGCCAACCCGACCGCCCCCCGCCCTTATATGGAAAACCTTAAACCAAAACCAACTAAGCAAATAATAAATACATCTGTTAAAAGAATGTATTAACAAAAGAAACCCGTTCGGGCATGCACAGTCAGGCACGCACATTGAAACAAGGGCATGCATACCAGCATACCAGGATGGAGCACAATTGACAATGCACAGAACTACGTACGTGATAACATTTCTACTTAAAGTTCAGCCGTAACAACATCAACTGGTGGTAAGTTCCTTACATCCACGGTGGGTACCTAATTCTTCCTCTTAAAGGCAATCGGGAAATTACGCCTGTATGTGGACAAAAAAGTTAATTAGTGTTAGCAACATAATATGAATGCCAAGGGTATACTCCGAATCCTGTCACTACCACCTCATGAAAACATTGGGAAAGTGCATTTGACAATAGTCTGGTACGTGCCATCCTATTTGACGGTTGGAAATAACAAGCGTACGTTCATAGACCATATTGCCAATCGTCTTTCACCAACAGAGGGCGCCCTTCTGAAAAGCACTATGGGATTTATCAGGGGTCAAACTATCGATGGTTTCAGATCACCCCTCATAAATCCCAGTGCTTTGCAGAAGGGCGCCCTCTGTTGGTGAAACACGGTTGGCGATATGGTCTATAGTATGAACAAGAATGAAATGTCAAAAATGTTGGCCATAATTCTCCGCCTCAGAGATTATCGTAAGGTTTTAAAAATCTTGGCAATTTTGTTCCTATTTCGGAGGTTTTTCCAAGCCTAGCTAGCTTACTACTTACTAGGCTATATGCCCATACCTCGAACTAGCAGAACTGACTTCCTGCCATCCGAGACGAAAGTTCGGCTTCTCACCAGGACGTGGGGGTGTTAATGTTGTGGAGACGTCCTCATCTTCGCTAGCACTGGCCGGCTCGGAGTCACTAGAGAAAGTTTTTAGGGAAGAAAGGTCGGACCCGCTGTCGGCCAGGATTTCATCCAAAATGTTTGTAGCTTGGTCGCTTTCCATGTCGTGTCGCGTCGGCGGGTCGCGTACTGCACAGAGTAATTTCAAATTTGGCACGCCGTCTTTTGTAATGGGACATATAAGGGCGCTATAGCGCGTTGCGTTCAAAGCATTACAACTTGTGCCATAATGCATGCAATGGCACGTTGGTAGCGAGCATGACATTTTTGTGTGAACCTCAGTGGCACAATGGTACGGAACCGTCCAAAACATTTTGAGCCCGTTTGGCACATTGGTAATGAAAGGGTTAAAGCCGAAGGACACCGTTTCCGAAGTGTTTCATGACCCTGTTAGCTAAAAACAAACATGCTTATGGGTTACCAGTCAGATTTGTATGCGCTATGCCAAACGATGTTTCTACAAACAGCAAAATATATCAGTGATTACTTATACACATCATACACGACTTTTGCTGGTAACCCATTTTGCAAAATAAAGCAAAGACATTTATTAGGTAAATTACATGTATACCCAAGAAACAAAAGACCTTGCGTTCAACAAGTACAACTCGACGTATATTATTTTATAGTATAGTATAGTATATTATTTTAATGCAAAAATCCAGAAATGATCTATAAACACAAAACACAAATGTCGGAAATTCGCAAAAATCCAGAAATGATCTATAAACACAAAACCCCACTCTTGGATCGGTAAACAAAAAGAAAACAAAAACACTCAGTTCTAGATGCAGGCAAGTGAAACCGCATGTGAATGTGCAATATTTGCATATAGTGACTACACGTAGGCTGAGTTGTCTAATCAGAGAGAACAAGATTATCTAACAAGAGGTCGGCAGCTAGTTCGTCTATCGGCACGTCGTAATCTGTGGCATCAGCATATTCCTCATTTGTTGACCAGTACGCTACTCTGTACATCTTGCTCCGGTTCTTGAACTTCTCTACTCTGCCATTGTACACGACAACGGTATCGTCCTCGGACCACACGTGACACATTGTTCTGCCCACTGCTCTGCCATCTAGAATGGTTTCGAGTGCCACTTTTTTTCGGAGATTTCAATGTCGGAAATTCGCTCAGCACTGCATCTAAGCTCTGTTTCTTCAGCTTTTTTTTCAACCTCTTCCGTTCGGCCGTGTCCCGTGCCTGCTGTTTGTCATGTTCCCGCCGTCCTAGTTCCGCCCAGAGATCTTTCTGCTTCCGTTTTCGAAGCTGACGTTGCTTCCGCCCATACGGCACGGCCTTTGCAATGACTTCATCCCTTGTTGTGTTGTCAATTGAGTCCAAGTACTGCACCGTCTTATTCTTGGTGGCTCTCATTCTGCACGAGAGATAGCACATTGTTGCATTGGGAGATTTTCTTTTCGCGGCACTGAACATAGCCATGACCTCTTCTGCGTCGATATTGTGCATCCTGGCCGACTTCGTTTCTTCTCGCAACTTGTCAGTAAGGTCCATGTTGAAGTATCTTTCGTACTGTCGCTTAATGACATCAATAATTTATTGTAGCCTGTGAGCATGCCGTCATCATCGCATTGTATTCTGGAGAGGGCGGGCGTTGTCTCAATTTGTCGAGAGTGGCATCCTGAGGCAGTTCCTTCCCAAATGTATCCTTTCTTGATACCATGAACTCCATGGGCGACTGAGCCATGACTTCCAAGTTTCCAATCACCTCCCTCACCGGCGCTATTCCATCGACATGGCAGATTTCGGACTGTGCCGATGTGTTAAACACCTTCATCCACGGTCCAGTTAGATGTTTTGCAAGGAACCCGAGTACTTGAAGCTCTGATAAGCAAACATCACATGACTGTTCAGGTACTATGCAAGTATCGCCTTTTCGGAGACCTCCGCAGGATGTACCATGTTTCAGCAGTTCTGTGAAGAAGTCGAGGTGTTCGATTAGGACCCCGGCTATGTGGAAAAGAACGTGGATTCTGTTGCCTTTGTATCTTGGTAAAATGTCCCGCGGTAGACGAGCGTTGTCCAAAGAAGACACAAATCCGCGCGGGTCCCCTTTGCCGTTCTTGTATTGGAGCTTGTTAAGCTGCATTTGCCGCGATGCAGTCGTTTCCAAATAGCTTTCCTTTGAGGGTTTCCGTCTTTCTGAGAGCAGCCCTTGCTGCAGTAGCTGTCTAGTGGATGTAAGTGGCAGTTGAGTTCATTAAGTGGCTTTGTCCACGCTTCACATACAAGTCGCAGAGCAGCGTGATTGCTGGCGCAACTGTCACTCATGGAATTCTTGATGCTGCCAATCATTTTGGATCTGACGTCTTGGAATGTTTCGTTCTTGAAGTAGGCGTATGTTTCGCCAAGAGTGTCAACCGTTTCAAGGATGTGTTGGGAGTAGTCTTCCGCCGTACCACCAGGCAATGCATCAACGGCCGCAACTACACATTGGGTCTCCGTCGTGAAGTGGACACTGTTGATGTGGGTGCCCCCCTGGGTTGTAGCATCAAATCCGATTGTCACGTTGTCATTTGACAAAAGAACCTCCGCGGTTTGAAGTTCACTAATAGCCCCAAGTTCCCGAGCAATAATTTCTCCTCACTTCCGTGGCTTGAGCCGCCTGACCGGATGCTGAACTGGCGGATGAGTTGGGGAATGTTGGATGTCGGAACGTTGTTGACGATGCAGTCGAACACATGTAGACGCATGTTGTTGGAGTAGGACTTGGGCCTTGGTTTCTTCTTCGAAGTTTAGCATGTTTCCGTTTCAGCGCAGCCAACGTCAGCTTTACACCTTCCAGTTCTTTGGCTAGCGCCTTTCCTTGCAACTGCTTTCGTAGCATCTTCACAGTAGCAGATTTCTTCTTTAGGGATTGCTGAAAAGTGCTTTTGCGTTTGGAGAGCTCGAACTTTAGCTTCTTTATGCGGGCGGTGTATCTCTTTTCGTTGCTTCGTGTTTTTGCGAGAAACTCCAGACGGTTCCTTCTTCGTGTGGCTTGTGAAGTAGAGAGGTCACCTCGAATTCCCCGTATACTGGCTGATGGTATATATATTGCTGTTGACGTTGAAGGAACATCTTCGTGAGTTTCCGGTTCGTGTTCGGCTGGTTCGTCCGATTCAAGACACTCTTCGGCTGGTTGTTCAGTTGGTAAGAAAACTTTTTTCCCATAACAATGAAACTCGTTGCATATGTCTTGAAACTTCATCATCTCTCTGTCGCTGAAGAGTCGCTTGTATTTATCGAATGACTTCTGCGGAACCGAAATCACTTGATACGGTGAAATAGCAGCAGCTTCGCTTAAAATGGCCTTCAACTCCCGAATTGTTTTGTTGACATTCCGTTGGTTTGTTAGAGAAGACGCTTCATCGGGAACGTCGCCGAAGTTATATATCAGATACTGACGCCCTTTTCCAGGTTTCACGACTGGGACGACCTTTCTTTTCTTAGGAGGCATGTCCTAGATAAAGCGCATAAGCTCTAGGTTGGTGCAATGATTATTTTGATCGCAAGTGTTTGCAGGGCAGTTTTGCTGCGAGGTTTTATAGTTTTTGAAGGAATTTGAAATTTGAAATATTGCGTCTTTATTGAAGCCACTACAAAGAGGATGAAACCACACTGACTGATTGGATTTCCCACACTCTTTCAAGTAGCCATTTTCACTCGGCAAAGATATGTCTTTTATTTGGACTGATGAAAAGGTGGAAATTTCAAGCATTTCAAGAATTTACCTCGTATAAGAGGACAATTTGGCCGGGTTTGATTTTGTTACGCAGGTGCATAGCAAGGTAAAGACAAGCGAAGTCCAGATCGGTGATCTGAACATCTCCGAACGACACCCCACAGTCGGTTCCTCCCACCATCCGTCCCATAATCCAGTCCATACAAGTGTTGAAAAGTGACGGGGCCAGTACGCATCCCTGCCCCACTCTAGCATTAACTGGAAAGAAGTCAGAGACGCCACTGCTGCACTTCACAGCACTCTCTGTTCCGAAATATAGGGAGGCGATGAGATGCACCAACCGAGGAAGGGTCCCGCGGAGCCTAAGGATCTTCCCAAGGGCATCCCTACTGACTGAGTCGAACGCCTTTTTGAAGTCAATGTAGGCTGCAATCAGCCCACGATTGAACTCTCGAAAGCGCTCGGTGAGGACTCGGATAGCCAGGATACGGTCTACAGTGGACTTCTTCGGAGTGAAACCGGACTGCTCAGGGCGCTGGTGATCCAGCAGCTGCTGGTGCACCCGATTGAGGAGTACACGCGCAAAGACCTTGCCCAGAACTGATACGAGGGTTACACCCCTGTAACCCAGTAAGGCACAAATTAATTAAAGAGAGATATTCTCTGTCAGGTTGAAACTCCTTTAAAAGGACTCATTATGTTTTTGGTTGACTGTGCAGTGGCAAATGTTATGCAAGGGTCTAGTTAGGGATTTGCGCCACGTTTTTTAACATGCGTCCAGTGGCCTAAACCATGGCATAACCAGTTTGGACAAGTATCCAGATAGAATGCTAATTGTAACTACAGTAAGGCACAAATGAATTAAAGAAAGATATTCTCTGTCAGGTTGAATCTCCTTTAAGGACGCACTGCTCATGTCATTATGATTTTGGTTGACTGTGCAGTGGCAAATGTTATGCAAGCGCCAAGTTTTTTAACATGCGTCCAGTGGCCTAACCCATGGCATAACCAGTTTGGACAAGTATCCAGATCGAGTATCCATGGCAAAACCTAAGACGCCTCAGAAGATCACCAGGAAGCAGTTCACTGATATTTTTGTTGAACATGGTTGGGGCCAGTCCAAAACCATTTTGTCTGTGGCTGATGCTTTGTCCCTACTGCAATGCCTGCTGATGAATTCCATTGGTGTTCTCGGATGATCGACCAATTCCCCTTCGCCCAACAAAAAAAACATCGCTGCATTCTCAAGTTGGCCTGAGTGTGTTCGGTTTAAGAAAATGCAGTTTATGCATTTTATCAGCATTTTAATTTTTGAAGCGTCTTCGGTTTTGCCAATGGATACTTTGATCGTCCTGGGGGGACATTATCATCAACACCAAGATTCTGCGACGATGCCACGATGATTGTCGCAGTGGTACCGGTACCCTTTGTGCTTGTACAGATGGACTTCCGTCGCATCTCGGAAGTCCTGAGGGACTGCCTCACTGTCCCAGATGGCAACAAACAGTTGGGAAAGACGTGCAGCGATGATATTTCCAACGCACCTGTCCACCTCAAGAGGTAAGCCGTCTGCACCGGGTGCCTTCCCACTGGACATCTGCCGGATGGCTCTTGTAACTTCAATGACAGTTGGGGTTGTTCAGCTCCTCTACGATGGGACTCCGTGGGAGCTGGGAATCCGCGTCTTCTCAGATTGTGGATTCACGGTTCAGGATGCTTTCGTTGTGATCAACCCATCGTGCCTGGATGCGTACGTTCTTGGTTCCTAATCAGTGTCTGGCCATCGGCGGAATATAATAGGTGCGCTCCCCCTGGATGCTGGACCGTAGACCACATTTAAGCCGTCGTAAAACGCCCTCACGGCATTCCTGTCCGCCCCAGCCTGAGGGTCTGCTGCCCTGTCGATCCACCATTGATCCTTCATTCTGCGTAGGGTGACCAGAACAACCATCACGCCTGGACCGCCATGCGCACCCCGAAACCTCGTACCCCCGTAAAATGCAATATTGAAACTGCTTATTGGCGCTTCTTCAAATGGCGCCCAGAGCACGTGCCATGTCTGCCCCACCTGCATACACCGCTGACCCCAGGGCTGGTGTATCATCCTAATGGACAGTTTAACAATATCGACAATGCAGTTCATTGTAAGCTGCCCGAATAAGGCGCCCTTTCTGAGTTTAGCGAGGGCTACACTTTCTTATGGTGAAGCCTACAAAAGGATTCTGACCGGATTCAAGGCGTCAGTTTAGTTATCAATAACACGTACTCCGCCATCTCACCGAGGCACGGGTTGGCATAAGTGAGCATTGATGACCCGGATGCCTTAAATGTCCAATATACACTAAATAAGCAGAGATACGTGTGCCGGATCCTCAAAATGTTCTGTATTAGAGAGAGTTGACAGCTGGTCTAGTGTAGAAATTATCCGTCATCATGATGTGGGTTTTTTTGTTTTTTCAACTGTTAGTAATTTTGACAATTTAGCTCGTAAAGGTTGCCCTGAGTGGAAAATAGTGAATACAAGTAAAGGACTCCCCCTACAGACCCTTTGCACCGGCGGCCATGACAGAGGGAAAGTTTTCAAAAATGATAATATAAATAAGCGTAGGCTGGTTTGGGCCGGGGTGCAATTTTCATGACAGCGGAACTCCAACTCCTGGCATTTGAGCGAGGAAGTGTGGCTGTACGTAAAGCCTGCGCCATCTAAAGCTGATGTCACCAAGTTAGGTGATCAGTCTGCGGTTAGAGCTGAACACCGGCGAAGAAGTTTGGTCAATGAATTACATATAAAATTTACATTTTTCTTGATAGATGGAAGTATTCCTCTGTTGCTGGCGGGGGTGACGCACCCCGCACCCTCCAACCTACGTCCCTGTGTGACAATAGATCCACAAAGTGCCCACTTGTGCGTGGCCACCAACTCGATTTTCGTAGCTTGGCTTTTGCAATTAAGATTTTAGTGCATGAAGTGGCACAGAACTGTACTTTGCTTTTGTTGACCGTGTCATCTTGTGGATATCCTGACCAAATGCGGTTGCCCTCCTAAATTTACTGCAGCTGTCCTGCACTGGAATGTTCCACACTGGAATCCGCCCGCGTCGCTGCTGGTGATCTTGTTTTTGAACCTTTGCAGTCAATTCTAGCTGGTGGTGTGAAGCAAGGCTATGTGATATTTTCCATCTCTATAAGCCTATTGCTGCAGTTACTTACATCTTACTTTATTCATTACAGTAAGTAAACTGTAAAATTTTGTCGTTAAAGCTTGTGTTTTACAAGGTGGCAAACTCTAACAATAGTCACGGATGTCGAACATGGGAATGTGAAATAATTTAACAACCTAGCTGACACATTTTGCCTCATGTATTGGTTGTCTGTCCTGTGCTAAACCCATATAAGCAATGCCGCGAGTGAGAACCACCTGTGAATATGACGTGATTGCTGACCATGTATGAAAGTGTAGCTTTCTTGGCTGGTTACGAATAAATACTGTGTGTACGCATATAGTCTACCGTGTATTGTCAGTCACGGAACCCACACCGTAAATTCCAGCAGCCGATTTCACGAAAAAGTGTGTACAGCTTGCGCAACTTTTGAAAATGGCATAAGCCCTAGATAGCTTGCATGTATTTATCAGAGGAATTTTGCGCAACTTACGCAATAAAACGTTGCGCGGTTAAGTGGGTTTACGCAGTGCGTAAGCCAAAAGGTTTCGTGAAATCGGCTGCTGGCGGCCTTTTCCAAGTGCGTCACGCACATGAAATGCATGATTTGATGGCTCTCACGAATCTGAGAAAAAAATCTGACCGAAGACTGCATTTCAATGACCGCCAAAGTGAACGATAATGCCTTGATTATTTGTTAGTAATGGTTTGAGAATCACTATTGAACTGGTAGCAACTATCCAATGAAATGTTTGCAAACGATTTACTTCTCATCTAGGCTGTCCGAAAAGGGCGCTGTGTACTGCGTGTATGCTGTTCCAACGCAATCAGTTTTAATCACAGATATCTGTGGTTTTAATGCATCGTGTTGGTCGCGCGCACACACAGTATGACGCGCGCCACAGAGTGCATGACGCGAGCCACAGAGTACGCGACCAACTGAGAACGAATATTTGAAACACCCAGCCAAGACCGGTAAAACGCATATGGATGTTCATGTTTTTGGAAGACGTGTATGAAAGTGTAGCTTTCTTGGCTGGTTACGAATAAATACTGTGTGTACGCATATAGTCTACCGTGTATTGTCAGTCACGGAACCCACACCGAGCTGACAGAGCTGGTAAAATTTCTTCGGATGAGTTTGTTGATGTCTTTCTTTTGATATAAATGGTTTTATTCCCATAATCGCTCAAAAACAGATCATCTATACACCAATCCGAGCTGGAAAGTCATGGTCCGTGTACGCCCGCCATAACTGGGGGCCATCCAGTGCCATGAACTGTGGGTTTTGTGTTGATGATATGCTGTTACATTATGTTGTCACTTCGAACAATTTTGCGCGTTTATTTGCTTGTGAAGCCTGTGTACGCGTACGCGTTGTGCGCTGTTCGATTTAACAACAACACAAAGCGCCCAGTCCATGGCAGTGGATGGCCCCCAGTAATGGCGGACTTGCAGGGAAGGAGTCCTTAGCAACCGGATTCGTGTATAGTGTAGTTGCGCATTTTGGTGGCGGCCATGACATATGACAGCTGTGTATGCACAGCAACGCGTAAACAAACGGACGAAGTGTACTGCGAGACGGAAAATTTGACGCTGTCGTCGATTCGCATAAATCTCAGTCCCAGGCAACAAGGCCTAGTTTTGAGAAGGTTTTCTTGTGTTGGTGCTAGCTGCTGTACCGGCGATGCCTCAAGATTGTGCCGTTTCGAGCTGCCACAACCGGCGGTGGAGGCCCGGAGGGACAAAAATGTGTGGGTTTTCAACATGACTGCGCGGCCGGCTCTGCATCTTTCATGTCTTTTGGTGATTCCCAAAAAAGTGATCGGGGCCAACTGCCTTCAGTCAGCATGCACCTGGCATTAGGTAGGCATTGCATATGCAGCTATATAGGGATATAGGCCTACATGTACTGAGAAATTTGCCGAGGGGGCCGGGGAGGCCATGCAAGCCGAAGTTGCTTTGGGAGGGGAAGGGGATTTTTTAGGTGAAAAAACTAGGCCGACACGTTTGTTCGCATACCATGTGTTTTCAATGAAACAACTTGATATTTTCTCATTGCTAAAATCATATTTCCTAACTAGGAAATAATTCAGTTTACTGGTCGCCACTTATTCTCCTTATTGACTTATTAAATAGCCACAAAAACGTGTTAATATTTTAATGAGGAGTGATTTTAGGAGTGAAAAACATTGACTATTCCTTGAAAATACTTAAACTTGTACTGCCCTGTTCCGTAAACGGAATTCATACCTCTAACCAAATTTGCACGTTTTGGGGCATTATATGTCATATTTTATTAGGACGAATTAGTGGCGAACGTGTACGATATTTGTACCAAATTTTCGGGCATGTACGCCACTAATTAAATGTATCTGTCCAGAAAAAAAATGAGCAGTTGATCATGGCTTTAGACCTTATGTGCAAAACATATTTCTCCCTAAAGGTCTATTACTCAAAGACTATAGCACTTCAGACCAAACCATTTCAGGGGAAGTTTTCTACTATCACGGGGAAGACAAGCAACTGTTGAAAATGCTGTTTATGTTACTGTGTTTTGTGTTGAAATATTTCTTTCATATTTGCAGCGGCCAAGTTTTGCTGACAGATGTACATCAAGTGTCACTAAAACTACTGATGTTAAGACCAGATGAAGTAGACCACACCTACTCATGTTTTCCTGTTCAGCAGTCTGCTGTTGAGGTGATGATTGAAGTGCCTCCAATCAATGACACTGAAGCACCAACTGACTGCATACCCTGTCTTCCACCAACATGTTCCGCATCATGGCCAAGGTACTTTTCCAGTTTAGTTCATTCAACATGTCACTTACACCCCGTTTACACTCGATTCGCCTTTGCCGAATCGAACTCCGCAATTTCCAAAAAGGGGAGTTGAAGCCGGGTAGGCACTAAGTGTAAACGCAAAAGGTGAATTGAAAAAGGCGGATCAGACCCGGGTCTGATTCGCCTTTTTCAAGTCACCTTTGGGGTAGGGTTGAACCCCGCAATTGCGGGGTTGAATCCTGCAATCGTCAAGGTCGCTTGTAGTGTAAACGCTACCAGAATACAGATTCGGCAATTTGAGTGTCCTTGGGGCGGTGCCCGCAGTGTAGTAGATTTAATTGACCAATCTGGCACTAGTGCAGCAACACCTAACGGCTCACGCATGCGCTGCAGTTACATTTAGTGGTGACTTTTGCGGTTTCTGAAGCGAGTTGAAGCGATTTGGGGTGTAGTGTAAACGCGGCAAATGTTCAGTTTTGTGGTCGCAATAAAAATGCTGGATCTGTATCCACCTTTGCCGATTCGAGTGTAAACGCGGTGTTAGACCCAGTATTAACGGTGTGTGGTGTTTTAGCTCCTTTTTACACACTTTAATGGTGACTTGTCGCTAAAAATCACAAACATTTTAAGATGTAAAACTGGAATGTTAAAGTCCCCATTTTGTCAATTTACCTTGCATACAGCTATTTTCTTGACTTCTCTCAACATAAAAAAAAAGGGCTTTGGGTAGGTTCTACGTTTTATTTGGACTTTCTTTTCACTTGTTGCTAAAGTTTTCAGGGCTTCTAAAAACCCAGTATTGCAGTAAATTTAACTAATTAAATTAAATTCCCTGTACATGTATAGTTAGTTTCTCATAATCAACATTTGTGATTTGTTTCATTTCAGGTAAAACAAGATATGACAGAGCCAAGGACCGTTCCACCAAGAAACGGCACCTTTTGAAATAAGGAGGAAAAAAGCCAAGAGAGAGACACATTACCAGATGCATCCATCAACTGAGAAGGATGAGACAACATAAGGTTCTCAGACAGACTTAACTAGTTATAATATTATGCAGATGGAAATGGAAATTAAAGTTGCACTGCCCGTGTTTTGGCCGTCAATTTTGTTTTTTTAAAGATAAATAGGTATTTTTCTAGAATAGAAAAAGTTATCAGCTTTCATTTGGTACCAAGAACGCAAAAATCTGTCAAGGATTAATGCCAGTCGATTAAAAACAAGAAATGATTAAATGGCTGGCAGGTCATTTAATCGAGAGAGTGTTGACGTATTATGTTTTGACGTTTTAGGAAAAAGGCTTAGACCAATAATCTCCAGTTCTCGACGTCGGAAATTCAAGTTTTTGATATTTTTCGTTACAGAGACACGTAAGCTTTCTAAATTCGTTCGCTTGTGTAAATTCATTTTTAAAATCTTTTCACCGAAACACGGGCAGTGCAACTTTAATGAAATGAAAAAACACATTTGCTGTGGGTTGACAAACGTGTGAGTCGGTTGTCACAGAATAAAGTTCTGCCTAGACCTTTGCCATGTACAATTAAGCTCGCAGTATTATTCCCGCTTTGTGCTCCTTAAAAGAAAAGGTATATACTCAAGAAACAGACATAGGGCCTGTAGTGCTAAACATGTGCAACTCATTACTCATACATTATTCTTGTGCAAAGAAAAAGACAATGATCAAATGATAAAAAGCAGATGTGAACAAATGGCATTGCCTTGTAGTACGGGCACCGCCATTTTGTCCGAAAACTGGACTGTATGCGAAAAGACAATTTTCACCTAGTTTTGGAAAAAATTGCAGCACTCGCAATACGAGGCATCACTGCAATTGCCATTCTTTGTTCATTTTCGCTTTCAGTGGGTTGTTTTACTTTTCTTTTGTGTAACAAGATCAAGAAGGTACACAATGTCTTTGTCTTGGGTATATTTCTTTAATAATGTGGGGCGAGGCAGGAGGTGGCAGGGGTGGATGGGGAGTGGATTTATGGTAAAGGGGGCGTGTTGTGCTTGGAGGCCAGATATTAAATACCAAAGCAGCAGCTAATTGACAGGGTTCATTTTTGTTTGTTTTTTGGGCTGTTTGTTTTTTGTTTGTTTTTTGGACTGCCCCTTTTTGCGTATAAATTTGATTTGTGTGTGGTGTGGGGAAAAAAAGCAACATGGAGTGAAACGACACACTAAAAACGACAGAATTAACTCGGGATAAAGGTGTTTTGTGATTCTGTAATTTTTGGTTGTCATTTCACTCCAAATTATCTACATAGTCAAACTACTTTTTGTCAACAGGACCCACATCAAATGTACGCACGAAAAGGCCCAGTGTGATAAACCCACCCTTAGCAGTTCATTTGAAGAAGTCAGACCATCAAAAATATGCAGTGTTACACAACTACAGGTACAAAAGACCACAGACAAACATGGATAATATCAGGCATTCTGTTTATAGCAAGGAAAATTGTAGGTCTAAACCCTTTGTTCTGCATTTTGTTCAGGTAAATTTTGTTTAGGAAATCTGCAAAGTAGGACCTCTTACTATACTGAAAGTCAAAAGAAAATTATTTTCAGCAGAAAGGTCAAATTGGGCAGTTCACAAAAAGGCACTCAAGCATGTCATGCTCAATTTCAGGAACACTTTTTAACATAGTAAACAAATTCATGTATCTTGGTAATTTTTATTCGATGAGGTTAATCTAATTCTTAGGAGTGTACAGTATGTATGTGTATTGTGGACCGAGGAACGCTTACTATAGTACAAATGTATTCAGTTTTCTTGAAAACAATTGTCACTTTATGACTAATGAATTTGAATAAAATATTGCAAAATATACAAATACATGTATTAGAGTTTTCCATTGTCTGTGTATGTTTATTGCCGTTTTTTTCTCGCAATTATAATGCTAATGCAAACCAACTTAAAGGCTTTTGTAGCCCATCATTTGCAGTGACCCAAAGTTGTTTACCTCGGTTAACAAGAAAACAATACTCAAAGTGTTGACAGCAGTAACAAAAACCACATTTTATAATTTATTTCTGTCCAAGGTGGTACTTTCTGCAAGGTGGTAGTGCACTCAATATTTTTTTTTAATGCAGGAACTTTTTAAAGCATTGATCTGATGCATGTATAATTATGTGGCTGAAATTTCTGTGGGCTAATTTACCAACATTCTTGATTGATGTTATTGCACTAGTCTGTAAAAAGGTTTCATCTTTCAAATGATATATTGTTGGGCCTTTAAAAGCATCCATGTGCATGCATTTCTTACTGGTGGCCTTTTACTTAGAAACCAAGTTGTGGTTATTCAGCCTCGGCCTCGATCACACAGTGTCAAAGAGGCGGTTACATTGAAGTCGGACTTGGTCAAGTCTAGCGGTTAGCGGATTTCCCCGTACCAGTACCACCCAGAGGGCGCTTTTTTACGTCACTGCGAGGGGAAAACGAGAGGTTTTATACCTGTTTAGCTTCTTAAAACATGTTAGAGTTTAGGGGTTAAGGTTGGTTTAATAGAAGAGAGCTCGACTTGCAATCATAAGGTCACTTGGTTCAAATCTCAGTGTTGTTTGGGATTTTTCGAAATTCCTCGGTTTCTTTTTTTTTCTCTAATAAAGTAATATATAGTGAGAGTAGGCCTAAGAGTTTTGACTGTTTCCAAGATTGTTACTTGAGAAGTACGCCTATCAGTATCAGTCATTGGAAAAAATTGGGGTGTAGCCTACTCCACGCAACGATGTAAAAAAACAAAATTACCTGGCCGGCCGGGCGCGAGCAGTGATTGTGAACGCCTGAGTTGTAAAGCAAACCTTGGCAAAAGGCTAACTTGGGACTTGATCACTACGTCCACGATAACGATCACTTACACGAGCCGAGACTATGATAAAAACTGGATCTATCCACCGGCATGATGAATATGTTCCGATCATATCGCTGCATAATCCTGCGTTTCATGCGCCAGGGACGCACGTGCTGTTTACATGAGTGTCATATGTCATGGCGGCCTCAGCAACAACGCGCGCGTACGAAACAACACTATAGGGCCTTTAAGGCGCGTTCACATTGTCGCGGAAAAATGACTTTGCGCGCGCCAGTGCCCTAGGTTTGTACAGCAGCCGGTTTTCTGCCTAGCCTGTGCGCGGCCTATCGCGACGCTCAAAACGTTTTGAGCTGGTTAAAGTTCAAATTTGTTGAACTTTGACCTCAGTGTGCTGACCTTCCCATCCAACGCGCAGCCAATGAAGTATCAGAGACGCATCAAATTACCGGAGTGGAATTTTATATTTTGCTTAGCGCACAAGCGTGTTATTTCGCGATAATCTGAACGCCCAGCCCCTTTAAGCGTCCAGGTTTAAACCCAGTAGCTCTCATCATGTATCCTCCTGAAATATTCATTTGAGGTCGTCATCATTTGAAGTACATGTACCAGGATAACAAAAGTGGCAAAAGCTGTTGAAATTGCTCGCGGCTGGTTTTTCTGTCGCTACAATGTCCATTTAGCCTCTTGCGTGAAGTCAGGATTCAGACCAAGATATTTTGGTAACCAGACTATTTTGCTGTTGGTTACAATTTACCGCGCGGTGGCGCACTTTCGCTGCATAGCAATACAGGCAAATTCTTCACGGATTCACACAATTTCACTGCCCTTGGTTTGTGACACAGGCTAATGTCGGACTGGTCTGTTAGTGCTGCAAGAGGGCGCACTATTTCAGGAATATCCAAGGCATGCACCACAGACATATAAACATATAGACCACCAGGTCCTATTCAAAACTACACGGCATTTCGTGATTTGCGCGGCGCCCGACTAAAACAAATCATAGAGTTGTATGGGCAAATCATAGAGTTGTATCAGCCGTAAGGCTAGAGTGCGCAGTCGCCATGCCTTGTGTACAAAGCCGCCGGCCCACGTGGAGCCGTGGCAACTACTCGCGAAAAGTACCCGGATGACCATATGTTTGTGTGTACGCGTGGCGATTTTTCTTGGTATTTTAAAACATATTTTGGTCTGTAATCCTCATTCCAAAATAGGAAATACTGGTAGTACTACTTTATAGCATGCATTTACTTGCCATTCTTACTTGGATTTTCTTTTGTTTTGGATTTTGAATTGAAATAAATGCCATGTCCCGCACAGTCAAGTTAAATATCTTGTTTTGTACGCTGTACATGTACAGTAACCGAGTTTTGCATCGCGATGGTATTGTGGTTTCGCCATAACATGCAAATGCTATATTACGGCAGCCGTAAATGAATTTTCAAGTGCTATTTTCACAGCAAGAAAACTTTATTTTTCCATTTAAAATCTAACACACCCAGCCACGATTACCAAATAAAACAAAATAATGTTCTTTTTATGAATGTCAATGGGCCTGGTACTACTTATACAGTGAAACTTGTATATAGTGGTCACTAAATGTGGCCAAAATAAACAGGTGATGACCTTTATATGCCGGTGCAGTGGGCACATGCATAGATATACAAACATCCTAAAACATACCAAATGCATGTGTATTGCTGAAAAACAGCTAAAAGTGAAGTGTATGAAATATTCCCCCGTTAAAAAGTTGAATTTTGTTAAGTTTTTAATAACAATTTAAAGCTCCTCATAAAATTGTCCACAGTAGGTTGATTCATTAAGGCAATGTACTGTATGTGGCCAGATTATCCAGGTTTAACTGCCACTGGGATTATACACAGAAAGTTATTAACGAAATACCTTCTGTGCATGCGCGCTTAATGTCAAAAACGCCGATTTCTCCCAGGAGCCCGATAGTTTGGTTGTGGACTCTGTTGAAATGTTATATTTATTATAAGTTCTATTAACCATGATGGTTTGGCATCATCCCCCTGAGAGGTATTGCCGAGACGGGGGTAAAACAGCGGACTATATGCCGAAAAAGCTTTTATAAGTCACATTTTTGAAGACGCATCTTTTTAACTTGGAGTTTAGTGATTTTTAATTATAAATGAGCTAGGGTATGTTCAGACGGAGGGAAATTTTTTTTTAACCCCAATCCAATTAGCGGACTTAGCGAGGGTTCGCTGGAGCTAAAGTGAGTTAGTCCAAAATGCCCTCCCGATCACACGGTGGTGATAACTCCGGAGCCAGAGTTAGCTCCGGTGTCCCGCTCTCAGATGTTCCGCGACTCAGATGTTCCGATGACCAAATATGGTAGCTACGTCACGGAACGTCATGCGCACAACGTATGTATTGATACCAGTTTAGTAGACTGGTTCCCGCTCCACATATTCCACATACAACGACTTAAATTCAGTCTAGTCAAATAATTTTTGGTCCGGGTACCAGACTATATACGCGCAGATGTAGTGACATTTTTGCAAGATGGCGGCCGCGGACATGATGGAGCGTTCATGCCGTTTAACCGTATTTAAAAAAAATTGATTACTTATAAGCAAGGGGTCTTACGCAGCAGGGCTTTTATTTCTGAGAGTCAGAAGAGAGAAACACATGTACGATGAGGCCAGTAAGCACGCGGACACATTTACAAGGGGACAGTTTTACCTTTTACACCGGAACATCTGAGCACGCGGAACATCTGAGATCATGCACGCAACGTGCTGAAATGTTCCGTGACGTCATCGGAACATCTGAGCACGCGGAACATCTGAGATCGTGACACCGGAGCTAAAACGGTGGCCAAATGGATGGCGTCATTATCTTTCAAGGGAAAGGGTGAAACAACTTCCGCCCTGCTGCAGCGCGCCGGCGCGCTTTCTACACACAGCACATGCAATTATTTCCTAATTCGCCCTGCGAAAATATTTTCGATTGTGTCCTCCCCCCCTTCCCATTTCCAACCCTGCGCAACCCTTTTTAAATTGTTATAAACTCATGCCGCGCTGTGATGCGCTTCTAAAAATAAATGCATGACGTATATGGTGTGTGGAACGTTGCACTATTCGATAATGCACAAATATATGTGCGATGTTTGACATATATGTGCGATGTTTGATATATATGTGCGATGTTTTTTCATATGTATGCGATGTTGAAAATATATGTGCAATAATTTGACATATATATGCAATGTTTTTTCATATGTATGCGATGTTAAAAATATATGTGGAATAATTTGACATATATATGCAATGTTTTTTCATATGTATGCGATGTTAAAAATATATGTGCGATATTTCACCAGCCGGAACCTAGCACGAATTTCGGGCTGCTATTTTCACGGCTTACGGAAATGATCGCAAGCTAGATGAAAAGTTAGGCATAGATGCTGCGCTTTTCAAATGATTTTGTACCATCGTAAAAAGGAAAAATTGCACAATTGTTTTCTTCTAATCTGTAAAGAATATCCTCAAGTTTATTTTATAAGCGCCCCGAAAGATTTGGTCAGGATAAACCTCAACCCAATTAAATTGATGATTCGCGAGGGTTGCCAATCGGTGCCCCTTGCACACAGTTTTTATAAACCCAGTTCGCTATTCATTGTACAGTGGGCTATGTTTCGCGAGGGGTGCCAATCAGGGCCCCTTACATTCACACACTTGTAGTTTTTATAAACCAAGTTCGCTATTCATTGTACAGTTGGATATGATTTGCGAGGGGTGCCAGGGGTAAATTCGAGAGGGGTAATTTTTAAATCTCAGTTTCTAAATTACAACATAGAAATATTGTAAAAAGCATTGTTTCTGGTATGATTTTCCGATAATTAGGATAATCTCCTTACAATCTAAGAACATTTGTCGTCTTAAGAAGAAAAACGTGTGAATTTGACTTTTGGTAATAGAACATGGGAGTTTTAGAGCAAGAAGTAAATAAATAAAGATTATCACCCATCAAAAATAGAGATAATTGTCTTCGTTGTTGTGATTTCTGCGTTTTGCGTTTTTGTTTGTTCATCTGGCGTTTTAGAAATTCTGTTAAAAGACAACCCCGCAATTACCCGTGCAAAAATGGTATATCATGGTTTCCAATAAAGACAAAAATATTCCGATCGTGTAACATACACCGTGGAGAATTTGTGCCTATTTTTTGATCTATATCCTTTAAAAAATGTAATTGGGCTGAGGTTTTCCCCTGACCAAATCTTTCGGGGCGCTTATAAAATAAACTTGAGGATGTTCTCACTGATTAAAAGGGACAAAAAATGGGGAATTTGTCCCTTTAACGATGGTACAAAATCATTGAAAAAGCGCGGCATATGTGTGTAAAATTGTGCCTAACTTTCCATCTAGCTTTCGAGCATTTCCGGAAGCCGTAAAAATAACAATATGTACAGCCATAGTTGGGGTCGCCTTTAATTAGACTGGTTTCCGTCCCAATATATTACGTCTGGATACTTCGTAGGGAACGGGAACCAGTCTAGCCTTTAATATGTGTGCGGTGTTCTAGACTGGTTCCCGTCCACATATTCCACACAGGAGACGTGACATGTGGGCATGATCTTTCAATATATGTGCGTACACCCAGCTATTAATCACGTGATGTGTATAACGTGTGAGAAACACGTGCGCGATGAAAGCCGTTTCTCCTTTGTTTATTTAGGCGTGACATAATTGAATAAACCATACCACGTACCATAGGCTACGCGACGGATGAAGGTCAGAAATAAAGGTTATGGGGCCCGCAAGGGTGACTCGCCGTTAAAGGAGGTTTTCAGTAAAAAAGGGTTTTGTTTGTCTGTTTTAACTTAGCAATCATACGTACAATACCTCCCATAAATAATATCGACGGGGAATTTTTTTAAATGCAATCCCCAGTTTGGATGTGGAAGCAAAAAGGTGAATTACTGCACTGTTCTATGGAACCAGCTAGATAAATTATTTTGCAAAACATCGGTCTATTTCCGGCGATATCCTTAAAATATATACAGATTGAGAACGTGAAATTTCTTAATGGTAACGAGAAAAATTTGACAGACAATAAGATATCAAAATCTCAATTACCATGGGAAAAATGGGTGGCTCAAAAATGTGATCTGGCGCTCCTTTAAAGGAGGTGTCCAGATCACATTTTTGAGCAGATGCACCCCCCCCCCCCCCCCCCCCCCCCACCCCCCTACCATTTTTCCAATAGGGGTTGAAATGTTGATACCATATAATTTTTCATATTTTTCTCATGACCATTCTGAAATTTCGCGTTCTCAAAAGACCGATGTTTTGCACAATAATTTACTGGTTCTTTAAAAAAGTGCAGTAATTAACCTTTTTGCTTCCACATCCACAAAGGTCTGTGGCTACCATGAGCAATTTCATAAAGCTTCCACATCCAAACTGGGGATTGCATTGAATTTTTTTCCTCGTCGATATTATTTTTGGACGCTAATTTCATTGCTAAGTTAAAATACACAAACAAAACCAATTTTTCTCTTTACGTCTCTGAATAAACAAAGGAGAAACGGTTATCATCGCGCACGTGTTTCTCATCACGTGATACACATCACGTGATTAATAGCTGGGTGCTACCTAGTCTGGTACTCGGACCAAAAATGTTTTGGGGGGCGGTCGGGTTGGCGTACAGGTTCTTTCCTCGCCTTTCACCTCGCGCGGGTTCGAATCCGGGGCGTGTATGTGGATTGGGTTTGCAGTCCCTACTTGACCGCGTGGGTTTTCCCCTGGGGCTTTCTCTGGGGGTTTTCCTCCCACTTCTAAAACTGCAACTCCTTCTTCGTCATCTCAAGTTGATAATATGGTATAGTTAAAGCTAAAACCGTATAGTTGATGGCATAAAGGGCCTTAGTTGCCGAAGATGCCATAAAATATACAACAACAACAAAAATGTTTTGACTAGACTGAATTATTCAGTCGTTGTATGTTGAATATGTGGACCGGGAACCAGTCTAGCATGTACATTGAACTATCTAGACTGGTTCCCGTCCACATATTCCACACAGGAGAATAGACTGGTTCCCGTCCACATATTCCACACTTTCGCAATAAGCGAACCAATCTATAGGGATCGGGAACCAATCTATGAAAGATCATACCCACAAATCACGAACACCGCGACCCCACACATTGAAATATCCCACATATATGTCGAAATATCGCACATATATTTTTAACATTGCATATTAATATATGTCAAATTATTGCACATATATTTTTAACATCGCACACATATGAAAAAACATTGCATATATATATGTCAAATTATTGCACATATATATCAAACATCGCATACATATGAAAAAACATTGCATATATATGTCAAATTATTGCACATATATTTTCAACATCGCATACATATGAAAAAACATCGCACATATATATCAAACATCGCACATATATATCAAACATCGCACATATATATTTAACATCGCACATATATATTTAACATCGCACATATATTTGTGCATTATCGAATATTGCAACGGTTCACACGCCATAGACGTAATGCTTAGTGCTATTTTAAACACCACAGTAGCCGGTCCTTATATAAAGTCGTTGTATGTGGAATATGTGGAGCGGGAACCAGTCTATTAGGCCAAGACTAACATGTATGGTGAATAGTTTTATGTGGTCCTGGAACCAGTCTAACAAAACATGATAATGACATCATCTGCAAAACAGGCAATTTGCATAATGGCATTTTCTGCCGTTTCTCGGAAAGCTACATTTTGTAAGTCTAGTATCTAGTACTGAGGCAGTGAGTGGTTTTATCAAAAAGCAATGGTCGCCGTGCAAATCTCGCCGGGGTTCTTGTTTTAAAAGCAGTTCCGCACACCTAAGAAAGAATGTCTGAACTAAAGGTCTTTTGACAAAACGTTCAAAAAGGTGGGTAGGCCTAGTATTAAAATCTAAACTAAACTAGCCCACCAAAATGAACTGGGCAGGTCAACTCGCCCTCTGACCGACTCGCCCCTTATGTTTTTTTTTTTACTACGGATTATTGTGATCAGTGAGGACTCAAACTCCCGAAATGGAGAAATTCTCCCCTTCTGGCGAATTCTCCCACTCTGAAGAAGTTTGTTTTCCCTCGATGCAGAGATTTTCACCCGATCGGGAGAATGATATTCTTCGTAAACATTTGCGCACGTATCCGCTCATTTGCGCATGCATAGAATTAGCTAAAACAGAATTGGGCGAAGCGAGGCAAGTTTTGCAAAAAAAACATTGAAAATCTATGTAAATTTTGGCACTAATGCTAAAGACGATCGTTTCTGGTGTAATTTGTGGTCTGTGCCTAATATTAAAGGACGGCACGGTTTTCATTTTTTATTATTATTATTATTTCTTTCTGGTATTCATACCAAGGATTCCTCAGTGCTCATTGCACTGTCACTCGTAAGCGTGAGGAAACCCATGAAGAATTAGAATTAGAAATGGCCAGAGACACCAGGCAATCCCCTTGCTCTTCTCGAAAGAATGCTCTGGGATCTTTAGAGTGCGTTACCATTACCTAACACACTGGACCAACGGCTTTAAATCCCTTCCGAAGGATGGAGCAAGTGTGGTTAAGTGCCTTGCCCAAGGGCACAGGTACCGCAGCCGGATTTGAACCCGCAACCCCAAGTTTTCACCCATGATTGCGAGTTGATGGCCCTAACCACTCGGCCACGGTACCCCAGTGCACAGACGATTATTGTAGATTTTATGCCTGGATTTCTCCTATGGTCGCATACTTGTATATATGTAAAGCGTCTGCATCACTGGGATCACCTGACGAGGCAAATTTTAAGGCCATACCGGTATGTTCTGATACAATTGTCTCCCGATTGGGAGAATTCGCCAGAAGGGGAGAATTTCTTCCCTTCGGGAGTTTGAGTCCTCACTCAGTCACTGGTGATGTTCCCTAACGTAGTGCACTTTAACACATCACTGAAAATCCATTGGCATTACAGCAAAATCCATACCGTAGCGTAGCTGAGGTTGTACCTCAGCTCTAACTTTATAATTTTATTCGGATGTGGTTTTTCGGATGTAGAGCTGAGGTTACTTATCATCAACCATGTCCACATGAACACGATATCACAAATTCAGTCTGTGCACTGGTAGTCTGGTAATTGACCGCGCATTGCCATTCCTCTGTACACGGATAGACACATCGTACACAAGACTTGAATTTGTACACATCAGCTGGCCTGTCATTCCAGACCTCCTTTTTTACTGCAATTGTAGGCTGAATCTTCATCGTGGCTTGTTATTTCCCTGAAGGACCTGCGTAGTGGTTATGCCTGACAAGGTTTGGGTGAGCCCCAGGAAGAATTAGTGTGTCACGGGGAGAAAATGACATTTGTTTTTTGATATCGTTTTCATGATGATAAGTAACCTCAGCTCTACATCCGAAAAACCACATCCGAATAACCACATGATAAAGGTTAGAGCTGAGGTACATGTAACCTCAGCTAACCGTAGCATAGACAGAATGATTCTGTCCGTACGGGTATCCCATAGGGACAGAACACAACCCTTTCATACAGTGGTTTGTTGTCATTTTGCCTCAAAATTAGAATCACACCCAAAAATGTCCTCCTAGTTGTGTCCTGCAGTGGTTTGAGATGTCCAAGATTGGAAAATGATTGAAAAATAATACTTACAACACCGTTCTTGAAGCCGAAATGTTATCCTACGTGCAAACTTAACGACAGCTTTTCTCGTCACTGTTTTAATAATTCTGGACGTAGGAAGGGCGCTCTCCTCCATGAAAATAAGATACAGTTCTGCCCGTGTTCGGACTGCGCAGCGACTAAATGCTGACAGACTGTATCAAGCCTTACTTTTAGAAGGCTAAAAGTGTTGTTTTGGACGTTTATATTGGGACGTTATCATTTTCTCTATTACACTTTTAGCCCCTTAACATTTTAACCCCCTTCGTCGTGTGGACCATTCGAACACGCCCTCAAGAGGCTAATTACCCATGTCAAAATTCTCACCGTAAATTCCAAATCAGACAATTAAAAGCACACCATGGAGGTCCTTGTAATCTCAAGACTTCTGTACCCTTGTCGTTCATTGTCCATGATGACTCAAACATCAAAAAAGGATAAAAGGGAGCAAAATCTTGCTGTACACAGACTTCATGCTGAGACGCGTCAAAAGGAAAGTAGTCCCACCAACGCGGATGGATTTTGTTTAGCCTAGATTGGCCCCCTGTCCACATATTTACTTCCCCACGCGTTGTATATGAGCGAGAGCAGCGTAGCGCACATAGACAGGGGGCCAGTCTAGGCTAAACAAAATCCATCCGCGTTGGTGGGACTACTTTCCTTTTGACGCGATTTCAACATGGTCAAGTCATGGTCAAGTCTCCCGTCTGTCCAGATTTGTCGATTTTACGCCAGATTTTGCTCCCTTTTATCCTTTTTTGATGTTTGAGTCATCATGGACAATGAACGACAAGGGTACAGAAGTCTTGAGATTACAAGGACCTCCATGGTGTGCTTTTAATTGTCTGATTTGGAATTTACGGTGAGAATTTTGACATGGGTAATTAGCCTCTTGAGGGCGTGTTCGAATGGTCCACACGACGAAGGGGGTTAAAATGTTAAGGGGCTAAAAGTGTAATAGAGAAAATGATAACGTCCCAATATAAACGTCCAAAACAACACTTTTAGCCTTCTAAAAGTAATCAAGCCTGATCATTAATCGGGCAAAAATACATTTACATGTACACGTACGCAGTCCTTTCCGTGCCGCTACCGCTGTACACACAGAGGAAATGACTTGGCTGCACTTCCCGACGGCTGTTTCATTACTTAACACTTAATTAATGTCAACCATGTCCTAAAATGTGGACATGGTTGACATTCATCAATGTTCATTAAGTGTTTAATGAAACAGCCGTCAGGAAGCGCAGCCAAGTAATTTCCTCTGTGCGTACAGCAGTAGCGGCACGGAAAGGACTGCATACGTTTATGTATTTTTGCCCGATTAATGATCAGGCTTGATACAGTCTGTCAGCATTTAGTCGCTGCGCAGTCCGAACACGGGCAGAACTGTATCTTATTTTTATGGAGGAGAGCGCCCTCCCACGTCCAGAATTATTAAAACAGTGACGAGAAAAGCTGTTGTTAAGTTTGCACGTAGGAGAACATTTCGGCTTCAAGAACGGTGTTGTAAGTATTATTTTTCAATCATTTTCCAATCTTGGACATCTCAAACCACTGCAGGACACAACTAGGAGGAAATTTTTGGGTGTGATTCTAATTTCGAGGCAAAATGACAACAAACAACTGTATGAAATGGGTGTTCACAGACTAACCGTAGCATAGCTAACACTGGGGGCACTAACCCTCAATTGACATGATTGAGCGACGCGGCGTCGTACGTCCCTCAATAAACCCTTTCACAGTTATTGATGCCATGTTGTTTACGGGGGAGATTGAACATGCGTTGCATGCTGTGTGCATGTGCGGATCGTAAACGAATGCATTAGTGGGTCACTCTGCGTTAGCTACGATCCACGCACGCACACAGCAACGCGTGTTCGAAGTGCCCTGTGAACAAGATGGCGTCGATAACCGTGAAAGGGTTTATTGAACGATGTCGCTGCCGATATGTACATGTACTGTCACGTGTCCTCATAAATATGTTAATGCGTCGCTTAACTCAGCGACGTCGCTCAATTCAGCGACGTCGCTCAATTCAGCGAAGCTTTCAAACTCAACTCGCCTGAAATTGTAACTTTCAACTTCAAGACAGAAGTGAGAATAATCTACATGATAGAATGTAAAATGCTGCAGTAGATCATTTAATAATGTTCCAAAGAATACATTTTCACAGTTCCCTACTTTAGCACGTTCATCATTTTCATCGCAAGTCCGATTACCCGCCGCTAATTAGCACAACACATCGGCGATCACTGGATTCAATCGGCACTCTATAATAAACCTTGACGTTCTCAATGCATTATATGGGCAGATGGGATTGGATGACAAAATTGCAATTGGTGGACGCCAACTCGGCAACCTTTTTACTTATTTTCACGAAAACCAAAAAAGTTCATGAATTAACCTCCTAACACTTTATCTTTGGTACATACCGGTACATTTATCAAACATACTGACAAACTACTTCCAAATACTGAAAGTATAGGCTTGTTTTTTACTGATAATATGCTTAAAAAGCCTATACTTTCAATAGAACCATTTTTTTCCCTATCAAAAACGTGGCTCCAAACGGAATCTTTAACTAAGTCTTTTTACAGGAAATTGCAATTTGTTGGTAAAATCAAAATCTCTACACATTCTACATACCGCCCTGGTCGTAATACTCTCAAAACTAGCGTACGCACCTTCGTTTTTATAAATTTGACAATCGAATTCACATCGCTCCAAGCAGAACCTGCAGTAGCCTCGCGTTTAAAAACTCTTCTGATAAATTTGCATAAAATCCTACAGTCCTGCCTCTGCACTATGGCGCTCACATATAACAGAGTCAAGCACCAGACTACCCAAATTGGGACCCAGCACGTACCATTTTTGGGCGAGAGTGGATTTGTTTTAGAGCGCCACCGTGCGGTCAGTGAAGGGAGGATTCACTTCACTCGTAAAGTTGCCATGCGGGTCGCTTTGACAAAAAGCCGTTTGGTGGTAATTTTGAGGGCCGCTGGGCTGTAGATCGTGTAGAGATTTTGATTTTACCCAAAAATTGCAATTTCCTGTAAAAATACTTGGTTAAAGATTTTGTTTGGAGCCACGTTTATGATAGGAAAAAAATTGTTCTATTGAAAGTATACCGGTAGGCTTTTTAAGCATACATGTATGTACATTGTACATGTATCATATAAAAACAAGTCTACATGTATACTTTCAGTATTTGGAAGTACTGACAAACATGTCCCGAAACAGAAATGTTGCAAATGCGAGAAATCTTTGGTGATTCCCTTTGTAGTGGGAAAGTCCGAGTACTACGCTCAGAACTTGGTATGCGCAATGCAACACATGCCGTATCGGCACGGCGCTGGTTGGATTGAGTGTGCTGCACTGCGAGTCCGTGTACGCGGACTCCTCTGCCACGAAGGGAATCCCCGATGATTTCTCGCATTTGCAACATTTCTGTTTCGGGACATGTTTGTCGGTATGTTTGATAGGGCCTACATGATATGTATGTGTACAGTATCATAGAAAAAGTGGTGGGAGGTTGATCTGTTGATTCTTGAACTCTTTTTGGTTTTTGTGAAAATTAGTAAAAAAAGCTGCAGAGTTGGCGTCTGCAATTTTGTCATTCAATCCCATAAATGTATTGAGAACGTCGATTTAAGGTTTATTCCCAAGGCAAAATTCAAAGGGTTATGATGTACATTGTAACATGGACATCTATTGGCTATGGGCTTGACAACAGACTAGTATTCAGCCAATCAGATGTTTTCTAACAAGTAAGGTACATGTAGGAGCGAATGTACTTCCAGATACTGAGAGTATAGGCTTGTTTCTTTACTGAAATTATATGACGCTGTAAAATTAGTGGCCTCACGTTATGAGATTATATGATTAAAAAGCCTATATTTTCAGTAGAACCATTTTTTCCCCTATCAAAAACAAGGCTGCAAACGTAATCTTTAACCAAGTCTTTTTACAGGAAATTGCAATTTTTGGGTAAAATCAAAATCTCTATACACTACATATCGCCATGGCCGTAATACTCTCAAAACGGCATACACACCTTCATTTTTCTGCAATCCACGAAATCAACTCCAAAATGGTGAAACGCTATCGTGCAAGCTTGGTCACGTGTCAGTGTCACAAAGTGTTTTTTTTTTTAATAGAGGGACTAGGGAAAGTCTACTTGCCATTTAGGCATAGCAACCATGGTCATAGTCTTGGGGTGGTTTAAGGTTGAGTTGGCATGGTCTTTTGAAATGTTACAGTATGTCTTTGCGGCGCTGGAATTTTAAATCTAGTTTCTGGGTCATGAGGTCCAGTTTTGTGACGCAGTTAAAATTTGAAATTTTTCTTCTCTTTTTTTCATCAGTCGAGTCAGGTTGAAGTTAGAAATGTATTTTTAAAATTTTGTTCTGTCCGTCATCGTGAATATTTTGTCACCTTGGGTCTCAGATTGTAATTTGTACAGTTTTTCTGAGAGATTTCAAGCAGTTTTCTGCGATTTGCCTTTTCGATGAGTTTTACGTCTTTTTCGGAGATAAATTTGTGGAAGTTGGACCCTGTGTAGAGGACACGGACAGATCACGTACCTACATGTACCTCGAAATTTAGAATTTCGTCAAGCATCGATATACAAACAAGACTGTAAGTGTTTGATATTTATTTTCTTTACATTATTTTTCATTGTTTCAACCGAAGTGTCTTTTGTATAGATTTTGCATTTTCATTAGAGAGAAATTAACGTGAAACGCAGTTAATTCTGGGCCAAGAGTAGATTGCCCCCTGGCACTTCAAAAAGTCAGAATATTTAAACAATGACAATTAAAAGGAGTACTGAAATTATAAATTATGATTGTAGATTTAAGTGAAGTACGTTTGGCACATTTTAATTGAATGAGTTCGTATAAATACGCGAGCTAATAGTGCCTTACTTGACGAGTTACCTAATTTGCAGAATTGCAAAAGCATAGTAGTTAATTAAACAACAGTTGTGACAGTCAAGTACATTGCATAACTTTGTAAATAATAAGTAATTAAGCAGCAGTTTTGATTGCTCAGTGCATATATACACGTAATTTATTACCAGATGACCATTTGAGGCAAGGCTATACTTTGTTCAGACTGGAAAGTTAGTCCGTGGATCTACAGTGCTCCTCGCCGGATGACTGAACGCACAAGAGTCTGATAATGGCGGAGGCAGCTAGTCACGCTGAATAGATGCCAGGCTGACACGCCCTGGTGACAACAAACGCGACCAAACGTCATGAACGTTACGGAAGGAACGCAACCAGTAATGAGCAAGACCCGAATAGAACGACAGTGGATTAAAGGTATCACGATCGCAGGTCACGTGAAATGCTCAAGACTGAACACATAAACCGGCTCATGAACTTTAATTTAGCCGTTTCGCATGCCAGTTTTGGCGCAACATAATAGTTAGTCGCCTAGAACTTCAATAATGACTGATTAAGAAATTTTGAGTTGTGACACGGATTTGCAGTAATAATACTGATCCAATGCCGAATTTCTTTGATAAGCATTGAGACCGAGTGCGCACACAGCTGAGAGTTGTGATTTTATGTATACATGTATGTGTAAATTATACTTTTTATGATACATGTACATGTATAACGTGTTTTCTATTGACGTTTACAGTGCGTTTTATTAAAGGAAAGGTATCGCCCTGTGAACTCTTTTGACTCATGGCAGTTTTGGGTAAGTTCCTAGATTCCCTATAGACTCTTCTGAATTCCGGGAATTCCTCTGACAGTCAAAGTGTTTGTCACTTTTAGGCGAAAGAGTGCGCTATAATCACAATGAATGGTGAAGATCGGGCGTAGGTGTGTTTGTTCGTTTCTGCCGTCTGGGCCCGTGTCGTGTGTGGCCCGTGTCAAGAACAGATAGCCCAAACTTCACCGTTCATTGTGATTGTAGCGCCCTCTTTTGCCTAAAAGTGACCAACACGCCGACACGTGACCAAGCTTGCACGATAGCGTTTCGCCATTTTGACACGACCGGGTTGTCCGTGGAGTTGATTTCGTGGATTGCAGAAAAATGAAGGTGTATGCCAGTTTTGAGAGTATTACGGCCAGGGCGGTATATATAACGGTACGTAGAACGTGTAGAGATTTTGATTTTACCCAAAAATTGAAATTTACTGTAAAAAGATCAGACTTGGTTAAAGATTTCGTTTGGAGCCACGTTTTTGATAGGAAAAAAAATGGTTCTACTGAAAGTATCTAGGGTTTTTAATCATATAGTTTCAGTAAAAAATAAACAAGCCTATACTTTAAGTATCTGGAAGAAGGAAGAATGTGTCTTGATCGAGCGGACGAAAGTGTCGCTCAATCTAGGGTTGGTCCCCTACTGGCTAAGGTACAGGTACATGTACATCTCCCAATAGACATCGGCGAAAATCTATTTCTTCTTAAAATGTGTGGTACTAACTCACTCCATTTTATCATCCTGCTGGATTCCTAAGTCGTCTGTCGTATCTCCAGTAGTCAATCATGCAGAAGGAAGCACATCCAAATGACATTTTCGCACACAATTTCTGCTAACAACCTGTACCCTGCAAAGAACTACCAATACATGTATTAGGTATGTGACAACATTTTTTAAATTTACTCTACATGTACAGTAAACTCCAGCTAAGTCGGCACTCTCGGGACCCGAAAATATGTGCCGACTTACGTGAATGCCGACATCTGCTGTAAGTCGTAATTTTGCTGACTTACATGAATGGCCTATGCATATGGTTCATTGCACCATGGAGGCTTCAATTTACCTTGGTTTAATCTCCTTGTTTTGGGGGTTGATGTACATAATAAAAAAAAAATTATGGACATGTAGCGTTGCGCATAAATACACGCGTGCGTCACTCAATATGAAGGCCTCCAAAATAGAAAGTGCGCATGCGTGCAGGCCTAGAGGGGGTGGTTAATTACTTTTCATTCTTTTCCAATCATGGACATCTAAAACCACTAGAGGACACAACCAGCTGGGAATGTTTGTGTGATTCCAATTTCGAGGCAAAATGACAACCAGCCACTACATCAAAAGGGTGTGTTCTGTCTCTAGGGTAACCTGTAGGGACAGAATCATTATGTCTACATGTACATGTACAACTGTAGTTTCGTCCAGTACGGAAGAAAATATCCGCAAAAGAAAGGTGAAAATGTTGGCGCTAAAACTCCACACACAGTCAATGGGTTTTTGCAACAGCACCGAGCACTGCCGCATTGCATTAAAGTTCTGCGACAGAGACTATCGTACCAACAAACTAGTCCTGAAAAAAAAACCGGGGCTGTTTTTGTCTAGACGTCAGCTCAAGCAGTCGGATATCACACGCGGCGCATGTCTCATTTCTTGCCCATGGCCACAACTAAGGCAAGCGCAATTTATACATACATGTACATGTATAAGAATGCCTTGAGAAGAAACTACACTTTGCCAAACTGCTGGGTGCTATTTGTGGGCGATTGACGAATGAGAAACTGTCATTTGTGCACGTGGCTTGCGACTTGACGGATGAATACTTCCCGAAACTTGGAAATTTTGTCATTTCTTCCTTCACTTCGAAATGTTTTTTTAATCTTTGCAAAAGTCGGGTCGCCCAATTTTGTTGAAACTTGCAGATGATAGATACATGTACATGTACATGTAATTAAGTAAATAAAAATATTCACCTACTCTGAAAAAATAATGAATTTTATGAGGGCAAAAAAGTCGGACATGGCAGAAGAAAATGTGCGGCTGGAAATGATCAGTTTCTAGAAATTGGGTCTAAATTCTAATGACATGTATGTGTTCTATGTCATAAAAGTAAACTAATCTGGTGACAAACAGTATATGTGTGTTACCAAAAAAACTGATTTTTTTAGGAGCATGTTAACTCAACGCTCCCACACATATCAAAATGAAAACGAGGCTGCGGCGTAAGTTGGTGAGCGTGAATTGCAATATTAACACATGTACTTGCAGTGTCTCTACTCGACAAAATGAAAAATGACTCGAGCGTGAAAAGTGTTAGGAAGTTCCCGTACCCCATATGGGTGCAGATCAACTCAACTTGAACCAACTCGACCGTTGTGTATACAATGTACGTATGTAGAAGGGTAAGGTCGTGAGCAGAAATTGTTTGCAGAAATGTCATTTGGATGTGCTTCCTTCTTCATGATTGACTACTGGAGATACGACACACGACTAAGGAATTTTGCTTTGCCTGGTGATCGGACATTTGCATATTGGACTCGCGTGACATACAGTACATGTATGCAAATGTGCGATCACCAGGCGAAGCAAAATGGCATCGGAAACGTGAACTGTGAGTTTTTTGCTCCAACTTTGTACATTCACACCGTCTCAAAGTGCTAGAATGATCTTGGGGAACTGTAGATTGCAGTAAAAAAAATGCATTTTTGGTCAGGTTTCTGGAACGAATCGTTTCCAAATTATGCGGGAAATTTAAAATTACACCATGATTACACTGTAGCAGTACTACATGTATTGCCTGGCTCGTTAGGCGAAAAGAAAAAACCAAAATCGTCAAAAAAGAGCCAACGACCCAGTTACTGGTTCTAAAAAACCCATAATATAAGCCGCCCGGTAAACAAAAAGGCATATATGACTGCCGTAAAAAGCCTCACCGGGCCGCGGACATTTCCTAATCCCTTGTACATGTACATGTAGTAAACAATTAGACAAAAAAACAAAACAACTTTAGCACAAAAATGTGCCATTGTCGCAATGCCCTCAAAATCATGAATATATATTTAACTACCGTCGGTGCCCTTCATTGAAACACATAATTAAAAATGTCAAAATTCCCACTTTTAGTGACACATTTCGGAAACAAAAATAGCCTTTCCACTTTAAAAATGCAACAAAACCGTACGCAATTTTTGCTATACCGCGCCAAGCTTTAGTGAACGTGGTACGTGGTCGTCCCATAGTGTTTAACTCTAGGGTCGTCCACAAAAAGTACACACAGTTCGACGAAAGTCCCTCGATCAACGGAAAATACCCATCGCTCGAAGAACTCTAGTCGATAGTTTACTGTAGTCGCTCAATAGAACTTCTCCCTGGTTTTCGTGTGCGAAATTGTACATACATGTATTTGGAGCGGGCTTCATTAGTATCCGTTAGGTTCGGTGTACAGCACGTGCGTACACTAGTGGTCGACTATGATGAAGTACATGTACCACATGTATACATGTACCGGCGTGTCAATTGAAGAATACGGCCAAAGACGAAGATGCACGAACATTAGCATGACGTTCACGATACATGTAACTATGGTCAATGCGCCTGCGTATCACAGAAAATGGCGGCCGCAGGCACCACATTTCTTAAAATACCTTATGTATAACTTTTGTCCTGAGACCTGTGAGAAGATAAAAACCATTGCAGCTCTGCATCCTGTACTCAATGACCTTAAACCAGAAAGTGTTTCAGACACACATGTATCTCGGTGCCATTTTGAAAAGCACCAGTGGACCACCAAATTTTCAGCAGGACCAGTAGAGTCTCTAATCTACCGGTACTGGTCCTTCTGACCAGCATGAAATTCAGGTTTATTTCGACCCCTGCTTTCTATTAATTTCCAGCCAACACAAGCCCAACAAACAAAAGTTTTCATCTTCAAAACTGTCACAGATGTACACTTGACACCATTTCAGGTACACCATTAGCGGCGTTTTGGGGGTGTTGACTTGGGGACTGTTAAGAATGAACGCCGGTATACAGTAAAAGTCTACGTTACACAGTTCGTACATTTAGGGATTGTGCAATTTAGAGCGGTCGTCACTAGTACGCACCCTGCTATTGGTCACCATAACAAGCACACACTATGAGCAAGTACATGTTCATTCTAACCCCATTGTTAGTAACAATGGTGTGTGCCCAATTTCCATTGTTAGATGTTCATAGTGACATGTCCCAGTAAATGGCAGCTATGCGATAGCAACACAGCGCATGCGGTACAGCCACAAGGCACTATACTGTTGCTAAATTGCATTTGACTGAATTTGGGGGAGAAAATGCTGACGATTGCGAATCTTGCCATTTCCCTTACAGAAATTTTTTGATCCAACACTGGGGCTGTGGGGCATGTCGTGAGAGATCGGAGAAAGAAATGAAGTTATCTGAAAATGTCTAAAGCGATCAGGAATTGTTTGTGGTAATCAGGAATTTTTACTGTGGATTAGGCATCGGGGAATGTTTCCATAAGTCAGTAAATGTTTTCACTGGTCCATCGGACCAACGTCTTTGACAGATCTAGTGGTCCTTTTGACCACAGGACCAGTGCTAATTTCGACCTGTGAGAAAGGTACATTGTAATGCCTTTTACGTGTACCCTGCTCAGCCCATATCGCATGTCACTTGTTGTTTTTAAAAAAATACTCGGGTTCCAAGTTACATGTACAATGTACATGGTCTTCCCCCAATCATCTTAAATTCACCTACCGGTACCGGTACATTGTATTTGTGTGGTAAAACAAATCAGTTGTTTCAATTTCAGACAAGGACACACCTCGCCTCCACAGAAACAAAATGCACACTAACGACTGACATCACTGATGTGACAGCCAGGTCAGCAAAAAACCATGGCGGAGCAGACAGGGCGAATTGCGAGTGGTGGCAGCTCTAGATGTGGGGAGAGTGCTAGTGGAGGCAGCAGAGGCCCTACTGGAGACCAAGGTTCATTTGCCGAGGTCACCGTCATCGACTCCCAGTTCCAGCACTTCAGCAGCTACATCGAGGTTATCCGTGTCTTCAAGTGCCGCCTCTGTACCTTCTGCAGCCCCTTAGAGCATGTCATCGCAAGCCACATGTCTGAGGTGCACTTCCCACGGCGATGCTTTCTCTGCAAGCAGTGCCTGTTTGTCTTTGAGGACCGCGCCCAGCTGGTGAGCCATCTAGACTCGGCCCATGGTACCAAGAGTATTACTGTCTGTTTTGGGGATGCGCCGTCTACTGCCAGTGGCTATTCATCGCCACCTACATGTACACTACGGATGATGATGACAGCGGAGGGAGAAGACGGGATTCAAGAGCAGATGATGGAGGAAACAGAGGCACTGAATGGACGGGTCACATCCAGCACCGGTAATCTGGCCAGTCTGACCAGCATGTTTCACAGAAGTCCTGCCCAACCTGATTGTGTGGTGAGTATACATACATGTACCATAGTATGTACAATGTATGTACATGATGTACCGTATACGTAATAAACTTGGCAAAATTATTCAAGTTGAAATATTTCAAATTAAAATTTAATAGAAAACAAACGAGTGCATGTTTGTACGGTACATGTATGTATCAAAAGGAACTAACAATACATGTATTCCTCTGCCACTACATGTACATGTATTGCATGGAATTATGGTGTGAACATCCATGCATGAATGACCTCATTAATTTAACAATGACAAATTGTGTGAAACAAAATTGCAAGAAATGATCAGAGCACTTCATTCAAATTTGGAGAAGTTTATCTGCCTCAAAGACTTGTTGAAACTCAAAACCAATCAACCACGAGGCTGCTTGAATTAATGCACTCTTTCAACAGAAATGAATGTTACTCTGAAAAAGAAAAAGAAATTATCCCTCTTTGATACAACATTGTTGCCACAAGTGTACATGTATGTATCACAAATTTGTGTTACAGATTTTGGTCTCTGTGTACATGTACATGTACATGTACCGGTACATGTACCCGGTATGGTATCATTGATTCAGGATATACAGTAGTGCTCGGTTACACATGAAAAAGTCGTGCAACGTACAACGTACATTTTTCAGGTGAAAACAATGCTACAGTATTACATGAATTTCATTTTTTCACCCTAAGGTTTCATTTTCTGTGGAATTGCCCATATGTTGAACTTGATTGCAAATTATAAGCTTCATTGCAGCAATCATCAAAAACCCTGCAAATGCACAGAATACTGTACCGGTATGTGCTTTGTATGGTATGAAAGATAACTGCTCCATTCTGTTTCGGACATTGTACCGGTACATGATGTAACATCTCACTTACCGGTACATGTACCGGTACATGTAGATCATCAAGTTCAGCAAACTTTGGAAAGGTTTCAAATTTGTTTGCTTTGTTTTTTGACAAAACCTGATTAGTACAGTTAGTGTCCCAGTACAGTTAGTGTCCCAAGTAATAATGGGAATAAACAATTTTTTACCTTAAAAGACCAACTTTTACTTGTTTTGGATGTTACATTAGATGTTATTAAACTAGACAAACCCATCAAAATAGTACTGTACATGTACAGTACAGCTGGAGTACATACAGTACATGAAATTATTTCAAATGTAAACATCTTCACTCAGAATTCAAGGTGTACATGTAGAACACAATTCTTATAAATGTATATGTAGTGAGGGGAGTAAATATTGCCAGCCACTTTTGTCTTGGAGAGATGTCTAATGTTGCAAAATTAATCAAGGAGAATTCGACAAGGTGTACAATCTTCACAGTGCACATCTCACAGTACAAAAAAGTTGACAAAATATGGATCAACTTCAAACTGATCTTTCAATTACATGTACATGTACTTACATGTACATGTATATCAAATCAAGCTCTAAATCCACTTATAACAATGGCTTTAAGAAATTGTTATGCAGGCATTGTGCAAACCAGATAATTAATAAAAACAGAGAGCTACATGTACATGTACCGTACCTGTACATGTACATGTATACATGTACATTGCACACGTATACATGTACATGTACGTATGTATTTAACTCAAAATGTAACTTTTTTTTCTCAAAATTTACAGGCAATGAACTACGTAGCACAGACTAAACATTGTAAATTGTGGGGTACCGTGGCCGAGTGGTTAGGGCCATCAACTCGCAAGCATGGGTGAAAACTTGGGGTTGCGGGTTCAAATCCGGCTGCGGTACCTGTGCCCTTAGGCAAGGCACTCAACCACACTTGCTCCATCCTTCGGAAGGGATGTAAAGCCGTTGGTCCAGTGTGTTAGGTAACGCACTCTAAAGATCCCAGAGCATTCTTTCGTGAAGAGCAAGGGGATTTCCCGGTGTCTCTAGTTCTGGCCATATCTAATTATAATTCTTCATGGGTTTCCTCACGCTTACGAGTTATTGAGGAATCCTTGGTATGAATACCAGAAAGAAATAATAATAATAATAATAATAATAAAATGCATTGACAAAACTGAAACATGTTATCTTTGAGCATTTCATCTTGGGATGATCACCAGAGTGTTTGGGTATCATTTCGCCATTATGCAATACACACATGTTCAAGTAATACCGTACATGTATGTATGTAAGTACCGGTATGTCAGTGAATGAAAATAATTTTAGAAATTTTGCAGCAACAAATGGTTTATATCCAGATGATTTATTAAATATTATTAAGAATATGATGAGGGAATGTGATTTGGCTTGCATTGGGGAGAACCAATGCTAATTACCGGTAGTGCTTGTTTTGCCTACATGTATGCCCGACGTACAGTACATGTACAGGTACATGTAGCTTTACTACATGAAGCACTGTATAATGTACTCATGGCTTCTCAAAACACTATTAGAAAAGCTTGCTTGGGCAGGACTGAAACTCACAACCTCCTGCATGCTACATTTACAAAATGTAGGCACTAAGGTAAATGTCTGAACCACTCAATTAACCCACAAAGATTTTCCCATCTTTTGAACTTTTCCAACGATAAAAATAAATGTGTGTGTTAACACTATTCTGCAACGTCTGAAACATGCTTACTATAACCCCAGAAAGTATTATTTATATACCTCAAAAATTCTGATGAGTAGAATAGTTGACACCGTTTTGGTTTTATTAAAACAGTCCAGCAATGCCATACCTCCTATACAGAATCTTAAACACTTTATTGTTACCAGTTTAGTATTGAAGAAAGCTTCAATTCACTTAGTAAAATTAGATTTTTGCATCATACATGCTTTTTACATTTGAAACTGAATAAAATAATTAAAATATTTTTTCTTGACCTGATAAAAAAATAAAATGACAAAAAATACTGATATAATGAAAAATAATGCAATAAAATTATGATTTTGTGTTAACAATAAGATTGTGTAATGTCCGAAACAAATTTTCTGTGCCAAGAAAAATTTGTTTGGTACGAATGACAAAATACAAATGTATATCAACATTACCAGTATATCTCATGATGATTGATTCACTTCAGATACATTGTACCCTCTACTTTGTTTCGGACTTTACAATTGTTAACGGAAAATTTGTTTTGCTGATATTACGGTATTGTAATCAGATACTGGATTAATTTATGCTGTGATAGGAAGCTGCCTTGAGATTCTTCCAAAATAAAATCGTAAATAGTTTTTGCCATATAACTATCTTATCCAGTGTCTTATCTGATACTTCTAAATTAATATTGTTTCGGAAGTTACAAAATTGTTTACGGAAAATGAGAACTTTTTCATTTGACAAAAAAAGTTTTAAACAACGTCACTACAATAACCTAATGTTACTTTATTTGTAGGCATTGAAATGGAGTAACCAATAAGTGTATTTTGACACCGATATTACCTGTACATTTAATTAAATTGTAGTCCCATTAAGTAAAATGGAGTGTATGATTGTTAACGGAAAATGTAACGTCCGAAACGCTATATTTTAAATTTAACCATTCCATCGTAATAGTCCAGATAACTCAGATTACTGTGCACTTTCTTGAAGTATGACTCATAGTCATTCATTATCAATTGGAAAGAGACAAATTGTTTTCCCCTTTATATATTTTTCAACCATAACAAAATGGTCACTAAAATTGTTAGTTAACACAATTCCGTTAACATTTGGGTGTTCAGCGTTACCTCACACACACAAACCAAAGTTGGGCAATTCTCGTTAAGCTATGTACATGTATGGGAGATCAATCTAGGTCCATGCTCCAAAAAAATATGAAAATAGATTTCCAGTTCTGTACCTGTACAAAACTGCAACCTCGGAGTGCTGTGACGGAGCGGTCTAGCGGATCGTACTCAAAACCTGGGTTAATTCCAAAGGTAGTGGGTTCGAATCCCAGTCCGGTCCGTCCATGGTGCGTGTACCCTTGAGCAAGGTACTTTGTCACGCATTGCTTCTCTCCACCCAGGAGCAAAATGGGTACCTGTGAGGGTAGCGAAAGTTGATGCGTTTGATTAGCCGTTGAGCGCCTAATAGGCAGCCGGGGCTGTATACTCCCCAGGGAGCTGAGAAGGATTAAAGGAACACACCGGCTTTGTTGGGCTATTTTGGGCTCGAAATAGACCCAGATACATTATTCTGAAGTGCCTTCGAGAGTAAATTAGAAATATCCTGAAAAGACGCCGTCAAATTTGGCCGTTTTTGAGCACTTTTGAAAAATTCAAGGTCACGTGACTTTTCGGAACCAAATTCTGGTTCCGAAAAGTCACGTGGTCTTGTGAGTTAGTTGTATTTCCAGCCGTATAAAAGTTTGTTACTGCAGAACTGCACCAAATTCAACTCTGATTTCCCCCCCAATATTTATAAGTACCGGTAATTGACAAAAGAGAGACTATTTATACAGGTATGAAACGAAGTTAAACATAAGTATGAAAATTCGAACATAATTGTTTGTTTCGAGAGTCGGGAGAACGGGAGCGAGCGCGTGCTACGGCAGGCTACCGTGGAGTGTAGGATATTTGCCCCGCGCAGCACGGCAAATAGCCTGAGTGCACACACACACGGGCGTGTTGCTCCGGTGTACATGTACATGTACGTTCGTGAAAAAAAAACATGATGCCAACTCCTCAAAAGAAAACGGACGATTTCCAATGGGCCACGCACGCGCTTGCAACGACCCACCTGTACCTCAAGAGATGAACACATTCAAAACAAATGCATGCAACTGTCATGGTCGTTAATTACTGACGCTGATGCGATAGATTTGCGTGTAAAGTGATTGATAAAAGCAAGTGAATCATGTTAGGTAAATTTACACCTCTTTTTGGAATGACTTGGCTGTACTTTGACTGTGTTTTAGAGGGAAAAATTCATTATTTTTGTCGGGGAGGCCGATTTTTTTGTCCGGGCGCTAACGGTACCTGTGATGATTTTGTCCGGGCGGCACGCCCAGACAAAACCGGCAGTGGAGATCACTGCTGTAGAATTTTGAATAATATTTACTGTAAGGGGCGAGGTCAAAATAGAAACGGTCTGTATACCGGGAAACAGTACATGTACATAAACGATACACCATTGCACAGTTTTCAGTGAACAAGCAAACGATTCAACTTGTCTGGCCAGAAGATAGATAATTGGCAACGTTCAACCTGGCCCACAGTCGCTGAACAATAGAGAGCTTATCGGATTAAGGGCCATTGTGTGACTACTCCTGGCTGACTCGCTGCCACTGTTTATCACGTTACCGCCCAAACCAGGGTGTTTAACCACAACCAATTCATGCGCCCGGCTGGAGGGTCGGAAGGCTCCCTTTGAAGTTGTCGGCCAGTAGCAGCCTTTTGTTCCCTTTATGCAGGTGGCTATAAATGTAGTTGTAAACCTGTCAATCATCGACCAACCCAGCAAGTTGGAAACAGTTCCCTTCTAACCGGCACACGGTTTTCAGTCAAGAGAGAAACGATTTGAAGAAGGATTAACTCAAATCCTTTACCGGTATACATGGTATACAGACCGTTTCTATTTTGACCTCACGTCTAAATAAATGTATTTATTTTATTGCAAGTGTTTTTTCCCCACTGGAAACATTTCCTATTTGTTTTTGAAAAAAAAAAATTCCCCATGTTATTCTACATTTGCTGGGACAGTAATGCTTTCTTTTTGATTGTGCTATGCAGGAGCAAACTACTATGGAATCCTGTGTTGTTCAGAACGAGGGTGGAAGAGCCAGTGAGCCGCCATCTGCCTCCACAATTGCTCGACAGCAGCAGTCCCGTAGCAGCTCTTGCCACCCAAGTAGTACCAACCAGGTTTACAGTAGTCCAGACATCAATGACTGTGAGGCACGCAACTCAAGGCATGAACAACCAGAAGGACCAAGAAATTATCAGGAGCCACCAGCAGCAGCATCTCATTCATTGGCCTCGGACCTCCAGGTGAGTGTTGGAAGTCGGTCATACATCAAGACAGAGCCCATCAGTCCAGTCAGAAGTTCACTTTCCAAGCAAGGACAGCGAGCCAGGCCTTACTTAGGGAGAAGTCGTCATGACCCAAGATCCTACATGCGAAGATGGTCTCTAACAGAGAATTCAATGAATGAGGACAACACAGTCAGCATACCAGAAAGAATGAGCCGCTCTTTTGACACACCGGGCTCTGATCACTTGTTACCATATTGCACAGTAGAGAGAGAAAAGACAAATTCTAAGGAAGACGGGGGTGAAAAGATTCACCACTCGACACATGTAAGTAAGGAAGGTGAGAATGTATCTGGGTGCAAAGAGGGGGGTTTAGCAATTAGTCAGTCATTTAAGGAATCTAGTGACACAGAAGCTAAAGAGAAGTCAGTTGAAAAGAGTAAATCACTGGATACTGGTAAAGGCACAGAGAAAGGAATTTTGCTGGGAGTGAGTAGATCTTATCATAGTGGTCGGTCTGTTGATGGTAGGCCACCACGTTTGGTTAGACAGAGTGTTGTGCAGGAGAGCCCCAGAAATTCACCCCAGTTAGAAGTTTTGTCAGAAGAGAACACAACATCGGGGGAGCAGAAAGAGGTGCTTGCAGTGACTACTCCTTGCGGTCCAGCAGAAACCATGGAAAGGGAGAATTTTGCTCGGAGCCTTCCTGGCAGCTTTGAAAAAGTCCCTGGAGATGTTTTTGTCCACCAAAATTCCAGTGCCAATTTCAGACCCACCCTGAGGGATCTTGTTAGCAGCAGAATAGAGCGTAGAGATAGACCTGTTCCACTGTCAACATCAGATAATTTGTGTAGTCCCATTCATAACACAAGCTTACCCGCAAGTAGAGCCAATGCGGCTTTGTTTCAGTCTGGAAGGATACGGAGCTACAGCGTCAGTGAGGGAGACTCCCAGGGCAAAGGCACTCATCTCTCAAAATTGACTGATGCTGAGATAAACACTGCAGCCACAGAGAGAGACCATCCTTCCAGTATGCAGCCTAGAATGCCACCAGGTAACCCTCACATGTCTCACACTCTTAACCATCCCTATCCGGGCTTAGTCTACCAACCGTATTCCATTGAGGGTGAGCCTAAGCACATGAGATACTACAGTCAGGGTCCAAGAATGGCCGGCCCTTCTGCTATGGATGGTGCACCACACCCACTGCAGATGAGACAAGAGAATGGCCAGTTTCCTCCACAGAATCAACCAACTGAAGATTCTTTTCTCTACCGGTACCTACGTAACAATGGTGGGCATAAGTACAGGCGTAATTCTATTAGTGGTAGTAATTTAGCAAGTGGCGAGGCTCAGTCGGCATGTTTGGTACCTGCACATGGCCCACCTCGTGGAATGGTCCCCCATGTTGAAGGACCAGAGATGATTGGAATTGACAGGCAGCAAGGATTGCCATTGCCTCCTAGACACCATCTTGAACATCCCTTCCCACGGCAAGGATCTTTTCCGGCACATTTGACTCCTTATGCTATGATGTGGAAAGACCAGGTCTCACCAAATGCTTCTGACCAAAGACAAGGGCCTGAATATGGAGGTTCCCTTGAAAAAGATGCTCCAGCTAGAGGTGAGGTGCTCAATAGTCCGAACGGAGTTGTTTTGATTGATGGCAAATTAGTGCGAGCAAAGCAGGGAGAAGGGGGCGAGTCTAATCAAGATTTAGCCAAAGACATAACCAGGCAGGTCCAACAGGCAATGGGAGTCACTCAGGCTCTATACACGCCAGGTGATAGACATCTAATGTCATGGGCAGAAGGCAATGAATGCCCCAACTCATCACCAGATGACGTTGTGGATGGGGAAGGCCTTGGGCACAGACGCAGCCGAAAGTCCACTTTCAACATCTACAGGGAAATTCCTGAACGCAAGAGAAAGCTGGACCATGACGAGGAAGAAAAGATCAAGCACAGCTACAATGCAGATGGAAGCTTTGATTATTTCACTCTGACTGGCTGGAAGGCATACAAATGTGATATGTGCAAAAAGCGCCGCTTCAAAACGGCCTCAGAGCTTCAAGAGCATAAACAACGTAAACATGGACTTCAGAGGAACCACAGTAGTCAAGGCAGCCTGAATGGGCTTCCAGAGGCAGCCTCAGCCCTGACTGTCGCAGATGGGATCGAGGCAAATGATTCACCCGCTTCTGGCTGAAGGAATTTTGAGCTTGGTGTTGCAATTTTTACACCAGGATGCGATGCTACTATTCTGTGGTGTTGATTGTCCATGTACATGTAGAGGAAGTGTTGCTGGTTTTTGAGGCAATTGCCCTACACATACGTACATTTGTACATGTACCGGTACGTGTCCTCCAGTTTTTGGAGATTTTGGACGAGATCATCACAACAGTCTTGACTTTTTGTCATTAGGCATTTTGCAGATACTAGCCTTATAGATGCCGGTGCTTTGTATTCACACCAATTGTGGTCACTATACAAAAAGTAAACTTTACAGCGAATGGTTTGAGTATTTGGAAGAGTGACTATCAAGTGTTTGTTACGAGAAAGGTCATGATAGAGACCTATTGATTGTTGATACATGTACCGGTACATGTATGTGCAAGTGTTGTGTTGTATGTAAATGTGCTTCCTTGAACGACAATGCTACTTTGTAAATCCACATCTCGAATTAAGGTGATACCCAGCATCAAACTTTATTTGTACTCTAAGTCTTAGTTTTGGTCCGATACATGTACAGTATGTACATGCAAGTGGATTATTAGCATTGATGAAATGGAATGTGTGATTAAATACTGGTGCACTACCAGTTCGTACATTTTGTTATTGCTAAAATTAATGTGTGAAATTACATAGTCATGTACATGTACATTAAAGCATACAAATGTACAATAGACTGTGTTAAGTCTCGCGGCGGGTCGCACTTCCGGGGACCAGTCAGGGAAAGGCAGTGGAGTTTTAACGTTTCGACGATCTTCCTTGAATTATCACTTTACTGTACGGTGTTTGTAAACGCCCAGACGCCAATAAATGGAAAAAGCACCTAAACATTTATTGATTAAATAAATAAAATGAAGAAATTGTTGTCCGAGTTTGTCACAAACAAATAAAAATGTTTGACCTTTTCATTCCGGTTTGCCAAGTACATATTCGCGCCAACTACACGGCGCCAAAATATTTGCGCCACTTGCGGACTACTAGCGATGCGCTGTCATGGCTATGTGGTTTTTCTATGGCTGTAGGCTTACCAGTTTATCTCAGAGACGGAAATAAAAGGTTTAATTTAAAATGTTGTGAACTTTTTACTCAATTAACCTTTCGCACAGGTGATAAATGGGATTTAAAGATTTTTTACAGTGGATCCCGAATCAGTAGGTGATCTAAAACTGCTAATTTTGATGTGGTGTGAAAATGGTATCGAAAAAACGGTCGCTGCATGTGTTAAAACTTGTATCTGAGGTCCCCAGAAGTGGAAGAGTCTCGTGGAGTCCTGCATGCTCTCGAGGTCAACTTACACAGTCTATAGTCAGGACTGAACAAAGTATTTTGAATGTACACTTGCGAGTGCTGCAATGTGTACAGTTCATACACATCAGGGTTTTTACATTGTTTGCCAAAACTTTTTTACAGTTTGCTACACTGTCCATACCAAGTTACATACATTTGTGTACACATGTACATATGTATATTGTGCATACATTACATGTACCTTAATCTACAGTATGTAGTAAAAATGCCTTGATAAACAGTGCTTCTCGAACATTGGTGAAAGGTACCTGTATGTAGTTTTACCAAAAACTAAGTGTACGTGCACCGGGTATGATTTTCTTGTCGTGGGATTATTTCTAGCAAAGGGGAGTTGTGTGTGACTTATTACATGTACATGTACATACATGTAAATTTGCATCACTTACATTACATTGTATGCCTACAAATGTATAAGTTGGAGTTTGTTTTGATGAAGCTTGATGAAAAGATTTGTCGATAGTACATGTACAGCAGCTGTGGAATTTTGCATACTGTTTGTACAACATGTACTGGACATGGTGACATGAACATGGTGTTTTTACAATGCATTGTTGGATTTCTTGTGGAACATGCATGTGATGAGGTGGTGTCAGTTATGGGAAAACTCATTCCAATTTCTTTGCATAAATCGCATACCGGTACATGTACATACATATGTACACATGTACATGTACATGTACCACATGCACTGTACATGTAGTCGATCCTTGCATGTCTTTCTGGAATTACATACATGTACATGTACAATGTATACTACATGTATGTACAAGTATGGCTGCTTTTGGCTTTAAATGAAATTTAAAAGTTTCATATGCACTCACTGACAACTGCTTGGAATGTTTTTTACTTTTAAATTTAGTCATTGGTCCAGCCGGCCGGCATTGGTCAGGGATGTTTTGGTGAAATTCAACATCCAGCAAACATTTGGTGACACGTACCGTACATTGTACATACATGTATACACATATTATTGTACATGTACGGTACATGTACGGTACGTGTACATGTGTACATTCTTCGAGATATAGAAATTTGTAACATTAAAATGTTTTTACATACATGTATGTATCAGTAGTCTTTTCTTACATTTGAATGAGTGAATGGACTCAATCAAATCTTCATTTGTTTGTTACACTCAGGATAATCCACTGAATTTGTATAATATGACAGCCTTTTTAAAAATCCAATTGTGTATTGATTAATATACATGTACATTCTGGGCTGGGCCTAGTTTGTACGTATGCATGTACCGGTAGGCAGATTTTTGTATTAATTTACAAAATTCCACACGATATTGGCATACAAAGTGTGTGGATTTGTTTTTCTGACTGCATCCGCGGTATGGAGCAGTGGAGCGTGTGGTGTACAAAACCAACAAATTTGTAATTAGTGCTTCCTAATAAAAAAAGGACATCTGGATGAGATTTCCAGGAGACTATTGTGAGGTGGCCAATCTGCTTCTTTGACCAAATACATTTCCTTTACCGTGTGGTATCCCATGGGTAAATCCATTTCTTTACGAGCACTGTCAAATTCTGTACATTTTCATACTTCGACTAAAGGACGCTATGGCAAATCACAGACTGAAAAATTAAGTTGAGAGATGCATCATATTTTATAGGTCAGTAATGTGTACATGTATAACAGCTTATGGCAAGGCTGAAAGCAGCGGAATTGTTAGTGTTGATGCACACAGTCTTGAAAAGAAAGAAAAAAGTAGTATGGAGAGAATTGAGTAAAATGATGCACTGAGAACCACAGAATACCAAAAAGAACTTTCTGACTAGGTTAATTGTGTGGTTTTAAATGCGTCGTTTTACTCTAATTTCCCTTTATGCTTTTTTTCATAAAGTGGTACTCGTCAAATTTACGCGTGAAATGGTTCAGTGTAAATCAACCCTTGATATAGCCACTGGGGGAGATAATCCTGCACTGACACATATCCACACACACACACACACAAAGTTTAAACAAAATTTGGGCCATAAAACTTTATGAAATTCAATGCCCGAGTTGGAAGTACATGTAGGGCCCATTACCGTAAAAACTGATTTATTAAAAACTTGGGTTGAAAAGTATTGTAGACAAAATGTTTTCATTTGTTCAAACGATACGCGGTATGGAAATAAATTGTTACCTACATGTACATGCATGTAAACTGATGAAGCTTCCATGGCAACAGTAAAGGTCTTAAGAGCTGGATTTGAGCTCTTCTGACATTGCAAGTGGTGGGGGGGGGGGGGGGGGGGGGGGGGGGGAGTTATACAAAGCCATCCCATAGATACCCAAAACACTCCTCAAGACAATACTATAGTCTTTTATCGTAATTTGGCATTGGTAAACCTCACAATTAGTCTCTCGAGAAGTCTGGATGCCTCCGAAATGTACAGGTAGACTTTTGTATAAATAGTACGATACTCGGATCCTACTGATAAAAACGATTTTATAATCCATTGTGATTGAAAAAATTTGTAAGCCTTAATTGTGACTTTGGCACAATGTTTATAAGAGAGTTGATTTTGTACTTGTAACTTTTTAAATGAAGTGTATAGGGCCAGGCGCCCAGATATATACAGTAATACTTAAAATGTGCATTTTCATTTTTTTTTTCGTAAAAAATATTGAAACAATTAATTTTCCTTTTATTACAAAAGTAATTCACCAAAAAAATGTGTAATTTTTCTGCTTGGCCAAGAATTTTGCTGGCCTTTATTGTTAAGCTAAAGCAGGAAGAACACATTTTACACGTACACATATATTGAAATCGCCTTTTATATTTGTGAGCAGAAATTAAAAGTACACACATTTCGCTCATCGGTGTACACACAATGTATACATACAGGGACAACGTACATTTATCTTTCTGTGTGCATGTATGGGTGATTTGCGTGTACATGAATGTATTATGCAGCTGAATTTCTGAAGATTGGATTGCTAATTTGATATTTCTAGAGGCCCTGCGCCAAATGTAATTCCTACGTGTACCATTGTGTACACTTTACAAAAGGCTGATTTTTATTGCTTGAAAATTTCTTATGTGTATGGACATGTATGTATAAAGGAGAGGAAACATGCACCAAATAGGACCAACATAATTTGTCTATCCATGTTAATGATGGAAAGCGTGATTTATTTTCTTTGGTATTAACATGTGTAACGCAAACTGTCACTGTGTAGTACAAACATGTACAAGGGACCGAGCTATGCGAGCCTCCATCCAGGGACTGAACATGCATGTCTCCAGACAACCTTTTCACCATTCATTCACAAACAAACAAAAAACCACATGCATGGGTTTTCAGGTTTTCTGAAGTATTACTGCCTCTATGTGGCTGAAATTTCTACAAGGCAGTGTATTGTTCTCGACATACATGTAGGCTTTTAATCACGAGTGAAAATAATGCCGTTATTAACTGTTTACCAATCATGTACTGTATACTATATTTAACCAAAATCAGGGGACGACTGAAATGTATGTGTATATTTACAGCTCTGTGCAGCATTCGATAGACACTTCGGTTCTTATCTCAAGCACATGTTGTTTGCTTTCGTCTTCCAGAAGACGTGTGGCTCGCAGGGGAAAATGTCTGGGCTTTTAAAAATGTTCAAATACCAGTACGTACCCTTAACATCGGTGTGAGGATGGATACTGGAGTATACATGTGTATGCTGCAAGATATGAGACCGAGTGACTCCACCACCACCCGCTCCCACCCCCCCCCCCCCCCCCCACCTCCCCACCACCCTCCCCCCTCCGCCCCCCCCCCCCCTCCCCCACCTCCCCACCCCCTCCCCCTCCGCCCCCCCCTTCCCCACCCCGCTCCCACCACCCCTTTACCTCAACACACTCCTCCCTTTTGTTAACGTACATGTATGACAGTGTTTTTACACCCTCTTTTGTTACCCTCCCACAATTCCCTTTGTCAAAACTCTCCCCATAGGTAAAGCACTGGTCAAACCTTGTGGGGTACTAAGTAGACAAATACCGACGTGGGGTACCTTTGTTCGCCTTTATTCCCCTTTGTTCCTTGTGGGGTGCCATTCTCCTGGGTACCCCATAAGTGTGTTAAAACAGATTCACACACACACGCACCTCCAGCCCCCCCCCCCCCCCCCCCCCCCCCCCCCAACAGAATAAAATAAAATAAAAACCTGAAAGAAAATTCCTTTGACGTTTTACACACAATAGGGGAACAATGGAAGGGGAATCACTCGGTCTCATATCTTGCACCAAATGTACTGGAAAGTGCACATTTAGCGAATTGACGAAATAAAGAAGCAGCTAGAGAGAACTAATTTGTCTGTTTGCAAGACTGACGTAGCAATGGTTCTGTATCGTGAATACATATATATTTAAAAAGTGTATTTTTGTGTAATGAAGGTCAAAATTTGAACAAAAGTAAATTGCCTTGCCCGTCCTTGCAACATGTCCGCTGCAAGTTACTGTCGAGAAAGCATTTTAGGAATTGAGAACAGAATGATGCATTGCTAAAAATAGATCGCAGGATTGGAAGACTGTTATGCCATTATCTACATGTGTGATTGGAGACAGTACTTCATCTACATTCCGAGAGAAAAAAATCAAGAAATTGTCCAAAGCCACCGTCCTGTTTAGACTTGATGCATACTGCATGGAAAGGGGCCATCGTATCACGCAGTCAGGAGGGTATTTTCGTTCACGTGAAGGCGCCCTTCCCTAATAAACTGTGTATACACATCCATATCAATTCATCTTCAATTATCGTTTTCTTGTAAAGAAATCGGGCGAAACCATTTCATAGACTAGTTGGAAACAGTTTTATCTTCCATTTGAGTAATGCTTTGTCGGTCAAATGGTTAATTAAAATGTTGCGACGAATCCTGTGTATTATCTTCAAAACAATTCCTGCCTTAATATCATTAAGGAGTTTGGTAGTACAGTCATGCAGTCAAATTAAAAACACGAGGCTATATGGGTTAAACCACAGACGAGAATGGAATTTGGAGGTTTTTTTAGCTATCTAAAGGCAAGAAACATCTTGTTTTTCTTTATTTTGTTTTTATGGCAGTTGAAGATGACTCCTGCTCGCCATTTTTTTCTTTTGCCACTTGAGTATAAACATAAGCATTTCAGCAAGGTGTTGAAAATATTTTTACTGTATCTATATATTGATTAAGAAAATGAAATATTTTATATTTTATTGAGATTTTTGATGGATTTTTATTGTGCATTTGTGAGGACATACCATATATTGTCAATATTGTATGGTCCATCACGTAAATCAGATTTAATTTGTACAACATTGTAAGGCATTTGCTGCCAAGAATATTGAAATCACGACAAAAAAATGCCGATTAAAATGGCTCTTTTGACTTGACATTCGTTTTTCTGAGCTTTATTATTTTTCCTTTTATTTATTTATTTATTTATTATAATATTTTGTGTACTGCAGGCTTGGTGAGTTAATGTCCCCACCCTACACAAAGCAACACCATAATTAGACAGCTTAAATGTACATTAATAGTGTATTAAAAGTGTATTTGCGTTTCTCTCAAAACCAACAATTTTGGGTATGACGTCACGCACTGGCCGAGGCCAGCTGGAAAAAAATGGCGTCCTATAGGACGCCATTTTTTATACGCAAGCAACAGCACCGAGAGTTTGATCTTGGAAGTTCAGAAATATTCACAGTTATATGACATGAGTTTGGAAGCTTACAAAAATGCTGTTAAAAAAACAAGACATCTGGGAGGCTGTTGGTGTGAGAGTGGACATGCCAGGTAAAAAAATAACAAGGATTTGGGATCATTTGCAGTACCACATCATGCCTCGCTTTGTACGTGTAGTAACGTTGCACGTGCACAGTCGTACCGTACTACATGTACATAGGCCTATGCCCTTTTCTGAAGGATTTCATGAACACAAATTCTTCGCCTTTTCTTTTCTTTGGCACGTAACCTTCTCGCCAATATCAGAAGTAACAGAGCTTCGTCAACGCACCGGCGATTTTTCACGTGGGACGCCATTGTTTCATGGGAGTAATTTGCATATACCGCACGGGTTCCGCGCTCTGTATGAACGGGTAATACCGCGCGGCAAACCGCTTTCCGTTGCCGCTTTCCGTTACCGCTCTTCAGTGTGAGTAGGTATCTAGCATGGAACGGTACGTAAGCGAACGTTATGACCTATAATATAACGTATCGCCGAACAAAAGGGCAGTTGATGACGTGATGAACAATACCCGTGCCATGCACATGAAAAAAACATTTTGTCGGCGTTCCACTGAGAGTCCCATTCAATGGCTATCGGATTATTAAAGACTCTGAGTGACAGGCGATCTACCCCTGCACATTTTCCGCGTGTGCTTTAGGGCGTTTCACACTGCACTGTTTTCTTTCGTCAGACGTACGTAAAATTGTTCATACGTCAAAATGACGGATGACAGAAGGGTTGATCCTAGTCGAATGTTCATCCATCCCGTCTGTTGTTCGTACAATAGCGCGATCAAAATAATATTAATCACAGCATGATTTTCTAAAGCGGTTCGTTTGAGAAAATCCTGTGGTGGATTATTTGTGGTTGAAAGAAGAATGAAACAATGCTGGGTGAATTTCCATGCGGTCGGACGTACGCGTCTAGTGTGAGCCGCTGTTAAAAACGTACAGATCGCGGCAGTGTCTGGAAGAAATTCAACTTATCCGTGTTGACGTGTGGCCGGCTATACGCGACGGCCGGATATGCAACGACGTATACGTCCGACGGACGAAAACATTGCAGTGGTTATATACTGAGGGCTCCGGAAGGCGGTCGTGTTAAAAGCGTATATTAATTACGTGGGTTTAAAACAAACCCAACATACATTATCCCTGACGCAAGCCAAATCAATTATTATTACTCGCGTGGATTTGCCTTATCGACGCAGGTACAGATTTAAAAATAATAAAAATATTTCACATGTTTAATCCACGTTTTTAAAACTGCCGCCTTCTGGAGCCCTTATTGTAATTTTGCAATTACAATAAGCGGCAACGTCATAGGCCTTTTTGTTCAGCACGTCACAGGCCTTTTTGTTGGGCAATACGTCATGTTATAAGTCATAACGTTCGCTTATACGTACCGTACTACCGTTCCATACTACCTAAGCGAATGTTATGACCTATAATATGACGTATGGCCTTATCACCGAACAAAAAAGCCCTATGGGACGTGCTGAACAATGCCCGGGTCATGCACATAAAACCCTTTTTATGTGCATGACGCGGGCATTTTTGAGCACGTCCCATCAGGCTTTTTTTGTTCGGTGATTAGGCCTATACGTCATATTATAGGTCGTAACGTTCGCTTAGGTAGTACGGTACGTAAGCGAACGTTATGACTTATAACATGACGTATCGCCCAACAAAAAGGCCTGTGACGTACGTGCTGAACATTACCTGTACATCATGTATGTATGTATTAGAGCACTGACGTTGCCGCTTATTGGTGATTGCAAAATACATTGTTTGGCAATGCTTTACTGAGGGATCCGGAAGGCGGCAGTTTTAAAAGCGTAGATTAAACATGTGAAATGTGTCATTTTAAATCTGTACCTCCGTCGATAAGGCAAATGCCTAATTAGCTCCTTTATATAATCGAAATTTGAAGAATTTATATAATTATTTATTTATGTTATTTTAAAAACCAAATCCACGTGAGTAATAATAATTGATTTGGCTTGCGTCGGGGAGAATGTATGTTAATTGGAGTTTGTTTTAAATCCACGTGTTTAATATACGCTTTTAACACGATCGCCTCAGTATAGAGCGGGTTCCTCACTGCACTATTTTCGTCCGTCAGATGTATACGTCGTCACATCCACTGCCCGTTTTGTACGTTTTCCACAGTGGCTCACACTAGACGCGTACGTCCGATCGACCGCATGGTCGGCGTTCTATCCATCTTTCAGCCACTAAAACAAAGAATCCAGTGCACCACAGGACTTTCTCAAACGAACTGCTTTAGAAAATCATGCTGTGATGAATATATTTTGGTCGCGCTTTTGTGCGAACAACAGACGCGACGGATGAAAATTCGACAGAGAAGTAGACCTAGGATCAACCCTTCCGTCATCCGTCAACTTGACGTACATGAAAATGTTTAAGCACGTCTGACGGAAGAAAACATGCAGTGTAATGTGAACCGCCCTAAAGCACACGCGGAAAATGTGCGCGGGGTAGATCGCCTGTCACTCAGCGTCTTTAATAATCCGATAGCCATTGAATGGGACTCTCAGTGGAACGCCGACAAAAGGTTTTTCTATGTGCATGGCACGGGTATTGTTTAGCACGTCACCTGCCCTTTTGTTCGGCGATACGTCATATTTAGGTCATAACGTTCGCTTACGTACCGTTCCATGCTAGATACCTAGTAGGCCTTAAGGCGGCGAAAATGGCCCTGCAATAATTGTGCAAACTAGCGATGCAGATATTTCGTCCCCACATTTCAACCATAATGCACCGCGGTAAACATTGCGTGACGTCATTATGTCATAGGTCTATTGAATATTGGGTGAAAGGTGGTTTTTGGGATATTTTATTTGTACATAAAATTTAATTTTTTTTTAAAAGGTCAAAAAACATGATTTCGTTAAAGTTGCACTGTCCGTGTTTGGGTAAAAAGATTAAAAAATTAATTTGAATAAGCGAACGAATTTAGGAAGCTTACGTGTCTCTGTAACGAAAAATATAAATAACTTGGGCGCGAGGTCAAAATAGAAACGTATACCGGGAAACGGTACATAAACGATACACCGTTGCACGGTTTTTAGTGAACAAGCAAACATTCAACTTGTCTGGCCAAACATAGATAATTGGCAATGTTCAACCCGGCCCACGTTCGCTGAACAATAGAGAGCTTATCGGAACGATTACGGGCCATTGTGTGACTACTGGCCCGAACAAGGGTGTTTAACCACAACCCATTCATGCCCCGGGGTACGCCGGCTGCGTAATTTATTTTTTTACACCACTGCGAGGGGAAAATGAGGGGTTTTGTACCTTCTTAGCGTCTTGAGAGGAGACTACATAATAGGTTAGGGTTCAGGGTTGGTTATTTTAAAGGAATTTAGGGTTTGGTTAGAAGTGAGCTCGACTTGTAATCATAAGGTCCCTGGTTCGAATCTCAGTCATGTTTGGGATTTTTCGAAATTTATCTGTTTCTTTTTTTTCTCTAATAGTAAGAGTAAGAGTTGTGACTATTTCCAAGATTGTCACTTGAGAAGTATCAGTCATTGGAAACTTAGACTCTATTCGGGTTGAAAAATTGGGGTGTACCCCTCGCTGCGGTGTAAAAAAAAAAAACACGCCGCCCGGCTGAAGGGTCCTAGACGGGTCCTGTTTTTAATCGACTGGAATTAATCTCTGCCGAATTTTAACGTTCTCGGTATGCCAAATGAAAGCTGATAACTTTTTCTATTCTAGAAAAATAGCAATTTAATTAAAACAAAAATTTGACGCTCAAATCGGATAGTCATCTTTAAGTCGAAACCGAATATATGTACTTCGAAACTCTATACCCAGCACGATATGTGGCAAAGGGACTCTCTTCCAATCCATCTTGACAACATCAACACGCAGACGGCATTGAATTAGCCTGGATTAGTGTGACACTAAAGCGCACCTAGGCGACTTCAACATCAATTGAATGTGGAATCATCACTTATGCTTCACCTTAGAGAGATTACTGATTCCATCGGACTTCACCGTCAAACAATGATTCAACTACAGGTTCTACTATTGACCTTGTCTTTACAAACCGACCAGATAAATTCATCTCCATTGAAACGACATCCAACCCCGTAAGCAGTGACCACCATGCTGTGCACTTCAGCTTCTCGGGCACCAAAGCCCCACCACATCCTCGCATTATCCGGACCTTCTTGCAGTACAGGAGAGCCGACTTTGACATTCTGGATGCTGCAACTCGTGACTGCATACCACGAAAAAAGCACCGCCGCAAAACGTCCCCATGCATCACGCATGAACTTAAAAAGCTCATGCGTCAAAAACACAAACTGTTCTCTAAAGCCAAATCTTCTGGTTTAAATGCAGCGTGGCAAAGATTATAAACACATCCGAAACAAGGTGAAGAACATGACAAAATCTGCATACTGGGAACATGTCAACAAGCTTTTCACAGTCGCAGATAATAAACGCAGTTGTTGGTGCTTTGTTCGTGAACAAAGAAAATCTCAGTGCCCAGCAGCCTTCCAGACACCTCATAAACTCCTCCACAAACCTGTCGACATCTGCCAAGCCTTCAACGAATAATTCACTTCCGTCCATTCTCCTTCAACACCGCCTCCGGATAGTCCACTGCAGTGCTCACTTCCTATCCCTGAAATTCCCCCAATCAGAATCAGTCCTGGATGGCTGCAGAAAACTCTTTTTTCAATTCAATTCAATTCAATTACTTTATCACCCTCAACAGGGAAATTCCGTTTGGCCTTTTACACAAACATAACACATTAAATATAAAAACACAGATACGCAATACACTTACACTAAAAATAATACAATTAAATTGCAAGAGTATCGAGAAATTCCGTAGTAAACCTCATCTCCTTAGTTGTGTATTAAAATGCGGATAGCTGTGGGAACAAATGTACATGTATTTGCATACCTCATGGTAGCCTTTTGTTAAGGCTGTGCTTTACAAGCGACAGTATAGCGCCCTCAAAGTGCTCGCGCCATCGATGCGCCGGTATAGCGCCCTCTTCCTGGTGAGCTGTAAGCACAGCCTTTTCGCATTTATCTGAATTGTTAACTTTTTCTTTATATTTCGGGTGATTTCACCCGTAAAACATGATCGCTGATTGGCTACCGGTGATGTCATCATTGTCTCAAAATATTAAGTCGATAACAAAAGTATGCCTCATCGATACGCAATACGGTCGAGGTGGTATTAAACGGTCGAGTTGACGGTAGGACAGAAATTGGATTTTAAAAATTGCCATATCCGTATAAATGTGCCTAAACCTAGAGCTGAGAGGCGGACGCCAAGTCGGCAAATTCTGCAAAGGGGAAAAATCTTCAGGGATTCCGTTCATGGCGAGGGATCAGTCCGTGTAAAGTCCCCGTACGTGTAGCACACTCTCCCCCAACCGCGCCGTGGCTATACGGCGCGTGTTGCATTGCGAGCTAGCGGGGAGCGCGTACTCGGACTTTCCATTACAAAGGGAATCCCCGATGATTTCTCACATTTGCACCATTTCTGTTTCGGGACATGTTTGTCAGTATGTTTGATATGTATCAAAGAAAACGTGGCGAGAGGTTAATTCTTGAACTCTTTTTAGTTTTCGTAAAAATTAGTAAAAATGTTGCCGAGTTGGCGTCCGCCTCATCGTACGTGCACACTTTATTGTATAATTTATAGTATAACATGTTGAAGGCGTTACAGAGTTGTGGCCATTTAAATGGCCGAAAAAGGGATTTTTTGGTCCATTTGCTCAATTACAATCATGGTAGAAGTACTGCCATACTTTGGATGTTTACAATAGTAAACAATTTTAATCAGTATATTTACTGCATGAATTGTTAATACATGTATATTTCCCTTTTTTTTGAGTCAACAGAGTCATATTCACTGGCACAAAGCGTATCTGAGTTCTGAGGTTTGTATCAGGTATATTGAGGTAAGCTGTTTACAAGAGTGGTTGCCATGGAAACGTGAGTCATTACTTGTTTGCAGAATTGACTGTAATGGGGACTAATCATACATTTTCAGTTCTGTGAACTAATGGAAAAGTAGTGTGTTCAGTTAAAATTTAAATGAAACTGTGATTAAATTTAATGAGTTAATTTTGTATACCAATTTTCTAGTAAAGTATTACATGTACTTCACTAGAAAATTGGTAAACACTTATTTATTTCAATAACTCATTAAATAAAACCATTTCATTCAAATTAAACAAAGTTGTAAACTAATTTAAACTGCTATCTCTTGGGATACTATCTAACATCCAGTCTAACATCTCGGACTCCTTCCATTTTCAAGATGACTTCAGGGTGGAATGGTTGCCATGAAAACGGACATGAAGTTTATGTTTCAAAACAGCCCGTTTACTATATTTCGTGGCATAAAAAGGCTGGGATATTGCTATTTTCTATATTTTACAGTACATTGTCTATTTCTGGTTGATATTTAGATGTCACAACTAAACTGTCTGGAAGATCAGTATTGTATTTTTGAAGTTGTCATGGAAACTGAAAAATATAGTAATTACGCAATTGCTAGTAGTAGTACTTGTAACATGCGTTTTTAATTTTATACACATTACATGTAGTATACGAGAAAAAACTTCTTGTCAAGACTGTCTTGACCAAAATGAATGTAGGCCTAGTTTATTTGATTTTTTGGTTTATACAATCCATATCTGACCACCAAAAGTTTATCTTGCTAAACCATGTAAAATTGCAAGTTGGATGACAAACAAAAATGCAAATTAGTGGGAGAACTGTAAGTTTTTGAAAAAAAAATTGACTTGTCCGACAGGTTTTGTACATAGATAATTTTGTTCAATATTCTTGATTTTAAAAAATGCAATTCCTACTCATCATTTTACAAGTTTGCATGAAAGCTATATAAACCGGCAAACCAAAAGAAAACATCGACATTTAAAAAAAAAAGCCGTTTTCTCAACTGAAACGCTTAAAAAATGCATGCCGCGCCACCGTATGACCAAACGCCGTGCGCGGACGGCCAACAGTCCATGTAGAGCTAGCTGGACACGCACTGAAATAGCGGCGAGTCACGTAGACAGTAGGGCCTACTACTAACACTACAGTAGCCGACCGCATGACGGTGGGCTATATGTACGTACGGTCATATCCCGCTCAAATGCGCTATCACTATACCAGTCTGTGTTTCAAATCCAACATTCCAAGGGTATTTATACCCTGAAATTTCTAAAAATGGACGCTAGTTTCTTGTATATGCGATAGAAACCGTGGAAATGGCAGCGGGGAAAATGCAATATTTTTCGTTATTTTTTCCTTCCTTGCTCTATGTTTTTTTCGAACACGAAACATTTGCGATGGAAATGTATGTAAATATTCATATTCTAAAATCATCCAAGCCATCGATTCCAATAATTATTTTCGTTAAATTCCAGTTGTGACCTAAAGTAAAAAAAAAACCGAGTTGACTTCAGTTGAACGCACGGTCGAGTTGGTAACGGTGGAGTTGGTTCGAGTTGACTTGCGCCAATGTGACAATACGAGAGGGCGGTGCTACCTCCGGATTTCTATGGCGACACGCTTGATTGACATAAACACTTTGCACAAGCATTATGCGATATGCGCAAAGACGGGGTTTCGGAAAAAATACACCAGCCACTATAGACTTGACCAAGTCCGACTTCGAATAATTTGTAATGTTGGCGCAAGAGGGCGCGCTACTGAGAAAAGGCGCAAAAGGCACAAAGCCGTTTTACAGAAACAAACAAAACCCCGTCTTTGCCAAAGACTAACCTCATGGTCCTAATTTTCCTCTGCAGAATACGTACTTCGTGAACTGACAGTGAAATTTTGCATACAGTGGGTGGGTAACATCGGACAAAATTGCTTTAGTTTTATGAAGCACAAGTGACCTAGGTCCACACCAATTATTTTATTCGCCTGTTTAACAATCCTATTCAGTTTTGACCGATCTAAGCCTCGTGTGCTTCCAAAAACACAAATAAGACAATAGGTAATAATACTTTGCAATGCCGACTTATAAAACAATAGTAGAATAGTTTTATCAATATGAAATGAGTTCAGTTTCCTCAAAAAGTAGAGTCGCTGCTGTAACTTATTGCACTTTGATTTACAACATTTATCAAACAGCAACTGGTTGTCAATTTCAATTCCTAAGTACTGCAGTTACCCTCTCAATAGGTTCACCTTTAATCTTTAGGGCTGGTATGCACGTTGTGTTCTTGCGAAAATCAAAGACCATCCCTTTGTTTTCTTTGTATTTAATTTCCAGGTAATTTTCCCCACACCAGTGGACAAATCTTCTGTTAAAAAAAATCCATCTTTTCCTTTTCTGCAAACAAATGACCAACCAGCGCAGCATCATCTGCATATTGAATGATGCTACGATCGTCAGTATTCACAGTCCTACAGCCATTTGTGTATAATGTGTACAAAACCGGGGAAAGTACACGGCCTTGTGGAGCCCCTGTACTAATATAACGATTGGCTGAGTAGATGGAATTAAACCTGACCCTTTGCCCCCTATTTGTCAAAAAAATATTTATCCAAAGAATAACATTGGGGTTAACCTTGAGGTCCATCATTTTTTGCACCATCAGGTGTGGCTGAATTGTGTTAAAGGCACTCGCAAAGTCTACGAAGAGGACTCTAGCCCCTGCTTTTTCCAGGTTCTCACAGATACCGTTGATAAATGTGAGAATAGCATCGTCTGTACTACTCCGTGGTCGGTACGCAAACTGGTTACTATCCAAATAATCTTGGACGTCAGCCATTAATCTACCTAAAATTATTATTTCTGTTGAGGAGAATGGACGAGAAGTGTAGATTCTTAAAAATAATGGGCGAGGCGGAGCCGAGCCCATTATTTTCAAGAATCTGCACCTTCGAGTCTATTCTCTGACTTAATCCATTCCACCGCCCCGGAACAAAAAAAACGCACCAGCAAGCCATTCTGTCGATATGGATGCAATGCACGGCGTTTGGTTTAATGTAAGAATAAAATCACTCATACGAACATGATGCATTATGGTGCTCATCAACACATGCAGTCATTTCGTCCGTGGCGTGTCGACTCGTTATTTTCTCTTAAAATCCTTTGTGTTAAGAATCTACAGTTTGAGTACATTCTTAACAATAATCTACAGTTTGAGTATATTCTTTAAAATTCTAAAAAAAAATAAAAAAAAAAGATTCGTCAGAAAAATGTACAGTTTCAACAATAGTGTGACGTCACAAAAATGGATTAAAGACATTTCATGGGTACAGATGTAGAGCCACTGGACGAAGGTCGATCATTACTTTTGGGTGAGCATGCTTCGTAATTGGAACAATCACTGATTTTTCCATAATTCAGGAATTATTGCCTTATTCACCGATTCCTGAAATAATGACCGAAACGGTGATGCTAGCTGCTCAGCACAGGCCTTTAATACCTTGCAGCTGATTATATCAGGCCCGTGTGATTTTCGTTGGTTTAATCGTTTAAAAAGTGCATGAACTTCGCTTTCCTTAATATAAACACCTTCGTCCTGAGGCAATGCACGCACAGCATTTACAACACGATCTTGTTCCAACTTAAAATGACTCCGCATAAAGCACCAGGTCCTGTGATATACCCAGCACGATATGTGGCAGAGGGACTCCCCCTAACGCCCCTATACATCAACACACTCTTCCCTTTTGTTAACGTACCAATCGCCCCCTAAAAACTGAAAGAAATTCCTTGGAAATTCCTTGGATGTTTGAGACGCAATAGGGGAACAATGGTAGGGGCGAGTTCGTTTACCACATATCGTGCTGCATATGGGTCCTGATGGCATCTCACCAACACTGTCTTCTTCGCGCAACAGCATCTTCACTGGCCCCACCCTTGTCACGAGTTTTGAATTCTTCTCTGGCAAATGGCATTCTACCCGCAGATTGGAAGCTTTCTCAAATCACCCCTGTGTATCAATCTGGGAAACGCTCAGACATTAAAAACTATCGCCCTGTTGCTTTAACATCAGTCATTTGCAAAGTCTTGGAAAGGGCTGTTGCCAACAACATCAATGAGCACATCTCCTCGTTTTGACTCGCCAACCCCAAACAGCATGGATTCACCTCGGGTAAATCTTGTGTAACCCAGCTTACCAATGCCATTCATGACTGGGCATCCATCCTTGACGCACCACGCCCACCTCGTATAGACATCATTTTCTTGGACTTCAGCAAAGCCTTTGACATTATGCCTCACCGTACCTAAAGAGTGAAAAACACCAAGTGTACTCAGTCACTCAAAATAAATTGGCGATTTCGCCGATGGATACCAAGCGATACGTTCTACCTAATGGCATCGACACATTAGCCTACGGACACTATTTGGTGTCTGGAGGAACTACCTGAAGCTCCTGTCGAACGAACGACCTCTTCGGCGCCGGATCGTCCAAGTAATATAAAATGGGTTGTCCGTGAACGTGGATGTACTCTTTGATGGTAAACGTTTTCAGACTCCAAACGGGATCTGTCGCTCTTTTTCTCTCACATCCTTCGGACTCACCGGGGTGATACAGATATCTGACCGTGTCCTTACCGATTTTCAGCGGGGTCTCTTTGATACCCGGTGATGAGGGAAATTGCTCGACCAGTTTTAATTTGATAGCGTCGACCGGTCTCTTTTTTATTAATCTGGTTTCTTTTCTATTCATCTCTTGAATTACGTCCGGTAGTGTCTTCACCCACTCGGTATTTCTAGAACCCGGGTCGAGCATTTCTTCCGAGTACTGATGCCCAAATAAAACTTCGGCCAACGATCTGTTGAACCTTTCGACGATTCCTTGCGCCCGATGTAAACCGGGTATTCCACGTTGTACGATCGTGCCGTATTTATCCATCAGTGAGCTTAACTTCTCTACCGGGTTCTACTTTAATCAACTTTGGCCAAGTCAACGGCGATCTCTTGTAAATCTTGGTAATAGCGTCTGCTACCTGGTCAGCCGTTTAGACCGTGAGTGGTTCCGCTTCTTTATGTCTACTAGCCACGTCTACCACCGTCAACGCGTATTTATAAGTTTTAAATCTGACCTTGTCGTAAGGTAAAAACAATAGGTCGGCCTGATGTATATTATTTGGCGCTCCATATAGTGAATTCGTAGAAGTCGGTCTCGGTATATACGCCACATGGCCTGCTTGCGTAACCAATTTTTTCGCCTCTGCTTCACTCGTCTTTGCTTTTTTAGCTAAATTGTTTACCGCTCCTTCACCTTTCCAGTAGCCTCTCGGTCCGTAGTAAAACTTGGTATATTTCTTATCGGTCATTTTATTAATTAAATTATATTTGTAAATCAAATATGTCAATAAACCCAGACCGCCAACCAAGAATACAATTTCACCGTTTTTGACGTGTTCTGGCTTGGTATAAACGTCTGACAACTTAGGCTCGTGTTGTAAACCAACGGGCATTTCCTTTTCCTCACCGGTAACCCGATTGTATTCGTACAGCGCTTCGTCTACGTCGTTAAAAGCATTTTTTTTTAGAGTGAGCTTCTTTTTTAAGCCGGTCGTTCAAATAATCCAAGTATTTCAAACGATTTCGTTCAAATTGTTGTCTAGCGGCGGTAACCTTTTCTTTAGAAAATATGAAATTAGATCCGGTGAACGCTAGAGCGGATAAATACGCTCTTTGGCTAGACTTCAGAACTACCGACGACAACTCGGCGCGAGGAAGCGGTAGGCGCATCGGGTCGCACGGTGGGGGTATCCAAATCGAATTAACGTCGGCAGACGACACGGAGGGCCAATTAAAGTGTTATGTCTTCCTGATTATGGACTCTCAATTGCAGATTAAAGACGGACGATATTTCGCAATATTAAAGATGAGGCTACCTAAAGAACCCCACTGCGCGTTAATATGTGGAAGAACGAAATCGGGTAAGACCAAATTTATATTATATTTATTGTCGGGCGTATATAAAGACCACGTTGAATACGTAGTTATATTGTGTACGACAATCTATAAAAACAAGACGTACATGTACTACGAATACGCCTGGATAACGACCGACGAACGCGTCATCATGCTCTGTGATTTGGATAAAATAGATTTAAACCGGGCTCTAAGTATTTATATAAATATCTTGAGAGGCTTTCACACGCTGTTTATCATAGACGACTGCAGCTCTCGACAAGATCTCAGGTACCGTAAGAGTCTGATGGACACCCAAAACTTCGAGTTGTCCAATTTAGCTATAAGCGGTAGGCACGACAATCACTCTTGCTGGTTGCTGACTCAAAAGTACAACAGCGCACTAAAGGACTTTAGAGAACAGACCGGATGGATTGCCATGTTTTATTGCAAGGACGAGGGGTCGTTTACGCAGTGTATGAAGGAAAATAAAGGGGTTCCGAGAGAAGAAATCGAAGACTTGAGTACAAGTTGAAAAACGTCAAATACGTAAAATTGATATTGAAGACGGATCCTCCGGTAACTTACGACGTATTGTAAATAATTACGTTTGGTATTACAAATAATTACGTTTTTCATTGTAATTAATTATGCAATTAAATGTAAATGATGGACAATTCCGACGCAATAACGTTAGTGTACCGAATACTTGTACTTACGTTGTTATCGACAATAGCCTTGGAGCTTTGGTGGTTTATTAGATACTTTTATTACGCAGAAAAGTTATATAATAAAATAAAGAGTATACTTAAAGCAAGATGGAATTAGAAAGTATACTGCAAGACTCTGGTCAAACAAAAGATTTAAAATCTGGTAAATCTAAAGCGTACCTAGGTAAGGAATACACTCAGAAAGACTTGGAAGAAATGAACGAAGAAGGTCTCGCCAAATTAAATCAATTGTACGAGACCAAGATCGGCGCTGAGATTGTAAAAAGATTCGGCATGCCGTTGATATACGCATTTACCAAAGCGGTAAAATTAGTTTTACCCAAAATCGGATTAGGTAAGTTTAGGTTAAAAATAGACGACGAGTCAAAACTGCACGTCGAACTAGAGACTAATCCCGCGGTAAACTCGGGCATCAGTAAAATGTTGAGTAGAGTATACGTAAGTTGCGGTCATCTGATAGGTCTGTTGACGGCGATTTTAATTACCGCTAATCACGTTGAAGTAGTTGAAGAAGAAACTAGTACGAGCTGCAGTTGAAGATGAATTGCAATTGGAAGAAAAAATTGATTAATTAAATTATTAGAGTTGTATTATAATAAAATGGAAGAAACCAAGCCGGTGCAAGAAGTCAAACCGGACCCTCCATCCAAAACTGTCACTACGACCAAACAAAAAAATCCCAAGCGGGTAGAACTGGGTAAGAAGCTCGCGGCTCATAATAAAAATATTAAAGAGCAAAACGCCAAATTGCGCGAGACCGCTGAAGAAATGAAAGCCATTGAGGCGCCTGAAGATAAAAGCGCCACCGCGTGGTACGTTGTTGGAGCTCTAGGAGCGCTGTATCTAGTTAAACAATATTTTAATAAATCAGTCGCAACTGAGGATCCAAAACCTAAAAGTATACCCAGACCGATCGTAACAAATTATGTTCAAGATATGGAATAAAAACGATAAAATAAATAAATATTATAATCAATAATTATCAATAAAGAATAGATCAAAAGACGATAGCAAACACGATTTATCACGCCGGAGTATTGTCGATAGGTTACGCAATGTTGAGTAAAAGGTTGTTTAGCATGAAGCCCGTACACTTGGGCAGGGTAGACGCGATGGACACGGTTAAACTAACGGGATTGGTGACTTCGGCCACGTTCACTAAAATTTTGTTAGTAACGCAGGGCATACTACCACCCAACATAGTGAGTTCCGTTTAAAACTTTTTATTTTAATTTAACTAAATTAGTAATATTAAAGAGGAAGAATCGCTCTTGACGAAAATCCAGCATTTCGGATTTTTTCGATAGTCCAAACATCCCTCTTGCCGACGTGGAATTTTATTATTTTGTAATTGTCGGTTTTAAGTGGATAAATTGCAAGCAAAAGTGCGCTTTTCGAAAATGAGATTTTCGCGATTTCTGAAACGTCATTAGGTATTCATGATATGCGCGTGACCCCGTGACGCAATCCTGAGAAAGAGAAGTCAGCACGATTGTTAGCTCCATACGTTTACACGCAAACAACTTGGAAAACCGTCTCTGTTAGATGGTGTTTTTTGAAGAATTTTGTTGGTCCAAAAAGCCAGAGATATGCCCAGTAGCTGCGTGGTTGTATGTTTTACCAGACACTATGAAAAAAAAGAGCAGAAAGATTTTCTTTTTTATTACCAAGAGAGAGAAAAATGAGTCGCTCATTCTAACTTGTACCGGCCGATGTTCAAACACGTGGGAACTACGCCCGCAGGGAACCGTTCCATGCTGTACACAGACCGCTGTGAATGCCGTTCGTTCCGTGACAAAACCACCCGTCGCAATGCACCAGTATTTACTTTAAAAGAGCTTCACTGTGAGCCATAATTTCACCGTTTTTTCACAAAACAGGTAATAGTAGATTGTTGTCATATTACATGAAGTGTTTTTCACGTTTGTATTTTGAATTACAAGGACAAAACAGGCATGATAAACATTCACTTCGTGTATTTTCCATTCAATACTGCACAGGCCGTTTTGTATGTTTCTCAGGATGACGTCAAAACCCTGTTGATAAACAAACCAAGTGACCTCGAGCGTTTCAGAATTTCGGGTGAAGAGGGTCGGAACTTCTTTGCGTTTTAAGCAAAAGCCTGTCGATTTTTTGTGGAAAACAAGTTGTGATGGTGTTGTAGACACATACACCTCCATGATAAACAGGAAAACCTACAAAATGTGGACGGGGGGATACTATCTGTTTAATAAATAAGAATGGCCGAACCGGGTGGATTTACACAGATGGAAGACCTAGGGGCAGTCAGACCAGAAGATGCAGACTTTATGAGTATTGAAGTAATCCGGTGTGTCATTTTGGTTCATTTTGATGGACAGGATTTTAAGATATGACCATGTGAAAAATTATCAGTTTCTTTTTGAGCCCAGTTTATATGACCTTACTGTCACCATTTCTCAAATATTTGGTGAGTAAACCATAATTTTACCCCATAAATTTCTTTAACAAATCCGAATCACAAATAAATTCACCATAAATTATTCTTTTAAATGATTTCATCAGTCCGAAATGTGCGAGCGACACATAAATGGCAATTCAGAGCACTTTAGCGGAGAATGGCATGCATATTAAAGAAAGGTAATCCTGAAATGGCTGCAACACTCGGTAATTACACATGGCGCATCACACACCGCATCTGAAAACCAGAATAGACTATACTAAAGTGACGTCAGCTGCCATGGTAATTGGGTCTAAACTTTCGCTGGTAATCTGAAACTCCCATAGGTAAAGCGCAGGGAAACAGTTCACTGGTTTTAGTGTAGACCCAGTAACCTTGGTAACACACAAAGGGTAACGTTTTCACTTTAGTCTATTAGGGCCTACTGACCACGATTAGAACTAGAAGTTGTCCACTCCATCCATGGTGCATTCTCTATACCATAGGCTTGCCAACGGGTATGGATCTTGAAGATTCCAAAGCTATTATCAGATAAATCTGATGATTTCAGGCAAAATTGACCCCTGGTTGAACCAAAACACGCCAATTTCAGTCTCATTGGAAAGCCTATACCAAACAATGAAGTCATAAGCGTTTCTTGAAGAAACTTGATCTCAAAACCCACTAATCATTGAAGGGTGGGGTTGAATTGATTTTTCTAATGTTTTATAATCATATGCTGATGATAAATGTGAAAGGACTCCACTGTGTGACATTTCTTTAGGTCACAGTGCCCCAGATACGCATTTATAGTAAACATTGCTTAAAACAGCTATTATTTTGACCTGTAGGCCAAATGCCCCCCATGGGCGACTTAAGAATACCCTTTTCATATGCCCCAAGGTGTACTACAACAGAAAATAAACATAAGAGCTGTGCACTTTTTTCGCCATTAAACAGCCCAACCCCGTGGTCTAAAGGGCAAACTGTGAATTCACACTCAAACATCTACAACAAGAAACAGTCGTCAATATCCCATATGCTTCGTTCAGTTACAGAGTTGTTTCTGGACATCAATAAGTGTAGTTTGTCACTGTTTGAATCGTCATTATAGTAGGTTTGACAAATTTGACTTTAAGCACGAACAAGATCACGTGATGAATACTGTTCAAAATACTATTGTTGGAAGTAGTGTGGCTGCCATTACTGAGTATGAAGTTCGTAATCTGTTCAGGAAATTAAACCCATTTAAGGCCAATGGTCCAGATTTTATAATTTCAAAATTGCCTAAGGTTTGTGCTGACCAACTAGCAAGTAATTTCAAATTTTTTTGGACAGCGGCTGTGTTCCAGCACTATTAAAGAATTCGACAATCATTTCTAAGAAACCCAAACCTGTTGAGATGAATGATTTGAGACCAGAAGCTCTGACGTCAGTTCCTATGAAGTGTCTGGAGAAATTAATTTTAAGTCGACTTCTTCCAGAAGTTGAGCAGTCTTTGGATGGGCGTCAATTTGCTTATCGTTCCAACAGGTCCACGGAAGATGCTGTGTTGGTGTTGCTGAATGGTATTTATGAGCACTTCGAGAAGACCGGTACATATGTTAAGAATATTTTTCTTGACTTCTCGAGTGCTTTTAATACCATTCAGCCACGTGTTCTGATCAACAAAATTCTCAATTCGAACATCTTATTGAATAGGGGACAATGTGTCAGACTAAATTCAGTAATTTCCCCGATTGTGTATACAGTACATACACTGTTCTGTTTAGTCTGTATACAAATGAATGCACAACTCAATCTCCACATCTTGACATCATAAAGTATGCTGACGATACTGCTCTGGTGGGTTTCTTAAATGGCAAGGCTCTCGTGACATTTTTCGGGATAAAGTATATACATGTATCTAACTTTGTCCATTGGTGTGATGATAATGTTTTGGAACTCGATGTAAAAAAAAAAACGAAAGAGATGATCATTGACTTTCAAAAAAGAGTACTGTCAGTCCACCAGTCGGTATCAAAGGTGAAGTTGTTGAAAGGGTTCAAGCTTACGAGTATCTGGGAATTGAAATTGATGATCAATTGAAAATTGACTTGTGTGCGAAATCTAAGCTTAGTAGGTTGCAAAAAGGTTTGTTCTTTTTGCGGAAGTTAAAATCATTTAGAGTTGATTGCACAATATTGTTTTATAAATCAGTTTTACAGAGTATTCCTACTTTTTATTTAATTTGTGTGTTTGGTAACATGAGATCTAGAGACCAAACTAAACTGACGTCTGTGGTCAAACAAGCCAGTAAGGTTATTGGTCAGAACAGAAATTCCCAGATCAGTTGTTCAAATCTTTGGTGTGCAGTAAACTTCAGCGTATTCTTGCCGATAGTTCTCATCACTTGTTAATAAGTTCCAATGGAGTGTTGGAGGCAACCGCCTCCTGCAACGTAAGATTAGCACACAGAGATATACATGTAGCACTTTCTTTGTGCCAGCCGCTATTGACCAGTTGCGTGGTAGATTTGCATAAGTCCTAGAGTCCCGCCTTCGCGCTATAGCGCTCGCGTACGAGTGAGCCAAGCACCAGACTATCTGGCAAATCAGGACGTTTCTAGGTGGTGCAAGCTGGTACATAGTAACTGGTGCGAAAGTCTGTGCGGTACCTGGAAAACCTCGCACATTACTCTATGCAATTTTAAGCTGGACCATCCAGAATTGCATGTTGAAATGAACATGTTGGAACTGAATTTTGGTCAGCTGACAACAGCAGGGAGCACGCTACTGCGCATGCGCAGTTAGACCACATGTAGCGTATGAACGAATTCTTTCTGGCGACATATAACAGGTTTAGTGAAGTGTATGTATGTGGCTTCGAGCACGTGCAAGTGCATGATACTGCGTGCTCTGGCCAGTACAGTTAACTGCTGTTCGCTGTATTGTTTCGAGCACTCGGGGTGATCACGCAAGTGTTGTCCTATAGCAGATGTGCATTCGGGCTGTGTGGCAGCTCTGCGAGTGTTCTTGCAGACACGCGACGGCTGTTTGCGGGAAGCAGACAAGTTGCTGCGGATGGAGGATGGAACATGCTGTTCAATTCGATCCGCCAGTCGTTGAGACGTACGTCATACGTACCGAGCTTCACATCGGCACCGAAACTCATAAATAACATTGTTAAGTTGTGTGGTAGGTATACGTCTTTACGGACTGCCGGAAGTAACTTGTGCGCAGTGAATATTACACGTGGCTGAACGGTGTAGTAGGCGCGCGTCACAGCTTTCGTCACTTGTTGTTCGAAAGTTCGTGAAACTTTTCTTCTCCACGGGACTTTAAGATACACGGGACATTTGTTCGGTCCGTGAAGTCGTCTGTGGTATACATGTTTGCTTATTACTGATTCGGGATAGCCGTTTTCGCGCAGGATTGACTTGATATGGTTTATTTCGTCGTGTAGCTTACACGGGGAACAGATGTTCGCTGCTCTTGACACCAGTACTTTGATCAAGCCTATTTTGTACAGAGTAACACTAAATGAGTCCCATCGGGTGTATATCCTGTGAACGTAGGTTTCCGGTATAAGTGGTAAAGCCGGTGTGTGTTTTCTCAACCAGAACGTCTAGGTACGGAAGAGAGCCAGATTGCCCCATCTCGTTGGTGAATTTGAGTGCGGGATGGAGACCGTTTAGCCTATATGTTGCAATCGAATCGAACACAGTAAAGGTGTCGTCAACATAACGGTGGTACACGAGTGGCGTACATTTCACGGGTAAATCAGTAAAAGCCTGCTTTTCCTGGTAGCCAATGAACATGTTTGCCAAAATCGGACCTTGTGGTGACCCCATAGCCACGCCGTCCGTTTGTGTGTGCGTGTTGTCATTAAAACTGAATTCAACTCCCTTTTATTCGTGGATCTATTCATGAGCTCGATAAAGGCGGATTCAGGCAATGAGTGTGCTTCAAGAGTGCTGTGGAATAACTCTTGTGTGCAGATCTGAACTGTTTCGTCAAGGGGAACGTTTGTGAAAAGACTATTTGTAATTTTAATAAGCGTAGTAATGTTTTAATAAGCGTATAGTAGTGTGGTGTTTGATTATAATGTGTATTTGTATGTATATAAAATCGTGCAGAGGCCACTGAAGTTCCCTTTGATGTGACAATAATGTTTAATGAAATGAAAATAAAAATGAAACGAAAGGATAATGAAATACATGTACAGGGTGGATACAAAAAACACGAAACCGAGATATTATTGCTAATTGTGATATCATCTATGGATGAATCCCCTCTTTAAAATGACACCCTGATCATGTCATTGTGTTTTCGGCTGACTGAGCAATGATCAACATTATGCAAGGGTCTTGTTTGGGATTTGCGCCACTTTCATCAATGGCGTCCTGTGGCCTAAACTATAGCATAGTCTTTTTGGGCGATCAAGTATACATTGGCAAACCCCAATACGCCTCTGAAGATCGCAAGAAAGTTGATGTCGTCTCATAATTATGTAGGGGTACCACAGGACAATTTTGTCTATGGCTGATGTGCTGCAACAGGGCCTGCTGAATTGCATCGACCAGTTCCCGTTCGCCCAGTCCTTCGACTCAACAAAACATCGCTGCATTCTCATGTAGGCCTGAATGTGTTCTGTTTATGTTCCCCCCTCAACATTTCATCAGATATCTCATAAGAGATATCTCCCTTTGTATAATAGGGTATATGATAGGATTGACAATTAGAGATGTATATAGAAACACGAGAAATATATAATGACCTCTATAGTGAATGGGTTGTCACGGATTTACCCCCCGCCCCCTTATAAAAGTAAGACCTCTCTTCACGATAGGCCATCAGTGTAGCTAAATTGGTCGGCATCGATTTTCCCCACTGTATTGTTGGAAAAAGAGTGGCAAGCACGAGAATGTTGTGATGCTCCGACGGGATGCCCAGATGGTAGAGCAGTTGGCATGTATGCCAAGGATTTGGGTTCGAATCCCAGTCGGGGCATTGCAATTTTATTGTGTTTTTAAATTAATCTATATATCTCCCTTTCATCCACATGTGCCATACTTTAGGCGCGAGGTCAAAATACAAACGGTCTGTATACCGGTAAACGGTTCGACTTCATCACCTCTTCGAACCATTTGCCTGTCGGCATAAAACAGTTTGTCGGTTTGAAGGAAACCGTTTCCAACTTGCTGGCTGGGTCCATGATTGACAGGTTTACAACCAGCCTTCTACATGAGGAGAAAAAAGGCTGCTTCTGGCCAACGACTTCAAAGGAAGCCAATCAACACTCCAGCCCCGCGCAGTCAGATAAATAATTGGGTTGTGGTTAACACTTCTCGGCGATTAGCAAGAACTACTCTGGACCACAAACAAAAGGAATTGCAGCGAGTCAGCCAGCAGCGGACCATAATCCAATAATCTCTCTATTGTTCAGCGAACGCAGGTGGGTTAAACTCTGCCAATCACGTATTGTTTGGCCAAACCAGCTGAACCGTTGGCTTGCTCACTTAAAACCGTGCAACGGTATACCGTTTATATACCGTTTACCGGTATACAGACCGTTTGTATTTTGACCGCGTGCCTTAGCAATAATATATCGGTTTCGGTTCTTTTATCCACCCTGTATTCACCACTTGCACGGTCGCGTTTAAAACGAGGCTTTCCTGGCATACGTCAAATTTTACAATGAACAAAAGTCAACGTCACAGCAACCGACATCGTAACGACGCGAGGGACTCATTGCTCATGCAAGGAAAGCCTCGCTGTTTTGCCAATATGGCTGTTCCGTGCAAGTGGTGAATAGTCGAAAAAGAAAACTTCAGTCCGATTTCGAATGCCGGTATGGAAGCGAAACGGTGTGATTTCGGGTTGTGTGACTATTTACGGTCAAGTGGTTAACTTACTCAAAAATTGTCACTTTATTATTTGTAATTGTTTTTGTTTTCTTGTCATGAATAGTATTTTTGGGAGGTTTTTTATGAAAATCTGAACACGCTCCTTTCAGTAAATCTTTAGAAAAACCGGGCGCACATTTTAAAATACATTTTTATTTAATCTAACGACTTTTTACGTTTTCACATTTTTGACAATTTTTTCTGTATGCATATAGGCCTATGCCATGGAAGCCATTTTGAAAACCACGATGGCTGTCACTTGTACGCTTGCTGCTGAAAATATTAACTGTCCATTTTCAATCTTTGGCATGAACAAGTGGGGTACAAAAAAAACACCAACATTTGCTTTGTATGACTTTTAGAAATCGAATTCTAGCAGAAAAGGGACCTAAATTGGCGGCCATTTTGGCCGCCATCTGCAACTCCTACAATTTTCCCAAGTGAACATGGTTTTTCTTTTTCTTTGGGGTCTAATTAAGATATCTAGCCATGTGGCATTTTCTAACAATTCGGTGCCCACGGGCTTTAATTTCATACCACATGCCTCCGGACTATTATGCCTTTTCCCCCAGGAATCTCGTAAATTTTCATCTTCCAATACAGGGTGCGTACAAAATCAAACGGTGACAAATGAATTATGTAATTTGTTTTTGGCTTATACTATTTGGTAGACATGGTATCAAGCTTTTATTAACGTCATATCCATGTTAGGTATTTCACGTCTGAATGAACAAGGGCTAGTTTTATTAAATCAATTTGTGCGGAAAAAAATGCAAGATGTTGAACAGGATCAAGGAGCATGAGAGTACAATTTGACATGTGTGTGTGTGTGATTTATTTTGTATACACGTCCTACTATTTATGATACACCATGTGTATAGCTCTAGCAATTTCAGAACATATACTTTTTAATTAAACACAGAGTCATACACAAATTATCGTGGACACTGGACAGGTTTCCTTGTAGATATATATGTACATGTACATTTTAACACTGTTCAAGACCGATTTCACCACAAAACAAACTCGATTATTCTTTCACTTTATCAGGTTATGGTACCAAAACAATCCACGTTTTGCCAGTCACAGAACAATGAGGGAAAACTTTATTAAACTTTTTATTCCATGCATACTTCCGTTTCTTTTAGTAGTATCTCATTCAAAAGCTTATAACGTCAGCAAAGTGTTCGTTTTTGTTATCCAAATTTATTTCCAAGGTGAAACCTCCCTGACCAGGACTTTACTTGCAACAGAAATACACATTTACCTGAGCGATTGGCAGCCGTATAAAAAGAGAAACGTATCTGCACATCAAATAATTAGGATTAGCTCAATGTAAAGCGATAATGCCTCATCTACCTTAAGCCTCACACAAAAAACATGGATGCCCAAGCTTTACTTAATACAGCATGAGAAAAAACATTTGTCCAAAATAACTTTTCCATTCTAAAATATTTTTTATTGCAGACAAATTTAGGTCACCCTACCCACACGCCGTCACACTCCCACCCCTCAAAATCGTATAAGCAATAGGAGCATTATCTATACAATCCACTGCAGCACTGAAGTCGAGACCATCGTTTATATACAGCCCCAGAGCCAATTTCATGAAGCTGTTTAGCCAACAAAATTGCTTAATCCAAAATTTGTTTGCTTTATAAAAATGGGTTAGCAGTCAAAATCTTATGTGATGTGTATATTTGTCTGGTGTTCTGCTATTCTTGCTAAAAACACACTAGACCATGGGACGTAGTAGCAAATTCCTTCTAGAAAATCATTTTCGTGCTCTTCACCAAGGTAGTTGATAAAACTTTCACAAGTTGTGCTTGAGGACATACTAAACAACAATTTCAATGTTCACTTTTGCAAAAGTGGCACTTTTTAGAGTTAAATGCAATTCACTTCGAAGATTTTAGGGGCGAAAAAGCATTGGGCGAGTTGGTTGTTCTCGCCTAAATTTAATAAAGAAAATCGCCCCCTTTTTAACCTTTGAATTAGGCTGGTCCCCGCTCCACATATTCTACATACAACCGGCTGCGTAATTTTTTTTCCCAGGATGGTAAAGGCCATTGAGAATATTCTCTGCTTTTGATTGGTGCATTGTAAATGAATATTTATATTTGCTATATAGCACCCTCAAGAGTTATTAAATAACAGGGATATAAGAAAGAAAATGTAAGGGTTTGTCGAGTCGTTTGGTAGTCTAGTGGTTAAGACGTGCGGGTTCGAATCTCCTCTCTCACATTTTTTTCTTCATTAATTGAGGAAAGACCTATAGGCACGGTCTAACTCTCGAACCCACGCAGTTGTGTTAAGTGACAGCTATCAACAAAACACATCAGTATGCAATATATGTATGTGGTTAGGCCAATCAGGAGCAATCTTCCCTTAACCATCCTGGGAAAAAAAATTACGCGGACCGGCTACCGTCGCACAGTGCCTCAATAGGTGAAAAAACGGCAAAAACTAGATTTTCATGAGATATACACATATTATACACCAAAATAGGGTTTTTTGGGGTAGAGAAACACATTTCCGGGATCAAAATGGAGATTTGAACACTCTGATCGGCCTGCTACTGTAAAGCTAGGATATTACTTGGGTCAACTCTGTGGTTTTTGGCTTGAGGCATATCAAAGAACAGGGTTTTTAACAGGCTACTCCATTTTCACGTTTATTATTCAAATAGAACATTTTGATTGGCAAATAAATGTCATTTATGGTTCATTCTACATGTTTTACCATTTATGTAGCAAATTCAAATATTTCTTTCTCCCTTGATTAATATCCTCTGATCTAATCGATTCACCACTAAGTTTCTCTCAATTTGAACAAAAGAAAAATAAAGCAACAAAACATATATTTCTAGATTTTTAACAAAGCCAATACTTCAGGGGTCAGGGGCTTCCCACATTGATTTTTGAACTTTTTGAAACTGATAGATGAAATAACAGGGTCAGATCGAATGAGAAGGTGGGCCTCCTGAGCTTCTTTAAAATAAGTCAATCAAAACTTTAACAAAACATTATCTTGATAAATATATTTCTAACAATTTTTTTTTTACTTTTTGGCTTCATATACACTCGACCAAAAAGGTTCTGTCACCAGTAAGACATTTGCAGATATTTATAATGAAATTGGATTTAATGTAGGAAAATAATAATCGAATTTTAGCGGAACATATCCCTCAAAGGAATAGAGCTCAAGAGAGATCATGATGGCAAGCTTCACTGAACAGGAATGCAACAAAGGAGTGTGGGGTCAGAATGAAAAACACCAGAGAACAATGCAACTTGTGATTTGGGCAGTTTGTGTGTAGACAATTAGGACATTTTTAAGTGAGTTTGGATTTATTAATGTCTTGTCAAAAACATCCAAATCAAAATGGTTAAATTGTCCAATCTGAATCGTGCCATTGCATTAGGTATGGTGGAAGCAAAATACTGAACTGTAATTCCCCTTGCTTGAGTGCAATAAAGTTGACATCGTTGCTGGTTTTTTTAGATTTTCCTTTTTTGCCGTTTTTTTTTAGCCCTTTTGAGGCGCTGTGCGTCGTGTTTAAAATAGCACTAAGCATTACGTCATGCATTTATCACTTTAGTGTTGTCTATGTTAATAAATATGAATTAGGGGAGCGTGGGGTTAGTTGGAACATGGGGTATGTTGAAACATTGATATTTTATTTCACGGCTGTAGTTATTTTTATGAAATACTGCCACTCATATGTTGCTATTGGCAACAGCCGTCCAACATATTTTCCACAGCACATGTGCTACAACCCTATTCAAATGAGAAAGGAATGTTTGTTTTTCAACTTTCCGAGTTATTTTTTCTACCATTCAGAAGATGTTCATAGATTCACTCCACTACTTTTCGAGTATTTTAAGGCATAGGCCTAGTTTAATACAAAGCTACAAAATGAGGTTAAAGAAATGTTAAATTGTCGTCCCTGTTTTGCGTAGTAAACTTGGAAATGACAGATGAGGAGGTTAGTTGGAACATTTTTCAGCTAACCCCAACATTGTATAGGTGAAGGTAGTGCCCTTTGGATAGAAGTTTTACTTTATTTTCTCACATTTTGTGCAAGAGGGATATACCATTTTGCCGTTCACTTGTTTAGTAATCTACGAACTTGTACAGCTGGGCCTATACATTTTGTTTTTGATTTCCCAAAGGGGAAATTTAAAGGTGAGAAATTGTAAAATATTTTACTTCTCATCCTAACCATTCATAATTACCCATTCATTTGGCTTATATCTGGTTTAAATGTATATGCCCTGCATATTTTTCATCTATTGTTCATGTGAAGTGTATGGCTGAGAATATTTTACCATTAATGTGTAAAAGATAACGTTAAAGAAGATCAAAAGTTCAAAATGTACATTTTAGAATCTAAACGTTTAAATCAGAATGTTTTATTGTTAGTTTTAGAAATTAAAAAAAAGTTGTATTACAAGGGAGCAAAACGCGCTTGGTGCATACATTGTTTTGGTGCTCTTGTTTTGTGTATATAGTTGCTAATGCAAGTGTTAAGCTACAGTATTGCAACTTTCTGCATGGGCGATTTTGAAACATATACATGTACAGTGTACAAATTAAATAAAAGAGCCTCCAAAAAATTACGAAGAGACTTTGAATGTATTATCACTGTAGTCCAGACTTAGCCTACATGTATCTTTTCAACCTTTTCATTAAAACAATAACTCTTGCTTGACAAAGAAGGGAGAATTGTAATGCATAATTTTCAAATCTCCATTATGTCTAAATGTTGAATATCTAGTACAATTCTCTCTCAAGAAGGAATTTTCATAGTAAAGGATGTTTTTTTAGTGTGCTTCTGTGATGTCAATTTCAATTAAGGTGCACCGTTTATTATTTTGTTAAAAAATATTTGTGCATAAAAAAGGAAATCTGGGTTAATTAAACAAGTTTCTAAAGATAATTGCAATGTTTACATGCCCCATAATAACGTGATGTCTATATTCCAAATGACAATCCAAAAGGGGATATTCTGACGAAAAGTTGCCTCTGTATACCTGCATTTTGCACTGTGATCCGGGAGCGAAAGGCAGCATGCAATTTAACATTTTCGGTACAAAGCTGGTCTCGCTTCCTCAAGTGGAATAATCTGAAGATAAGACAGGCAGATATAGCTACAGACTTTCTGGCTAAACACGACGACTCGGATCAGTGGCAGAGAGCAACCGGGCTGGGTTATATTTAGTAGGTGGACCATCGCAAAACGCTGAATATCATCGATCTTGCTATGCTGTCCAAGAGAAACGACAAAGTGATAAATCTGAAACCGGTAGCTGCACACTTTCACACGATTGGAACCAAAGAAGGTATTTTTAAAGTTCAGATTGAACACGGAATTCGGTAATTATACTTGAAATCGATAGTTATTCAATTCTAAGATATACTTCTCACTTGCACAAATGTTGCTTTTCTGTAGAAAAATCACATTTTGTCCTAAAAATTGCATTCAGCTCGCGCCACAATTGTGTGCATTACTTTATGCAGTAATTTTTATCATTTATTTATCTCAGAAATGCAACATTTCCGACAGAAGTGCAACTTAACTGGGAAGTTGGATAAGCTATCGATTTCAATATATAATTTTACCAAAATCCGTGTTCAATCTCAACGAAAAAAATACCTTCTTTGGTTCCAATCGTGTGAAAATGTGACACCTACAGGTTTCAGATATTTCACTTGGCCGTTTCTCTTGGACAGCCTTTACTTTCTCAAACTTATTTTTTGTCCGTAAATCGGGCATAGCAAGACCGATGATATCCCGCGTGTTCTGGTGGTCCACCTACTGAACATAACCAAGCCGCTCTCTCTGCCACTGATTGGAGCATAGAGCAAGGAAGGGGAGTCGTCATGTTTTGCCAGAAAGTCTGTCGCTATATCTGCCCGTCTTCCCTTCAGATTCTTCCACTTGTTAGCAAACTCGAGGAAGCGATACCAGCTTTGTACGAAAATAGTGAAATGCTGCCTTTTGCTCAAGGATCACAGTGCAAAATGCAGATATACAGAGGCAACTTTTTGTGAACGTCGTCGCGTTCAGGAGCCGCCATGTTTATACAACGTGTGTCAGCTGTGCGTATGTATACGAGCGCGCCGATTGGGTCACGACAGAGCTCTCCATTAGAGAGAAACTTTGATTGGTCGGACATTATAGGCTTCGTCAATTATTCTAAAAACGTCAATCGTCGGTCATATTTCTTCAAAATTTCTCCATAAAGTGGCACTTTTGCAACAGTGAACATTCACTTTTTGGTTAACAAGAATATTTGCTACATAATTATCTGCCTATTATTACCTCCCTTTTAGTAGACCACGAACGAACACATTACATGTAATTTAACTCGGCCCATGGTCTACACGTCGACATACAATTTGGACTATTAACACATTTTTATAAAGCAAACAAATTTAGTATTAAGTAAATGTTTCTGCTAAACAGCTTTATGAAATTGGCCCCGGCCCTAACCTTGCCCTTCCTGACTCCCGTTTCAAACCATTATTTGTTTTTGCCAAAAGCCCCTTTGTCCTCAAAATACAGCTTGGTAACAATCATTTTTGGATTCAGCATCCCAAAATTAGGTTGAATCAACGTGTTACCAGCTTACCATAAAAAATTGTGTTTTAAAACCATTTTTTTTAAATGTTCTTTTGGCATGAATATGAAATAACAATTTACCCTCAAAATACAGCTTGGTAACAATCATTTTGGGATTCCGCACCCCAAAATTAAGCTTTTGGCCAAAAAGCCTCTTCAATCTCAAAGTACAGCTTGGTAACAATCATTCAGCACTCCAAATTTACGTAAATTCAACATGTTACAAACTTCTACTCAAAATGTTATGTTTTATTTGATAAAACCTGTTTTTGTACAAAAACTGGCGTTTCAAAACCATTTTAAAAAAAAGGTTTTCGGCCCGAAATAACCCTCACCCTCAAAATACAGCCTGCTAACAATCATGTTTGGATTCAGCAGTGCACCCCAAATCTAACTATAAGAGTAGCATGTTACCATGTTCTATTTGATAACACTCTTTTTACCATCAGAAACTAGTGTTTTAAAACCATTAAAAGTCTTTGGCCAAAAAACCTCATCAATCTCAAAATACAGTTTAGTAACACTCGTTTGTTGGTTCAGCACCCCAACATCAGGTAAAATCAACATGTTACCAACTTTGTATGTTTCATTCGAGAAAACCTGTTTTTAAATCTTTATGAAATTTCTCATGGTAGCCACAGACCTTTGTGGATATTTTAGGTCAAACATTTTCGCCTCTACTCCGAGGCCTCTTCAGTGGTTCTCCGAGGCCTCTTTAGTGTTTTTAAATCATTTCTTTCTATTTTTTTTGCAAAAACAGCTTGGTAACCGCCATTTTTGGATTCATCGCCCCAAAATTAAGTAAGAGTGGCATATTACCATGTTCTACACTGCAAAAAATGCGGTGTTAAAATCTACACCACTGGTGTAAAATGTGATTCTTCGTTGGTATCCATTTTGGGCAAGGATTTGGGTGTTAAGTAACACCAATTTGGGAATCAATATTTTTCTACACCAAGAAGAGTGTTAAAGATAGTACACATGATTGGTAAACTGTTACAAATAGATTTATCCCCCTGTGTGATTGAAGATATGCATGATTAAAACCAACCTGAGCAAAAACCAGCTCCGGACATCGTCTATAACTTTTGAGAAAACAGTCAAAAAAGAGTTTGCAGTCATTTTGCCCCGAAACCACTTCGCCCTGAACCATTTCGTCCTGAACCACGGCCTGTGCACGAAGTGGTTTTGGGGCGAAGTGGCATTTGGGCGATGTAGTGTTTGGACGAAGTAATTTGGGGCGAAATGGCACTCGGGCGGAATGGTTTTAGAGCGAATTGACTTTTCGTCTCATGAGACGAAAACTAATTGTTTTACTCATTTCTCAAAGACTATTGCACTTCAGACAAACCATTTCAGGGGAAGTTTTCTACGGTCATCATGTTTATATTGTGTAAGTTAGGCGTAAATTTGTGAAAATTTTTGAATTTCGAGATTACCAATGATGTATAGTGCCTTTAAACTTTAACACCCCCATCCGGTGTCAACTTATTCTTCTTGGTGTTTATTTTGGGCAAGAATTTTGATGCTAATTGACACCTGAATGTGGAATTAAATTTTAACACCTACAGTTGATTTATTCTTACAGAATTAAAAGCCGACACCAATTTCGGTGTAAAATGGGGGACCACTTTAAAATAAAACACGCACTGCAAAACCTCGGGTGTTAAATTTAACACCCTTTGTGTTAAATGTGATTCTTTTCCGGTATGTATATGAGAGAACACACATGGTGTAAATTAACACCAGCATTTGGTGTTCAAAATATTTTAACACTAATCTGTTCGTGGTGGAACAGTAATGATATTGGCAATACCATTGTTCTCATCATGTTTTGAGAAGACAGGGAAACACCTTTGTTTTCTACAGTGTTTTATTCGTCCGAATAAAACACGCACTGGTTTGGTCTAAGTCCAGTCAGGCGAGAATCCCACATGTATTCTCCATCACAATCGTCGCCAGTCCAGGTCAAGCAATCATCAAGACCACAGACACGGATCCAATCGTGTTCCCAAATTATCCACCGCCATTCCCAGAGACGTACTGGCCACTCAAATGAGCAACGTTTCAGGACATCACACGGGAATCAGCGAAGGTTTCACCATAATTCATTATTTCTTCACAACCCTCTAAGGAGTAATAATGATATCATAAGGAAAACCACCGCAAATAGTCTAGCCATAAGTACAAAGTGGTGATTACGGTTTGTATGCTCAAACGCAGAAAAATGATCAGAAACGCCTCAGAAAATTGTTTTTACATGTACATCAGTTTACAAAAAAAGACGTGCCTCGTTGTCACGTGTCGTATAAGATTTTTGCCAATGAGGGCGCAAACAAATTAGCCTGTACCAGCGCCCATTTTGGGCGGTGGGGAAGAGCGAATAAAGTAGTCGGGACCAACAATTAGCTTGTAGTACGCCAGTTGCCAGTTGCCAGTTGCGCCCTTTTTAAAGCAGGTACTCGAAGCCAGGGAAAGTGAATATCATATGAAAGCTTTCAATCCAAAGTAACAAATAAATTATTTAGTTAAAGGTAGTATACTTGTTTGGTAAACTGTTAAAAACGGCATGATTTCCACTGGTAATTGAAAGCATAGGTCCACCTACAGGCGATCTTTGGAGATTTAAATAATGTTGTCATTTTTCTACATTTTCGCCTACAGGCGATCTTTGGAGATTCAAATAATGTTGTCATTTTTCTCAAGAATGGCGGAAATTCAGACGAAATAATTTTACAGGATAATTACTACCATTACTATCTTGAAAATCAGAATCTCGAAAATTAGAAATGTTCACGGTTTACGCATAACTTACACAATATAAACATGATGACCATAGAAAACTTCTCCTGAAATGATTTTTGTCTTAAGTGCTATAGTCTTTAAGAAATGAGCAAAACAATTTATTTTTCGTCTCGCGAGACGTAAATTAATTTCGCCCCAAAACCACCTCGCCCTGGACCACTTCACCCAAAGGCCATTTCGCCCCAAAACAGCTTCGTCGAAACACAACCTCGCCCAAATGCCACTTCGCCCCAAAACAACTTCGTGCACAGGCCATGGTTCGGGGCGAAGTGGTCCAGGGCGAAGTGGTCCATGGCGAAGTGGTCCAGGGCAAAGTGGTTTTGGGGCGAAGTGACTGTAAACCATTTTTTGACTGTTTTCTTAAAAGTTAGACGAAGTACGTATACGGTGCTGATTTTTGCTCAGGTTGGTTTTAATCATGCATACCTTCAATCACACAGGGGGATGGCACTATTTGTAACGGTTTACCAATCATGAGCAGGGGCTTTAAAGCGGTGGGGCGAGTTAACAAAAGGGAAGTGTGTGTTGAGGTATAGGGTCGTTACGGGGAGTCCCTTTGCCACATATCGTGCTGGGTATACATGTACGCTGGAAAATCGACTTCGTGTGCGGAATACGATCGAGTGACGCGATATGTATTCTTGCACGTATTAGTACAAGCCGTTTGTTTGGGAAATACGCACACACATTTTTGTCGTGGTTCGTACATTCTAAACTTGCTTTTCTAATTGTAAACTCTAATAAATAAAGTGGCCACATCAAAAGGGGGTAAAATACAACAAAAACACACCGGTACCATCCCACGTAAACCAATGCATTTCCACGGTTCCAAGTGCATTCGGCACACGATGTGACGTCATCAAATTTGAGCGTCCGGCTTGATTTTTATCAGCATCCGTTTCCCCGCCCCTAAAGGGGGACGTTGGGGATGTGTTCTTTGAGCCAGTGCTCCTATAGTTAATTGAGAATGGCAGGCAACAACGGATTTTTATTCTTTGGTGTACGGTTTACATTGACATATAATTTGCCTATTTTTCTACTTCTTCGTGTATCTGCTTTAGGGGGAGAAATTCCGCCAAAACATGCAGGCAGGAGTACCAATTTCTTTCTAGAAACACAAAGTTTAGTTTTAAAATATAGGTTTTCCCGGCCAATTTTCAAGTTTTTCTGATCATTTTCGCTATTGGTCATTCAATTTCACGTGATTTGTTCACACCCGATCAAACTGAGATTTCTTTTTCATGGTTGGGGTATTCAAATTCAGTTTTGAGGCTACAAACATTTTGTTTCGAACGTTGAACGTTCGAAACAAAATATTGTTATGCATTCTATTTCGTTTTAGTGCATTCAATGCTAAATATGTGGTATTCTAAGAATACTTTTTTGGGCATCTTTTGACGATTGTTGCATTCAAATTAGAAAAGGTTGATGCGGGTCAAACATATAGCCATGCCTTAAAAGTTATATTGAAACAACAGATTCAAGGATATGAGCGAAATAACGACATGAAAGGGGTAATGGGTTTTTTTCACAATGTATTTTTATTTTTTTATTTTTTAAAATTTTATTAAGGAACAAATCCTTAGGAAATGTTTGACGTTGACAAGTTCACTTATCTTTTAGTTTGTTTACAGTTCGTTTCCGTTTTGCTTTTGTACAAGTTGTCCTCAATTAGCCTTTTTGAAGTATGGCGGACACAATAGGAGGGCGCACTTTTAAGTGGGTATAAAATCGAAAAAAATGCAATATAACTGCATTTTTCACTTTGCACTTATTTATTGGCTGTTCCGACACGGACGGGAACAGCCTTTGTTCTCGTTAGGATTTGTTTTTTCTTTATCTTTTTTCTTTTCCTTCTTCCACTTTTTTTCAGACGCTATTTCGGGCATTTGCACATTGATGATTGACTTCAAACTTCACATGGACATTGGTCACTATGTAATTTGTGCACAGTACTAATGACGTCATGGTGACGTCATCAGGTGTCAGATTAAGGGGCATGAAGTTTAATAAATTAAATATTCAAAAATCAATAAAAAATCAACCGTTTGACCTACGATCTTGATTCCGTCGGCATATACGATCACTAACAAATGTCTTTAAGATGCGCACATGGCTAGACGTTTGACCTTGTTTCCTATTGGTCAAACACATTTTGCCTTGCCATTTGAAAGTGATACACTATATCTGGATGGGGTCAACCGTATTACACTTCGACTAAGGTGGGGTATCCAAAAAATATGACGATGCCCTTGCTCACTTCCGGTCGAAACCGGAAGTTGCCCCGAGTGTGAAAATGGTAGAGGGTATTGAGATGGGGTCAGAGGTGTTAATGTCAGAGGCCCTCAATCTTTCCAAAATATGAGTGATGACGTCACCGTATAAAATAGCGCCCTCTAGGGACAAGATGATTAAATAGTTAAATATAGGTGATAATAGGTCGTCTCGAACACCAGACATGTTCATAAAAAGGAAGGGAACAGCCTTGTGTTCGTTGTCAAGAACGAACACAGGTCTAGTTTTATTTATAATTCTGTCTCTGTATTATAATTGCAACATGAAAATCATCTTTTTGGAAAGAAAAACAATTGTTAATAAAGATTCATACCCAAATAAAATTGCGCCCTCTCCTTTTGTTCCGCCATACTTCTAAAAGGCTAATGAAGTTGTCGCTGATTCATTCATCATCTGTTGACGTCTTATACTTAGGAATACTGACACGAGGGAATTCCTTAATATTCCTTAATTTGAAAAATGTCTGCACATTAAAGATGGACTGTCTGTGTTTGCGGATGAAAGGGTTAAACAATTAATTTACACAAGCGAACAAATTCAGAAAGCTTACGTCAGTGTCTCTGTAACGAAACATATTTTTTTAAACCTTAAATTTCTAACGTCGGGAATTCTCCTGTAATCTGGAAAAAACTAGTAAGTCAAATTTTGGTGAAAATTGAGTTAGACCCATATTTGGACTTACTAGGTTTTCCCCTTCAGTTAAAAATGTTAAACTCAATTTTCACCAAAATTTGACTTACTAGGTTTTTCCAGATTACAGGAGAATTGGAGACAAGCATATTTTAAAAACGGGCTTCGCGTACGTTCATATGTACATGGGTCTGTCCACAGTAATGGGGTACATTTCTGTAACATTCAAGATCTTAGGTCCCAGTTCACTTCAAATGTCTTAATTTTATCTTTAAATTATCAAGCTAAACCGAGCAAATAACTTTTTCACCAAGGAGTACGAGAAATAGTCCTACAACATACATTTGTGAAAACCTCGTGCACAAATTTTCCTATTACGCATGTAACAAAGACGGAAAAAAATGTCACAACATTGTCTGTCCACGTTACCTACGTAATAGGAAAATTTGTACACTTGCTTTTCAAAAATGTATGTTGTAGCAGCAATTTCTTACCTTTTTAGGCAAAAGTTATCTACTGAGAACAAAACAAGGACATTTCTTTAATTCTGAGATAAACTAAAGACATCTGAAAGGAATTATTGACCTATTTTTCAAATGTACCCCATTACTGTGGACAGACCCATATACATATAGTATGTGTACAATGTACACACGTACGTACGCGCACATGTCCATTTACGTCATAATTCTGTCGATTAAAAAGCAGGGCCTGCCTTTCATTATTTGTTGTTTTTAATCGACTGGCATTAATCCTTGACATTTTTTTACGTTCTTGGTACCAAATACAAGCTGATAACATTTTAGAAAAAAATAGCAATTTAACTTTTAAATATTTGTTTCCGCCCAAATCGGCCTAAACACGGACAGTCCATCTTTAATGACCAATGCGATAATTTAAATTAAGACGAACGAAACTTAAAGGGCCCCTTATTTAGGATTTTTATCAATGAAATATATGCTTTAAAACCACTTTACTCAGTTAAAGTCATAAAAATCCCATTTGGAGCTTGCTTTGGGGGTTAAAACAAAGGTTTTTAGTTTTTATGCTAATGAAAATATGCATATTCATGACCAAGGTCACGACGTCACAAGAGGCAAACACAGGAAAATCGCATTGAACTGTGCACAAAAGATTCCACTTTTTTCTCAATTTTCCTGAAACTTTTGTAATCCATGGCTGTTTGAGTTTGTTTTACATGTTGCCTGCTGTAAGCCATGACAAAACTGGGGGTAGAAACTGCAGCAATTTGCCACAAGTCCAACTTGAAGTCTTATGTTTTTTCTTAACTTTTCCCTTCTGTCTTCCTTATGTGATGCACTCAAAACAGCGCCCTCTGTCTGTGATTTATTGCAATGAAATCTTCAAAGTTGAAAAATGCCACCTTTTATTGATTTTACATCGAAACGAACAATAGTATGTCTTGCAGAACAAGTAATCTGTCATTATGAAGCAAAGCTTAGGCACAAAGTTGTTTAGGATGTCACAGGCCCTTTAAAGACGATAGAATGCGCAAATATTGAAATTGAATGATTCTTTTAGATTGTTGACTGACAATCAGCGTGATCATTCAATTTCATTCTAAAATGAATGAGCACGGCGCTAAATTGAAGGGGGAGGAGGAGGGGGAAAGGGGGCTTAGGGGCTATTCAAAGAGTCAAGGGAAAACGGAGTTAGAGCGCCTTGTCAGGTATATTAGAGTCAAGCAACTACATGTATGTCGAAAATTACCTAATTTTAAGGGTCACCTGATTCTTTGAAAGAGTCCAGGGAACGATCATTTGTAAGAGTCATGACGACTCCTTGAAATGTCAAGATGGATATACCGGTATTGCTTATCTGTCCAAGGGTCAACTTTGAAAGAGCCATAATGATGATGATGTTAAAATATTTATTCATCGCCCTTTAGAGTCACCTAGCCTACATGTTGGCATTTCCAATCAAAAGAAGGCCATACTTGCAAGCGCCATGCCTTACCAGCCATGGTTAAAGCCTATTTTTTTGAAGCCAAATTATGGTGATTCTGTGCAAAAAAACAATATGACCAAGCAAAATGTGTCATATTCCGTTGAAGCTGAAGGTGGACTTTAAGATAAGGTGTGGGAGCATGTGCCGCAGCGGCACTTCGCTGCGTTCACCATCTTCCTCCACCCCTCCGACCTCCTTGTAGCGATCGATCGGGCCTGCGCCGGACCCATCCCCCACCCCTCTAGGTGGTCCCCCAGCTGCGCCAACAACGACGCACAGGGTCGACCAACAAGTCGCCTCCACCCCGGCCCGTTAGGGTACTTGGCACTGAGGATCCGATTCGCCGGATCCAACGAGGAGAGGCGAACCACATGGCCGTAGAGGCGCTCTCGGATCAAGCAGGTGACCCTCCCCAACCGCGCCCTGTGGAGCACCTCCTGGTTCAACACATGGTCTCTCCAGCGGTACCCGAAGATGCGACGAAGGGAAGTAGTCAGAAAGGCGTGCAGTCGTTGCCTCAACCCACTGGTCAAGGTCCACGCTTCACTGGCGTAAAGCAAGACCGGCAGGACCAGCAAGCCGAAGACTCGGACTTTCGTTCAGCGAGTTCATTTCGCAGTGACTACTTAGAAGAGTCAAATGACTTTGGGACAGGAGTAAAAACTACTGTACACGTATGTACTGTCTCGGGAGTAGCCCGCAATTGACTCCAGAAAGAGAGTCATTTGACCCCGATATGGCTACATGTATGTCTTTAATTGTTTCAGGGTCATTGTTTCAGTTAATACTGTATACAGTAAACTCATTATAGTTCTCTTTAAGAGACCGGACTAAATCGGAGCTTCATTTCAAGAGAGTGCTATAACCAATGCTTACTATGTACAATGAACAGAATAACGGCCGGGACTTAAAAAGGGAGCTTTTATATCAGTTAGAGCTTTATATCAGGGAAAGTTATAACGAGAGTTTACTGTATACCAAAGTAACAAATAAGCAAAATTGGTGTTACACATGGGACACTGTTCAGTTGATGCAAAAAGCATTATGCGTTGGACACACATGTATGCCTATAGCATTCCAACAATCCCCCCACCCCCACCCCCCAGAAAAAAAACATTCTAGAGAGAAATATTTTAGTGCACATAAGTTTGGCAGTGGCCAACACACAAAACATTTCATGAAATGTGAAATAACTGATAGTTATTGCTGAGCAGCCTGTTACGGGGCATGAATTTGAAATTTCATATTATTTTGAAGCACCCCATTTACATGTAGAGAGTGTTACTTGTTGGGTATAAATAATATAACAGCATAAACCTTTGCAAGGACGTACATGTATCAAACCTTGTATTTTTACTTTCACCAAAGAAAAGTAAAAAATAACAACACCTGTAGTCTACTCCTGGATAAACATGTACCGGTATCTGTTCCCCACATCTGATGAAGTACATTGTACAGGAACATGTACATGTACAAGTAGTTGTTGCTGTAATAATATGCATGAAATCCCACGCAACATTTATGTTAAAATTACTTCTATAAGTGCTGCTATACACTTCCCGACCTACTATTTTGAACATTTGTAACAAGGTACATGTACATGGGTCTTTCTATAAATTAGGGGTCCAAAAGTGTGACATTTGGTGTCCCCCGTTACACATGATATGTGTTATTTTTCGTACAAAAATCATTAAAATGGCTTTTAAACCATTTTGTATGAATTGTACTTTATGTACTCACTCTGTGAGATGGAAAGTATTTAAAGAATGTGTCCTGAATTTACAAAAACAAGATGTAAAATGTAACGGGGGACACCAACATTGGACCCCTAATTTATAGAAAGACCCACATGTATATACTTTTTGCACCATTTCTTATCAGCAGTATTGCTTTTGTTATTTGTGTAATAAACCCTAGATTATTTATCTGCACACAGCAGCTGTAGTGATAACATAATTGACACAGGTACACATGTACATGTATTGCAAGGTGCAGGGGTATTTCAATGCTAACATTTGCTGGGAGAATGCAGTCAAATCCGAATGAAATCACACTCTGGATCACCCAAGCCTAATATATTCCTATTGGCATCATTGGCCACCAAGCAAAGTAAATTTTGGTTATTGTAACAATCAGGAAAGGGATGGGGATAAGCCACACAGCTTGGCTTAGAACCCATTACATGTACTTGCTTAATTATATGTATTCCCCTCGGCCGGCTGAAGTGTCTTACAGTTTTGCTTTTTGGACATGTTGTCTCTGAGGTCCTTCAAAACTGTCTTCATGGTTTGTTCATGATGCCAGTTGCGTAGGCTGGCAAATGTCTCTTTATCCACCTGGGCGTTGTCGGGAAACAAAAAGAAAACCAAAAGAATCAGTAACTCACATTTTTCCCCTCCTTTTGACCATTTTCATTAATTGATCTGACAAATATTGGTACATTTACTGTACACAACGATTTGGGCAATCTAATCAAGGAATTAATGTTATGGTACAAAAGAGCTAAAAACAAGTATGTACCGGTATGTAAAAATGTACAAAGAAACGATCCTGGTACTTAAAATCCTATAAAATTACCCTATGGTACATGTACATATGTACTAATCAGAGTCCACAAAAGGTACATACCATGTACATGTACAAATGCATTAAAGGGAATTACAACATAGTTACAACATATGTATTGCCAAATTGACCCTCATGGGAATCCGGGGCACTTGTTTTTAATGTCGGCAACACAATAAATGTTAATGATAAACCTTGCAGCCAATGTGGCTACATGTATGTGCGGCGCCATATCTGAAATTTTAAAAGGAAAGATGAGGTCAACCACGGAACAGTTGCATGGATGACGTCAAAATTAAATGCTGTTTCCCGACTCCAATATGCCGTGAAGTATGTAAAATCTGTTGTAACCTGACTCACGCCCTCTCGAGTCCAAGCGCTGCACTGCAAAACTTAGCAACTTGCATGAAGCATATATGGACACAGATTAAAAGTGATTTTTCAAATGGTCATCAGAAGGGGTATAGTTTCAAAAATAAACCTCCATTTGCTACTTTTACGGGTATAACAAACTTTGCTATACTGGCGACATTATGGAGAATTAAGCAACGTTCTGCAAGTGTTTCCTCTTCCTTTAAAGGCCCAGTGGATCATTTGCAATGACCCCAAAAAGTAATCGACGAGTTTACAGGAGAAAAGTTCTAAAAGTAAAGATTGAATTAATAGCAACTACCCAATGAAAGGTTTCCCCTCAAAATGATATAATTTTACCAGAAAATAATCCGTAAAGATGAAATTATTTAGATCGTTTGCAAACGATTTACTTATTTTTGGTTCGCATCTACGCGGTCCAAAATGCATGGGCGCTGTGTAAATCGCGCGCACACGCAGTATATGATGTGCGCCACAGAGTGCATGACGCAAGCCACATAGTACCCGATCAACTGAGAACGAATATTTGAAACACCCCGCCAAGACCAGGAAAATGCATATGGATTTTCATTGTTTTTTTAAACGTGGTACATTTGACAAAGCTGAAATTTCTTCGGATGGTTTTGTTGATGTCTTTCTTTTGATTTATAATGGTTTTATTCGCAGAATCGCTCAAAAACAGATCATCTACAGGGCCTTTAAGTTATGAAACTTTTTTTCCCCAAAATTATGCTGTACACATGTACTACGTACCCGGTACGTGTAAAAAAAAAAGCATGTCCTAGATGTACTTTTGATCTTAAATAACTTAATATAACCAAAATTTCACATGTAATCAAGGCCTCACATAATGTTTTAGTGAGTTTCATCAGTTTTGTCCAAGAGGGCGAGATTACCTTGTTCCATAGTTGACTGAACAATTGCATTAAACTTCCAGACTAGCACACTTAGTTGGAGGTCAGAGCAAGATATCAACAATCAAAGGGCTCCGGGGCAAGTCAGGGGTTGGACATGGCAAAGCTCAGACACATCGAACCCAAAAAGCCCTAGCGAGTACTAAGCTAAGGGGAGACTCAACTCTGGGGAGGAGTACCTCTGTCAGGACTCTCGGGACTGTACTCTTTGGATTTGACTGGCTGGCCTCTGGTTTTGCAACACGGCTTTGGCAAATCCTCCTGGGCGGGCACCACGTTCCAGTAGTAGATCGAGGAGAAGGTAGTTTGAGCCTTCCACGACACCGCTTCGCAGATTGCGAGATAGTGACTCCGCGTTTCTGGTGGAATCACGTTTCTGGTGGAATGGGCCCGGATCGAACGATCCGATACGTGCGCCGCGTAAGAGTCAGACATCACAGTGCATATATCCATCTGGCCAGCGACTGCTTTGACGCTGGTCGATGGGGGAATGCGTGGGTCAAAAACAGATGTTAGGTTGCGCCCCAGACAGCAGTGGTCTTCTGCTTGTAGAACTCGAGTGCTCTGACCGGGCACCAAAGGCGATCCTCCGCTGCAGGAGAATAGGCACTAATTTTCAGTAGGGAGTTCTTTGCGACGACGTCCGACTGAAAGAACAGAGAGGCCTTGCCTTCGATGAATGCAGAAATCGAAGCCGACAGGGCGTGGATCTCGGGAGAACATCTTCCCGAGGTGAGAGTTACAAGGAGTGCGGTCTTCAAGGTTAAGTTCTTAGGCATAGCGCCCTTCATTGGCCCGAACGGCGGGTGCAATAAGAATTCTAAGAACGGGTTAGGGCACCCCCAGGGGGGGTGGGGGATATCACCTTGCAACTTGGCGGCCTCGGATTAAACTTCCTCAAATCCTCTATGAACCGCCATAATTACAGACTTGTAGTTCCACCGTGGAAGGCTCAAGGCCCGAATCAAAGGCATTCAGTGAGGAACTCCGCAACTTGAGCTACAGATGCTCCAGTGGGAGAGCAACCTCTTTTGTCACACCACCAATAGTAGGGTCCCAGTTTAGAGTAAGCGGCGAGGGTAGACGCTTTCCTAACGGTGGCGTCGCCAGATAAATACCCGTCAACATTGCTGAGTAAAAAATTGGACTGTAGTGAAACATGCAACGGTCGAGTTGGTACAACGGTCAATTTGACCTAGTACTGCACCCGTTTTCATGTACACAACACATGCGGCGCGCGCAAGAAGTCATGTCAAGTCGACCGTTTACAAATTTTTGTGATTTTCAACACTTTTAACACAGTTTTTAAAAAATCGGACTAGTTGGCAGGTATGCGGATAATGGCCCTGCAGTCAAGTACAGACTCTATAGATAGGCTTGGAAGCCGTCCTCCCGAGTGTTTCAGAATGTCTGGGCGGTTCGGCAACCGTGGTGGGACTCCCACTACATGTAGGAGGTCAACCATCGGCCTGAGAGAGCGTTGACTGTGTATGCTCCCGGTTCGCGGACCCTGGAGCAATACACTGCATTCTGCATTTGGCGCCTAGCCACTGGAGAGGTTGTCGGTGAGCCGATTCACCGCTTCTGGTATATGGACCGTGGACAGAGTGGTGGCCCTTTCTTTGCACCAGGCGATCACTTGCAAGGTGTTGAGACACTGGGACGGGGGAGCAAGTCCCACGCTGCTTACTCAGGTACGCCACCACTGATGCACTGTCCGTTTGAACAAGGATGTTAACTCCGGACACCGTCACCTCGAACTTCAGTGGTTCAAGGAGGTTGGTGTGAGCGAGCTTCCTCCTAGGACCAGGCCCCGGAGACTCGTGTGCCTAGCGGGCGGCATCCGTCAAGACGGTGAGGTCGATCGGGAGTCTGGGTGTCAGCTGTAGTGCTTTCCGGAGGGGCAACTGAAGCCACCTCCTGTGGAAGCGGGCATATGGCATGGGGTCTACAACACTCACCATAAGACCCAACAGGCGGAGCCAGAGGCGGGTACATGTAGGGCTGATCTGCACCATTGACAAGCGGTGAGCATTGGCTCTAAGGGTTCATACCCATTCCCCCGACGGGGTCGTTCGACTTATGACCACTTGAAGTTGGGCCACCCAGGTACACCAGACCCTGGCAAGGAGCCAAATGGGATTTCTTGAAGTCGACCAGAAATCCCAACTGTTTCGGTACATCGATGACCGTGCCCACGTCAGGTGATGAGCGGCTGTATATCAGCCAGTCGTCGAGGTAAAGGCAAAGGTTGATTCCACGCCGTCTGAGGTATGCTCCGACAGCCCTGGTGATCATTGTGAATACCCAAGCCGATGCAGAGAGGTCAAAGGGGAGGCACGTCAAGGCGAACGACTGGCATAAGATGTCGAATCTCAGCCAGCGTTGGTTGCAGGTCGATCAGGGGCATCGAAGAACGTTGGCCAAGGACTCCGTTCTGAACCTTTCCCCCCGGATGAACACATCCAGCGGTTGGAGATTCAGGATGGGCCACCATTCTCTGGACTTCTCACGAGTCAGGAAAAATGACGACCAAAACCCCTTCAAGAAGGGAAGGCAGGGGAAGATCGAGCTATCGCCCCTTGGCCAGCATATCTGCTACTTCTTGAGCAGAGCGTTTTTCTGTTTCCCTCTGAACGGGACAAAGTCGCGGAGGGTGTCGCCAAAAAATCGAGGATTTACCCCCGGGAGGTAACCTCCATGACCCACAGACCCAGGAGAATGGCAGATCACTCCCGGGCAAAGAGACTTAGGTGGCTGCCCACCAGAGGTGGAAAGCGGAATCCTGTAGACCGACCGCCGCGGCCACCGTACTCTGAGGACCAACTCTATTTCACCTTCCTCGGCTTCTTGCTCTGTCACGTGGCTACGGGTTTGGGGGCGGAAGTCGGCTTTTTTTTTGAGGCAACACCACTCTACCTACTCCGCTTGGGAAGACGTGGAGCGTCCAGCGAACGGCGGCAGTGGCTCTAATCGTCCATGCCCGTTGGGCATATTCTGTGCGACATCTGGATTGTCCCACAACAGCTTAACGTCCTTTGGAAATTAACGAGCCGGCACACGCGGGGCGGTGTTAAGGGGAACTCCAGTTCACAGGTAAGGCCAAGTTTGGTGGCCGCCTGAATAAGCAATGAGGACATACCAGCTGGGAGATTTTCCACTTCGTCAGCCGTATGGGCAGTTGGGACAGATTGACTTGAGGACGACTGGTCCCGGTGCCAGGGAGCGACGAACGGTCGAGTCTGAAAAGGTTTCCTCGCCGAGTCCTCGGACCCGGCATCAGCGGATAGGATCCCTCTGTTCCAGGGGTCAGATCTAAAAGAGGGGAATTCCGTCCCAAAACCACTTTGTTTGCCAGGAGAACTGGTAGGAGAGTCCTTGGAAGCGTGGGCAGAGTCTGCAGGAGAGTCTGATCTCGAATTTTGGCTGAAACACCCGAGCACTACAGAAGTATGTCTGGTCACGGTGAAGCCAAACAAAAAGTGAGGATGATCATTGGGTCACGTGGCATGACCTCGGGTCATGGGGCTAGTCCACATGCGTTTTGAGGGGTGTTTTTAGTATTTATTTGGGTGATTCCATTCTCGCGAAAGGAATGCAATTGTTTAGTCCACTATGGAACAAGGTACAGTGTAAGTACATGTAGTTCAGTGTAATAATCAACTCAAGGAGAACAGTGCATGCTTCCATTTGTGCTTTCCGGATAAATTGCCCCACATTTTCCTTCCTCGAGAAGGAAATTTGCCGGGGGAAATTCTCTTCGCTACTTACCGGAAAATAGCTTTTCCATGTCTTCCGGTATTATCCGGTAAATGGGTCTCAATAACACACCTTATGACAATGTCACACAGGCGAATAATTCTTCCAATAAAAACTACCGAAACACATGTAATTTAACATGTCTTACCAATCCAATTTCATTGACACCGCCCATTTTAATTTTCGTCACAAATCGTACTAATGGTGGCTGAATTGGGTAGTTCGGACCACAGTCTAGTACCAAATTGTATATTCGACCTTCATAAGCTGTCTGCAAAAAAAATAAGAAAAAAAATCACAATTTGTCAAATACTAGTTGACAAGGTCTATAATTTGTATGTCTCATACGGATACTCATCAATGAGCACTGTACGTTAACATTGTACACCACGAACGGTACATGTACAATGTAACTCCTCATGGGTGGGACGGCAGTTGTTGGGCACATGAGATTGTGTACATGTACATACAGGTACATGTACCTTGTAAAAGTACCCCTGGTGCCGCCCGGACAAAACAGCTAGTGGAGAACCCTGCTACAGTATTAACAAAGGCGACTTCAGCAGTGCAATGTCAGGCAAGAATGTGTTAACACGTAAGGTACATGTATGTAGATGGAGTACTCAATACAGGGCGTCTAAAAAAAATGCAATTTAAATTTAAACGAAATGCCAAACGTAGAATGTGTAACCAACATATAGATCATATACATGTACGTGTACATGTACAGTTTCAAAGCTACATGTACGACCTTCCTCTTTCAAATGAGACATCAAACGCTTAAACCTGATAATTTTTGACAGAGTTACATAATTTCCCAAGAGAAGTCAAATCGAAGTTACTAATTGCAATCTTAATCGAGGGCGTTCCGGGTGACATCAGACATGACAGTCGGTGCAAAACATCAAATTGGCAGAGGCGCATATGCCAACCATGATGTCGGTGCCGACGGAATGAACTGGGCCTACATGTACATGTACATGTGCAATGTATGTTCAACCGCATCACTTGGCTGGATCTGGGTAATGCACCCTTACCAAAAGTGCACAGTGTATGACATCGGCTGCTACAGGCAGATACATGTATACCAAGACCAATTTTTCTCAGTTGGTCGTCAACCAACTCCAGGCAGATGTGTGATTCAGCAATGAAGGCATACAATAGGCGGATCCAGAAAATTGTTTAGGGGAAGGGGGGCGGGCGGCCCTTTTCTCTCTTCCTTTTCTCTCTTCAGAGGTCCCACGGTCAATTTGACCTCTCTTTGGAAAATACTCATACATGTAACCTGTCAAATTATTAAATTTGAGCGCGTCTCATTTGAAAGAGGAAGGCTTTAGCTTTTAAACCATGCATGTTATCTCTGTTGGTACACATTCTAGGTTTGACATTCCGTTAAATTTTGATTTATATGTAGACACGGCAAGTTTACCAATTACATGTACCAGTACATGTATCCGCTGTTTTACTCCCGTGACGGCAATACCTCTTACCGTAGGGACAATGACAAATCATCCTGGTTAATAGAACCATAAATAGAACCATAAATACATAATTTCAACAAAGTTCACAACCAAGCCATCACGCTTTCACGAGAAATTAGCAAATATTTGTTAAAAATTCCCGCCCCATTCGAGCGAGAATTTCATTAAACGCGCAAGCTCGGAAGGTATTTCGTAAATAACTTTTAAATTGATTTATTCATACACATGTACATGTATACATTTTACAATACTGTACACGTTGTGTTATAGGGCAGTTTCACAGGAAAGGTTGCAAACAAGTCTCACAGGGGGTAACAAATGAAACTTGTCGTATCAATAAAACATTTTTTTTTTATTGAAAGTGTATACATAAAGGTACTATGTACTAGAAAATGTTAATATCAGAGCTTAAAGTTTTGTTGTTTTGATTTTAAGGCACTTCACTCTTTGCAGAACATCAAATTTGTCAAATGAAGGTGGGTGTCATAAAGTGCTCTCATCTCAAACATGCCTGGCGTTGCTTTAAAATGATTTACAGTCATTATGGTACATGTAGTCATGTCTTGAATATTAATGCACTTTACACTAAGAAAAAATACACGTAATTTCAAATCCAGGTCAACTTTGGGCTACAAAATTCCGGTTTGGTTGTGCATAGACTTTGTTGAAATCGTATATTTATGGCAAGTTCTATCATGTCTATTAAAGGCACAGGCTCGTCAGCAATGCGCGCCCGCCAAATGTGTGCCACGCAATACGCAGCTCCATAGCAAAGGCATGGAGCTGCGTGTTTCGAGCACGAATTTGGCGGGCGCGCATTGCTGACGAGCCTGTGCCTTTAACCATGATGATTTGGTATACATGTACATGTCCCGAAGAGGTATTGCCGTGACAGGTAAAACAGCGGACTAAATGGACTTGCACTTTTCTTATTGCCATTAAGGAAAGCACAAAGTAGACCTATACCCTGGGAGGTCCGATGATCATTCCATTCCACCTGCTCAGAAGTAAATCGTCCTCGTTCTCAATTCCCCAGCTCACGGTCCCATCACCACCGCCTTTCTGCCCCTCTTCCAGTTCATCCAAAAGACGAAAGTTCCGTGGAGTGATAACGGGTGTTGCAATGGCCGCTGTAAAAAACAAATTCCATTGATTCAAAAGTGAAATATTTAGAAATCACAAAATTTGTTTCAAGTGTACAAGTACCCCGGTACATGTAGCAGTTAAAGGAGCGTGTCTAGATTACATTTTTCACCTCTGAATTTTTTCCATTGGCGTTGAGATTTTGATACCATATCCAGCGTTCGAATTAGCACTGGTCCGTTGGCCAAATGACAGTTGAAATGGTCTCGGGCCAGCTATAAAGCCTACCCAAGTGGTCCGGCTGTCCAGTTGAAATAAAACCGACCTAAATTTAAAGGAGTAATGAAATAACTTTGTTCTTTCCCACCGCCGGTTCCAATTTATTCCCCTGGAGTGAGAGACTGCACTTGCAGTGGTTATACAGTATACTTGTACATATGTCTCTGGGGCTGGAGACTTGATGACTAGTTTTTATTTCAAGTCATAAATCAATCTTATTTCCCAAGTCCAGTCATAAGTAATTTTCTCCAGAGTCTCGTCACAGGTCAAAAACCCAAAACTGACTTGACCCCAAGCCAACAGGTTGAAAAAGACCAGCTCTGCCCGGGTAGTACTATAGGCTAATTCTGTATAACCGCCCCCAAGATGTACACTCACACTTAGAACTGCAAATGCAGTTCCCTGTCGGGAAGGGGTATAATGTGCACAAAAACATGCATCCTTGAGAATTTATAACAAAAGAGCCTTTCAAGACTCCAGAATAGCTCTAAAATTCACCAGAAAGCTCTAAAATGTACCACACATTTTCAAACTTTTAATGTGGAGAACCTTATGACTACCAAAATTTCCTAATTTATTCACTCAAATGTGGTTTTTGCAAACATAAATGGTCTACTGTGTTTAAAAAGAATAACCAGAAATTTTAACGGTATTAAACCGGGCCACTTGAAATGCCGATGGGTCAGTGAAGATTTAATACAACTGGCCCTGTTGGCCAGTTGGGAAAAAAGTTAAGGGCGAACGCTGATATCATTTGTCATATTTTCCTCATTACCGGTACCGGTATGTTCTAAAATTTTGCGCTCTCAATCTGAATATTTTCAAGAATACCATAAAAAAAAAACACCAATGTTTTGTAAACTAATTTACCCGTTCCATAAAGCAGTGCACAGTGATTACACCAACTGTTTAGCTTCCACTATCCATATTCGAGATTGCAAATAGTATTTTGGGGAGGTACATTTTTATTATGTGATTAATTGTTACATGTAGGTTACAGCGAAATCTACATGTATTTCTTGGACAAGCTCCAAACAGCCTGTATTTTATCTCACAGATGGTCTAACTTTTGCCCCACGATTTCACCGAAACTAGACATCGGATCGGTGCGTACTCTTCGGAATATTTGAATGTTGGGGCAAGTGCACCTACATGTATTGAGCAAAAATCTGAGCCAAGGGACAGATTTCATTTGCGTGAGTTAGCCACAGATTTCAGGTTGGAAACGGCACCAGGGCAGAGGATACGACGCCCTGTTCACGGGTCTAGGTTCATACTTAAAACTAGACAGAATGATTCTGTCCCTACGGGTTACCGTAGGGACAGAAAAAAACCTTTCATGTAGTGGATGGTTGTCATTTTGCCTCGAAATTGGAATCACACACAAAAATGTCCTCCTACCGGTAGTTGTGTCCTGCAGTGGTTCATTACTTAACACTTAATGTCAACCATGTTCACATTTTAGTAAGTGGACATGGTTAACATTAAGTGTTAAGTAATGAAACAGCCGTCGAGAAGCGCAGCCAAGTCATTTCCTCTGTGCGTACAGCTAGCTAGCGGCACGGAAAGGACTGCGTACGTGTAAATGTATTTTTGCCCGATTAACGATCAGGCTTGATACAGTCTGTCCGCAATTGGGCAGCCCCACCTGTAACCTATGTTCACGTAGAAAAGCGTCCTCTCATGTCTATAATTTGTAAAACGGCGATGAGAAAAAATGTCGTCGAGTTTGCACGTGGGAGAACATTTTGGCTTCAAAAACAGTGTTGTAAGTATTTTTTTTCAATCATTTTCCAATCATGGACATCTGAAACCACTGCAGGACACAACTTAGACAGAATGATTCTGTCCCTACGGGTATCCCGTAGGGACAGAAACACAACCCTTTCATACAGTGGTTTGTTGTCATTTTGCCTGAATGAGGCAAAATGACAACAAAGTTTAACCACTGTATGAAAGGGGTGTTCACAGACTAGACACAACTAGGAGGAAATTTTTGTGTGTGATTCTAATTTTGAGGCACAATGACAACCAACTACTACATGAAAAGGGTGTGCACAGACTAACTTAAAACTAGAGTACAACCCAAAATGTTTATACCGTTTAATGCATTTCGGCCCACCGCACTCCTGCAATGTGCAACTGACCGTAGCGAAACTCAAAATGGTGTTATCTGTGAAACAGCTTATTTTAGACACTAATCGCAAACGTAATTCTGACGTCAAAAAAATTGTGGTGAACATTCGCCTATTTAGTTGAACTTTTAAGCGAATTTGTGGCGCAAATTGTCAAATTCGCGTCAAGTTCGCTTTCGCAAGCCCTCGCATTTGGCATATCGCGGCCGGTCATTGGTTCTTCTCGCCGACAATCCATAAGTGAAAACATGGAGGAAGGAAACCAGCGTGACCGCCCGGCGAGCTTTCGCACAAGCTCTAAAGTACATGTAACTACCCTTTGTTATTTTGTAATGCACCCGTCATTGTAATCCCGGTCCTGGGGGACCCGGGACCTAGGAGAAAGTAGTGGGGACATACATTTGCTGCCCCGCCCTACCGGCCCCGCATGTCGGGGCCGGGATTGTGTGGGGGTTGTACTAAATGCCCAGCATGTCGGGGCCGGGATCGTGCAGGGGTTGTACAATAATGCCCCACATACCGGGGCCGGGGTATAGCCGGGGATTACTTTTAGAAGGCTAAAAGTGTTGTTTTTGACGTTTATATTGGGACGTTATCATTTTCTATATTACACTTTTAGCCCCTTAACATTTTAACCCCCTTCGTCGTGTGGAACATTCTTACACGCCCTCAAGAGTCTAAATACCCGTCTGAAAATTCTTACCGTAAATTCCAAATCAGACATTTAAAAGCACACCATCAGGGTCCTTGTAATCTCAAGACTTCTGCACCCTTGTTGTTCACTGTCCATGATGACTCAAACATAAAAAAAGGATAAAAGGGAGCAAAATCTGGAGTAAAATCGACAAATCTGGACAGACGGGAGACTTGACCATGTCATGCATGTTGACTTCGCTACTATATGATCGCGTCAAAAGGAAAGTAGTCCCACCAACGCAGATAGATTTTGTTTAGCCTAGACCTGCCCCCTGTCTATGTGCGCTACGCTGCTCTCGCTCATATACAACGCGTGGGGAAGTAAATATGTGGACAGGGGTCCAGTCTAGGCTAAACAAAATCCATCCGCGTTGGTGGGACTACTTTCCTTTTGACGCGTCTCAGCATGAAGTCTGTGTACCACGCTTTCGATTTTACTCCAGATTTTGCTCCCTTTTATCCTTTTTTGATGTTTGAGTCATCATGGACAGTGAACGACAAGGGTGCAGAAGTCTTGAGATTACAAGGACCCCGATGGTTACTTTTAGAAGGCTAAAAGTGTTGTTTTTGACGTTTATATTGGGACGTTATCATTTTCTATATAACACTTTTAGTCCCTTAACATTTTAACCCCCTTCGTCGTGTGGAACATTCGAGCACGCCCTCAAGAGTCCAATTACCCATGTGAAAATTATTACCGTAAATTCCAAATCAGACATTTAAAAGCACACCATGGGGGTCCTTGTAATCTCAAGACTTCTGTACCCTTGTCGTTCATTGTCCATGATGACTCAAACATCAAAAAAGGATAAAAGGGAGCAAAATCTGGAGTAAAATCAAATTTTCAGCCAGCGTGGTACACAAACTTCATGCTAGGCCGCGTCAAAAGGAAAGTAGTCCCACCAACGCGGATGGATTTTGTTTAGCCTAGACTGGCCCCCTGTCCACATATTTACCTTCCCTCGCGTTGTATATGAGCGAGAGCAGCGTAGCACACATAGACAGGGGGCCAGTCTAGGCTAAACAAAATCTATCCGCGTTGGTGGGACTACTTTCCTTTTGACGCGATATAGTAGCATGGTCAAGTCTCCCGTCTGTCCAGATTTGTCGATTTTAATCCAGATTTTGCTCCCTTTTATCCTTTTTTGATGTTTGAGTCATCATGAACAATGAACGACAAGGGTACAGAAGTCTTGAGATTACAAGGACCCCCATGGTGTGCTTTTAAATATCTGATTTGGAATTTACGGTAAGAATTTTCACACAGGTATTTGGACTCTTGAGGGCGTGCTTGAATGTTCCACACGACGAAGGGGGTTAAAATGTTAAGGGGCTAAAACTGTTATATAGAAAATGATAACGTCCCAATATAAACGTCAAAAACAACACTTTTTTAGCCTTCTAAAAGTACCCGATGGTGTGCTTTTAAATGTCTGATTTTGAATTTACGGTAAGAATTTTCAGACGGGTATTTAGACTCTTGAGGGCGTGTAAGAATGTTCCACACGACGAAGGGGGTTAAAATGTTAAGGGGCTAAAAGTGTAATATAGAAAATGATAACGTCCCAATATAAACGTCAAAAACAACACTTTTAGCCTTCTAAAAGTAGCCGGGGATGTACAAAATCAAATGCCCCGCACGGCTGGGCACGTAGCGGGGACGTTGGGGGAGTATCACGCTGGGCCACTAGACTAGGACATCCCCGGCCCAGTCCCGGGTCCCACAGGGCCGGGATTACAATTGACAGGTGCATAACAAAGTCGAAAGCTGCTTTGTCACAATCAGACAGTGTCAGTGAAATTAAATTATTGGCATGTTGCGTCAAATGAATCGGAAAAGATCAGCTGCTTGGAAACATTGTAAATTTTCCAAGTGCGGTCGAGTTGTCCTGGGCCTTAGTTCGTTGGGACCGAGTTGACTCGACACCAGCTGAATGCTCAGCATTGCATTCGCATTGTTGACACACATGACTGTTGACACACAATCAAAAACGTCATTCAAATGACTTACTCATTTTGATTTTCTGGAATTTCAGAAGTTCAAAACACAAATTACACCACCCGCAACTGTCGTACAACTGGTTTTGGCAGTATTAACAACGTTTGTAGAGCCTAGCGTTACTTGAAATACTTCTCTCGTACTCGTCACATATGTACCAAACAGGAAGAAAATGGCCGGTGTACATGTACTAATGTACATGTACCTGCGCATACCCCGTCAATAGAGGGCGCCAGTACCGACGTTCATTCGCGATCGCTCATTCAATGATAGACTGGTTCCCGTCCACATATTTTAAATAGGAGAATATAAGGACAGGTAAAGCGCTAATTCATCTTGATCTGTGATTGGTCGTCTTTGCTTTAGGCAATTAATTTTATTTACATTTGGATATGTTCGACACGTACGGCCGGCCGGGTAATACAAATGTCAATGCAAAATATACGCACTTATTACTAAAAGTAAAAAATATATAAAAATAATAACCACGTGACCACTGGCAGATTTCTGCCTGTCATGGCCGCCCTTTATCCAATCCTTATATTTTCGCAATAAGCGATAGGATCGGGAACCAATCTAATTCAATGAGCGAACTACGTTCAGACCATGGATATGTAGGCTGCGTTCGGGCGTGCAGTTCTCGCTACTCCAGGGTAATGCGTGCGCATTGCACTCGGGTCACATTACTCGAACGGTAAGTCCGCAGTCAGGAGTAAGAGCACACTCCCCATTTGTCAGGAAGTAGTCTTGGCCCGAGACTATTGTGGTCGATATCGGTTTGTGTACGCGTTGGCCATTCCCGGTAGTGCGCCCTAGTATTAATTGGGCCAAGACTAGTCAGGGAGTAGCGAGAGCATAATTGTGACGGGCTCTACGAAAATGAGTCACAAGTCGCGCTGGCTAGTATTCTTTTTGCGACCATAAAAAGAAATCCGCGGCAAATCCACGCTCAATAAAATACCTAAACACAATGGAAATTCCTGGTGGTGCCCATATACCGCCTGGAATGTCTGTGTTCCCCCTGGAATGTCTGTGTTACGCCTAGAATTTATTTTGTGTTTAGGTATTTTAATGAGCGTAGAAATGCCACAGATTTCTTTTATGGTCGCAAAAAGAATACTAGCCAGCGCGACTTGTGACTCATTTTCGTAGAGCCCGTCACATATGTTCAACTTTGTTTCATACCTATATAAATAGTCTCTCTTTTGTCAATATCTTATAAATATTGGGGGTAAATCAGAGTTGAATTTGGTGGAGTTCTGCAGCCTAGAAAACATTCATGCGGCTGGACACAAAACTGACTCGCAAGACCATGTGACTTTTCGGAACCAGAATCTGGTTCCCAAAAGTCACGTGACCTTGAATTTTTACAAAATGCTAAAAAACGGCCAAATTTGACGGTGTCTTTTCAACATATATCTAATTTAATAATATTAATAATAATGAATATTTGTAATGCGCCGGTATCCATAAAAAAGATGCTCAGGGCGCAGAAAAGCGCTTCAGAATATATGTATGGGTCTGTAGTGACTGCCCTTTTAACCATAACGCAACGTAATGTAAATAACAACATTGGCGTCACATGTAAAGAACTCGCCAATCAACGCCAGCGAACATCTTTGACTGGTACCCTGTAATGTACATATGTATATACATGTAAATTCGCTGGTGCGTCCACATGTGCTACGTGTGGGTTTTTCCATGTGTTCTGGCTGTTGATAAAAAGTTAGGAGTTATCGCGTTTTGACATTTTAGCATAATTTTACCAGCGTTTATCATCGTCTTCGTGTGTTTTCGTCAAGTCAGTAATCGTCTGTTTATGTCCTGAACAATCCTCGTGGATAAAAACTCTATACAAACTGTAGTTTGTGCATCCGCGCCAGGAGAAATATCGCGATTGACCAGAGTCAGTATTCGTCCCGAAGCGAGAAGACCGAGCGAATCGACTCGTGCCCAATTCACGGACAAATACCTTGGTGAGTTGACAACAGCTTTCGTACTGAGTATAACTATAAATATACTACATTGGTGACCCGGAACACCTAGAAAAGGTTCGCAAATTATCTCGTCTTCCTCATCATCATTCGTGTCTCGCCTGTGGGTACACATCCATGACATCGCACGTTTGTTTTATATTTCAACTCGGCCATATGCCGGACCCAGCCCCCGCCGACGGCGCCGCCCCTGAGGGGCCCTACCACCTCATCAGCCAGTTCTGCACCCAGTCGCCGCGGTCAGTCTCAAACTGCCACCATTCTGGCCAAATGACCCTGCCTGTGGTTCGCGCAGGTCGAGGCCCAGTTCCTCACTCGCAACATTACAACACAGGCCACCCGTTTCGCATATGTCATTGCCTCTCTGCAACCAGAGATAGCTCAGGAGGTCAGAGATCTTCTGATCACACCACCCACTACTGACCGGTATGATCGTCTTAAATCAGAGCTGATTCGCCGGACCTCCCTGTCGGAGCAAAAACGCCTCCACCAACTACTCATCTCAGAAGAGCTAGACCGCAAACCGTCCCAGCTACTACGCCGGATATGCGGCAGCTCCTCGGAGACAGTTCACTGGAGGATAAGATCTTGAAACAACTCTTCCTGCAGCGTTTGTCGACCAGTACGCAGTCTATTCTTGCCTCCATGGCTGATACCGTAGGTATTGAACAGTTGGCTGATTTAGCTGACAAGATCGTGGACGTTTCGCCCCCTTCAACTGCATCAGCTGCTGGAATTGCAGTCCCCGCTCCCTATTCTCCACCACAGACCCAACTGCCGCAAGCTCATCCGGATATCCTGGTACTGCAAGATCAAATGGCCTCACCCTTACCAAAATTTCCAATTCATTACCAATTGGAAATTCCAATTGAAAAAAAAAAAACCAATTGGAAAAAAAAACCAATTGGGAAAAAAAAACTGACTGAAGCAGGGAATTGCCCTTCCACCCACATGATGCGAAGTTTCAAATTGTTCTCTCAGTTTTCTTACGGTACATCCCGTCTAACAAACATCCCGTCTAACACACCAACAGCTAACAGTATTGCTAAACGTCTTGTGGAAAATGGCAAAGCTCAAAATTACGACCGCCATTTCACTAGGAAGCTGAATTTGGAACTCAAACAAGCTTGGAATATGCCATCAGCTGATACCAACTTGTCGCGTTCTTTCACAATCGATGAGATTAAGAAAGCCATCCAGACTATCAAAGCAGGGAAAGCTCCAGGTTTGGATAATCTCCACCCAGAGTTCTTCATTCACCTGGCTGAACCGGCACTTAGATGGCTAACCTCATTTCTGACCAACTGCTTCAAGCTTAACAGAATCCCCACCATTTGGAAAAAAGCCAAGGTAGTCGCTGTACCCAAGCCAAACAAACCAGTAGAAGATCCATCTAGCTATCGCCCCATCAGTCTCCTGTGTCTTCCGTTTAAAATCTTGGAAAGACTGATATATGACAGAATTTATCCAGTCATTGAGCCCGTTCTCCCAAACGAACAAGCTGGATTCCGGCCAGGACGCAGTACTCTTGATCAGGTTAGCCTGCTTACAGAAGATATAGAATGCGCCTTTCAAGAGAAGCTGAAGGTGGGAGGAGTTTTCATTGACTTGAGCGCTGCCTATGACACTGTCTGGCACAGAGGGCTTGCACTTAAACTTCTCAAGACCATTCCAAGCAAACACACAGTCCGCATGATACTGGAGATGATCAGCAATCGCAGCTTCATCCTGAATGTAGGGAAGGACAGGTAAAGATGTCGACGTCTCAAGAATGGTGTCCCTCAAGGATCTGTCCTAGCCCCGCTTCTGTTTAACTTGTATACCTCGGACCTACCAAACACGACAAGTTATAAATATATATATGCAGATGACATCGCTATCACTACAGCTGCCTCGGACTTTGTCCCAATTGAGAATGTGCTATCTCAAGACCTGGGAAATCTTGACACCTACTTTCGACAATGGAGACTGAAGCTAAATACCAAGAAGACGGTCAGCTGTGCGTTTCATCTTGCCACAAGGCTGGCTAACCACAAGTTGAAAGTTCACCTTCATCACCAGTCTATCCCACACGATGCTAACCCAAGATACTTAGGAGTGACTTTAGATAGATCACTGACCTATCGAAAACATTGTGAAACAACAGCGGGTAAAGTTCATGGCCGCAACAACCTTTTACGTCGCCTAGCTGGTCTCACATGGGGTGCAAGCTTCAATGTTCACCGCACTTCAGCACTCGCCCTGTGCTACTCATCTGCCGAGTACATGTGCCCCAGTATGGTGTAGAAGCACACATACCAAGATGGTTGACTATGCCCTCAATATGCATGAGACTTGTCGCTGGAGCCATAAAGTCTACACCCACCTCAAACCTTCCCATTCCCTGCGGGATTGCTCCACCGGACATCCGACGAAATGAACGATGTCTAAACTTGGCTCATCGTGCCATAGCTGATTACACTCACCTTCTGTACCCTGTCGTGACAAGAAACTAACCTCACCGCCTCCGGCTATCATCTCGCCTTCCACTGTCCCAGCATCTTGACCAACTGACAAAAGTTTCTGCTCATTCCTCCTCCAAGACCTGGTCCGAGAAATCATGGCTGAGCAGATGGCAACAAGAGCACTCCCCCTGGAGTGCTATCTACCTCGGCGGCAGTGGGTACAGCTAAACCGATTGCGCACAGGCCATGGCAGGTTTCGCGCCTTCCTCCATCGTATTGGCTTGAGCCCCAGTAACAGCTGTGACTGTGGTGCAGTGCAGACACCAGAGCATATCCTGAAACACTGTGAGCTTTACCGCCCTCAAGGGAATATGCATACCATCGATGAGACTTTCAGAACCTGGCTCAGACGTACAAACCTAAATGTTTGATGTGCTTTGTTCATACGATTATATATATATATACGGTACACCTTTCCCATCTCCCACCTCCCACATGTACTTACCATTTTCCATTGCCCAATACACTGTTGAAGATCCCTGCCCACTGTTGAAGATCCCTGCCACTGTTGAAGATCCATGATGCTTACACTATTAACTTTATGCGTGACTACTATTTATGCTTCACAAAAACCTGCACCCTGTAACCCATGGTTGGCACACACCTACTAACCGAATACCAAATTTAATTATAATCTCTCGCTACTTTGAGTTTGTTCATTCTCGACAATTGCCAATTTGACTATTATCAAAAAACAACCCATTTACAAAAATCAAAACAACTGCCAAAACTGATGAAGCAAATCCCTTTTTTTAAACGGTAAAATCTGTTCAGTTACATGAATCCCACAATGCATTGCCAATTCATTACCAATTGGAACTTCCAATTGGAATCCTGTCCAATTGGAATCCTGTCCAATTGGAATCCTGTCTAATTGGAATCCTGTCCAATTGGAATCCTGTCTAATTGGAATCCTGTCCAATGGTTTCATTTCCAATTGGAACTTCCAATTGGAACTTCCAATTGGAAATGAAACCATTGGACAGGATTCCAATTGGGAATGAAATGATAGATGGAATTCCAATTGGAAATAAAAACATTGGATGGGTTCCAATTGGGAATGAAATGAGTTGCTATGATTCCAATTGGAAATGGAACGATAGACGGGATTCCAATTGGTAAAACCCAATTCCAACAGTTTCCAACTAAAACCAATTAAACACCAATTAAGACCAATTGGGTTTCCAGATTAATTGAGTTGGTCAGTGATTTTTTTCCAATTGGAACTGAGCACTCCAATTGAAACCAACTGAAACCAACTTAAAACCAATTAAACCCAACTCATTCCAATTGGATTTCCAATTGGAATGAATTGGAAATATTGGTAAGGGCACTGACGCGTCAAGTCCAAGCCTTGACGACACAATTACAGCGTGGACAGGCCCGTAGCCGTAGCCGTGGTCGTCCAAAATCCCGCACCTACCCTGCCGACCGCAGTCCCAGCGCCCCCGCCGGTCAGTCTGGAGACCGACAGTGCTGGTATCACTGGAAGTTTGGAAGCAAGGCAGCCAAGTGCACCAGCCCGTGTTCCCGCCGTAATCCACCGGTCTCGGTAAAACCCCCAAGCCAGCGGCTAGCGGCGACAAGCCAGCCTGGCAACACCATACCCAGTCGCCTCTTTTACATCACGGATAAGTAGATGGGCACACGTTTCCTGGTCGACACCGGGGCGGAAGTAAGTGTCCTTCCACATAACCCTAAACTTAAGATGCGATCTACTTCCGTTAACTTACAGGCATCAATGCTTCGCCTATCAAGACCTACGGAGAAAAATATGTAACATTAGATTTTGGGTTGAGGCGTGTTTTTCGTTGGGTATTCATCATTGCTGACTTACCAACACCAATCATTGGTGCGGATTTTCTTCGCCACTTTGATTTATTGGTTGATGTACGACACAATCGAATCATCGATACCAACACGAATCTTTCAGTACAAGGGATTCCATCACATACAGCTTCCGTCAGTCCTATGTTTGTGGTTGCATCAGCTTCATGCTATGACACTCTACTTCAAGAATACCCCAGGATTTCTCGTCCGGTGTATACGCATACAGAAGTGAGACACAATATCACCCATCATATTGAGACTACGGGACCCCCGGTTGGTGCTCGACCCCGACGACTCGCGCCTGATCGTCTACATGTAGCGAAAGCAGAGTTCGACCACATGCTCGAGTTGGGCATCATACAACCATCCTGCAGCAATTGGTCCTCACCTCTGCACATGGTGCCGAAAAAGACGCCTGGTGACTGGCGCCCTTGCGGGGATTATAGGGCACTCAACAAATGCACCGTACCCGACTGCTACCCGATCCCACACCTACAGGATTTCTCATCATCCCTCCACGGTTGCACAGTTTTCTAGCATTCGAGCGCGTCAAGGCAAAATTAGCAGATGCAACACTGTTGGTCCACCCAAAGGCTGAGGCACCAATCTGCCTTCTCACCGATGCATCAGATGTGGGAGTCGGGGGTGTTCTACAACAATGTGTAACTGGAACATGGCAACCTCTCTCTTTCTTTTCGAAGCGTCTCCAACCGGCCGAAACGCGCTATAGTACATTTGGCAGAGAACTCCTCGCTATTTACCTCAGCGTGAAATACTTCCGTCATATGCTCGAAGGTCGCTCGTTCTGCATTTACACAGATCACAAACCACTCACCTACGCTATGCGTTCCAAGCCGGATCGACATTCACCACGTGACGTCCGTCATCTTGATTATATCTCACAATTTACGTCTGACATCCGTCACATCAGTGGGAAATCTAACACGGCAGCAGATGCACTTTCACGCATGGCACTAATTGACGCTTTGGAGGTTTCCGATGTCATCGATTTTGAGGCCATAGCCGCCGCCCAACAGACCGATGCGGAATTACTCAACCTGACCAACACTTCGTTACGACTCATCACAGTGCCTCTCCCCACATCGCCTGGCACCATCGTCTGTGACACGACTACGGACAATCCTAGGCCTTATGTTCCTCACAAGTTCCGACGGCCCATTGTCAATGCATTACATGGCTTGTCTCACCCTGGTATCCGAGCGACGCAGCAATTAGTCCCAGGACCTGGGCTAAAAGGTGTCACCAGTGTCAACGTTGCAAGATTCATAGACACACCAAATCGCCTTTGGGAACATTTTTCACGCCCGACGCTAGGTTTGCCCATGTCCACATTGACCTCGTTTGCCCGCTTCCGCCTTCCAATGGACAATGATATCATACTTGCTAACTTGCGTTGACCGCTTCACCCGATGGCCGGAGGCCATACCAATCCCTGACATCACGGCAGAGACGGTTGCTCGAGCTTTCATTACCCATTGGGTGGCCCGTTTCGGTGCACCTTCCACGATCACTACTGACAGGGGACGACAATTTGAGTCCTCACTCTTCCGAGCTCTCACAAACATGCTTGGCTGCAAGCGAATACGCACAACGTCCTATCACCCTTCCGCGAATGGACTCGTAGAACGCCTACATAGGCAGTTGAAGGCATCCCTCAAAGCTCACACTAATCCGAAGTGGACCGAATCCCTTCCGTTTGTGTTGCTTGGTATCAGGACCGCTGTTAAATCAACTCTCGGTTGCTCCTCTGCAGAGATGGTTCTCGGTACTACACTTAGATTGCCCGGCGAATTTGTTGCACCTATAGTCCCACGGATGGGGATCTTGACCCCAGTGACTAGGCTACATCCATCGTCTTAGACGACACATGCAAACCATTCACCCTCCGTCACCTCGGTCCCAGCAGAGCAACTCTCATGTGCACCCTGATCTCCTCACGTGCACGCATGTCTATGTTCGACACGACGCAGTGAGAACACCACTTCAAGCCCCCTATGATGGCCCATTTCTGGTACTCAAACGGACGAACAAGTTTTTCGTTTTGGACAGGAAGGGTAAGCGCGACACCGTCAGCATTGACCGTTTCAAAGTCGCATACCTTGAGGATGCCATAACCGTCGGTCTCAGGGCACCCGCGATCCCACAGAAACTTCCTCCTGCCATGCCTCCTCCTCGACCCATACCGCCTCCTCCGGTTCCAGAGGTCAAGACCACTAGACCGGGACGCCATGTGCATTGGCCTGCTCGTTATGTCCAGTTTTGCACTTCAGGCACTTGAAACATTTTGATTTGGTCGTTTGTATCGATCGTTTCTTATCTGCTCCGATCTAGGGGGAGCTACTGTAGTGACTGCCCCTTTAACCATAACGCAACGTAATGTAAATAACAACATTGGCGTCACATGTAAAGAACTCGCCAATCAACGCCAGCGAACATCTTTGACTGGTACCCTGTAAGGTACATATATATACATGTAAATTCGCTGGTGCGTCTACATGTGCTCCGTGTGGGTTTTTCCATGTGTTCTGGCTGTTGATAAAAAGTTAGGAGTTATCGCGTTTTGACATTTTTGAGCACTAATCTTCAGCATAATTTTACCAGCGTTGATCATCGTCTTCGTGTGTTTTCGTCAAGTCAGTAATCGTCTGTTTATGTCCTGAACAATCCTCGTGGATAAAAACTCTATACAAACTGTAGTTTGTGCATCCGCGCCAGGAGAAATATCGCGATTGACCAAAGTCAGTATTCGTCCCGAAGCGAGAAGACCGAGCGAATCGACTCGTGCCCAATTCACGGACAAATACCTTGGTGAGTTGACAACAGCTTTCGTACTGAGTATAACTATAAATATACTACAGGTCTATTTCGAGCCCAAAATAGCCCAACAAAGCCGGTGTGTCCCTTTAACCTTGCTTTATGTAGCCTTGTCCAAGGCCGTATCCAGGTTTTTTGCTGTACAAGAGAATATTGAGTCTAGCGCATGCAAACTGCACACGGCGTCAAAACGAGCCACTGTGCGATAACGACTTCCATAGTAAACCCATACGGCAACACACTGGCTGCGTACATACATCACTATAGCTGCGTACGGCCTGACCTAGCTCGAAAGACAGCCTTGTCGCGTCTGCACTTCCGGGTTTAATGTCTTTCTTTCTTTTGTTTTCGGCCATCAATGGTGCACATGATAAAGGTCTATAGACCTTTATCACGGTGCGACCATCTTCCCTTTTCCCCTATTAAAATGAACGTAACGAAAGCGAGGCTTGCCGAAATAAAATAGTTTGGCCCCGTGTTGAAAATGTTTATTGTGTGCATACAATAACATGCGCGCGGTGCGATCAATAAAACGCGCAGCGCGGACAGTGATTCTCTCAAAACACCAACGGAAGACTGCACGCGCTATTGCGCAGACACGCACACGCACTGATCATGCCCGACACGTACACGTACTATGCAGTGGGGAACAAGACAAAGATGGACGCACCGTGATAAAGGTCTATAGCAGTTGGCTATACGAGAATTGAAGCCGTGCGCCGGCCGCCATTGTACCCCACGAACAATGCTTGGCCTAGACTGCTCCCCGGTCCATGCGATCGCTTGCATTACACTTAACAAATATGTAGACCATGATGTGAACTAGTGAAGACAATATGAAAGGCATTGTATTTGGTGGGGTACAATGGCGGACGGTGGCTTAAATTTTAGACGTCGTTGCTTCATCCGGTGTATATATATATCGATGGTTCATACCCACAGACATATAGAACCTATAGACTACCAGTCCCTAATCACATAACGTTGCCGCGACTGTAATTAGGATGGCACCCGACTATTTGACAAATTGGGAGCAATTTTGTCAGCGTGTGCACAAACGTAACGGGGCGCCGGGAAAAAAGTTTGGTTTTTCTGACCAAACAAAATCCATACTTATTCATTTCCGAAATTTCACCATAATTTTACTTGGTTATATGTATACCTACGTACTTTTGTTGAAGTAGTTTTGAAGCATGAAAAGGCTGGTAATTTGTTAAAAAGAGCTAAACCACCTGCTTAACAACTGATCAAAAACTGCAAGTTGTGTTTGATAATGTGTGCAGCGCGTCATGTTTGTCACGCGCGTCATACGCGTCATGCGCGTCGACTTCAAATTGCAAATTATCTGAAATCTGTGCAATATTTCAAAAAGAGGCGTGTATGTATAGGAAAGTCCAGGCTGTCTTCTTTACAATAGTACCAGGGTCATTATGTAACTGCCATGCATGACTGAGCAAACATGGCCATTATGAAAGGTGGTGAAATCATCAGTGTGACAAGTTAGCACTTCACTTGAAATTGGGATAAGGGCAATGAAGTGATGAAAGAACACATTTCTTTTCAAACCTTACCTTACAGATAAATTCAAGGGTGTGTGCCCTCGACATGCCCATTATTTCTCTCAATACACAGCTCAAATCGTCTCCTCATGTCTAGCTCTGACTGCTCGTCTTATCATTCCATGGTCTTGGCGGAAGTGATTAACTTCATTCAAAATGCGTGTTCTCAACTCTTGGATGGTAGCTGGAGGAGTGGTGTAGACTCGGTCTTTCAAGTAACCCCACAAGAAAATGTCGCAGGGTGTAAGATCAAGTGATCATGCGAGCCACTCGATTCGGTAAAACAGTGCAATTACTATGTTGCCGAAAAGCTCTGCCAAACGATCACCAACAGCAATGAAGTGATCAAGTGCTAACTTGTCACAGTGATGATTTCAACACCTTTCATAGTGGCCATGTTTGCTCAGTCATGCATGACAGTTACATAATGACCCAGGTACCATTGGATAGAGGAATTCCCTATATACACACCTCTTTTTAAAAATATTGCACAGATTACTGATTATCTGCATTTAAAGGACATCTTCAGTCAAGTGAGTTAGTTTGCAGTATTTAATTTAAAAAACAATTTACCTACGTGTTACCTTTGAAGGATTGATGACGTAATCAACGTTTTAACAACACAGACATGTTTGGTGGTCGACGCCCTCTATATTCACCACTATTGGGCTAATTTGCGCAAACACTGCTATGAAAGGGTCATTTTAAGACTTTTTAATTTCGCCGCTAGAGGGTGCCCTTTTATGAAATGACGTAGAAACTTACATTTTTGGAAACCCTATTTACCTTAGACACTAGCACTACCAACCCCATCTCGTCAGCTTATTTCACCACTTTTACAAAATAGGTTTATTTAAATGCACTTCCGGTTTCTACCGGAAGTGAGCAAGGTCACGCGATATTTTTTGGATACCCCACCCTAGTCGAACTCAAACACCTTTGACCCCATCCAAATACCTCTTACCAGTTTCAAATGGCAAGGCAAAGTCTGTTTGACCAATAGGGAATGAGGTAAAATGTGAAGGCATGTGGGCATCTGAAAGACCTTTATTAATGATCGTATATGCCGAAAGAATCAAGATCGTAGGTCAAACGGTTGATTTTTTTATGAATTTTTTGAATTTGGAACCATTAAATTTCATGCTCCTTTAAACTTACACCTAATGACGTCATGATGATGCCATTGTTGGGTGCACACCTCTTCTACTATGTCTTTGATGCGACCCAGTTTGTTTAAGAACAACCTAAATTTTGGTAACAACCTCAAAAAGTGCCGACAACGCCCATGCGTTACGTCAATGGGGAAAAAATCAGAAGAAGAAATAAACGGAAAAGCCAAAAATTAACGACCTTCGCTAGTGATCGTATATATGGGAAGGAAACAATGTTAAAGCTCGAATTTTTTAATATTTCATATTTTTAATGTTTTATACACCTTTAATTTACACGTGATGACGTCATTATGAGATCATCAGTTAAATACCTTTGTTAATGACCGTATATGGCGCAGGAATCACGATCATAGGTGAATCGGCTGATTTGTTATGAATGTTTGAATATGGAAAACATTAATTACTATCAATGCTAGAATAGGGCGACAAATCGTGTGTAAAAAGCTATATTAGGGCGACCTGCTCAATAGGGCGACATTTTGGTGTCGCCCTAATATTTTTGAGTTTAAAATTCATTTTTTTTAGGTCAAAAACCATTTTTTTTTTAGGTCGAGAACCATTTTTATCGGGACTGAAGCTGTTTCTCTTCGGTCTGCAACCATCTCCGGAAGCTTTGGGTAAAAAAATAAGGTGTCATTTTGAGTGACTCTTGCCGAAATTTCGGTGGTCTCCGGTGAGAGTCTTCCCGAAATGTCGCCCTATTGCGGCATTCAGCGTTGTTTAAATTTGTATGCTCATTTAATCGTATACCTGATGATGAACAGTTTTTGAGTTGTGTCAGTTTGCCTGGGTGGGGGAAGTACTGCTATACAGATCTACCACTTCTAGGTGTTTGATGAACTGTGAGATACCAAGTCATGGTGCAGGTAAAAACTTTTGATTACTTAATTAGCTCATGGGGTGGGGGGGGGGGGAATCATAACATGTAGGTTCAGGATTTATACTAAGAGAGTCTTGAGACAAATTTCATTTAAAACAAAATAACATGTACATTATGTAAATAGTACAGAAGCCTTCATCGATTGAGAAAAGATTTGTTTAGATTTGAAAATATGGGAATTTTCAGTTTTTGCACTTTTAAAAACATCAATTAGGCCTAAGTTACTGTAAAATTAGTACTATTTGTCATAATGTCACATGCAGTTATAAATTAAATATTTAAAAAGTTTATCCTGAAAACTAAGTTTAGAGGCAAGTTTGATTTCCCTTTGCGAATTATAAACTGTTCATTGTTAGTTTGTTTTGTTCACATTTGGGATGGAAATACGATGTTTACTCGAAAAACTGATATACATATATTAGTCATCAAAGGCAGAAATCAGAGCACATAATTTGTTAAGATTGAACAGAGTTTGGCCAAGAAGGAACAATTTCGTAATTAGATTTGTTGAAGATGGTTCAATAAAATCCTGACAATGACTTAATGATTTCAGGCCTATATTAAGCTTTGCACCTTACTAAACCTAAAAGAAACAAAGAAAAGAAACATTGGAATGAATGCTTCACGGCAAAACTACGACATTCCCTCAATAACATACAATTACTTTCTTGTAGAGAGTGGACTCTCTTAAATAAGACTGAAATAATATAAAAGATTGTATTCTACTCACTGTCCTTTTGTTAAACCATCTTCTGTTGAATTACACGTCCGTGGTAGACACAGTTAAAAGACTGCTTCCACGCAAAAAGTTACCGTGTCACCGTCTCGGTACGGGGCGCCGTGTCACACAGGGCACACGGAATAGACAGCTACGGTAAAAATTGATTTCTGCGAAGTTTGCTCGCATTGAGAACGGTCGAATCTAAAACTAAGACCCTGGCATAACACTGGTCACTGCTCAGTCAACCGAAAACATAATGACATGATCATGGTGTCATTTTAAAGAGGAGATTCAACCCTAACAGATGATCTCTCCAGTTCATTCATACGCGCCCTACTTTAGTGACAATTAGCAATAATATCTCGTTTCGTTTCTTTTTAATCCACCCTGTATATACGCAAATGTTGACTTGGCTGAACTTTGCTTCCACGCAAAAAGTTACCGTGTCACCGTCTCGGTCGGCGCCGTGTCACACAGGGCACACGGAATAGACAGCTACGGTAAAAATTGATTACTGCTCAGTTTGCTCGCATTGAGAACGGTCAAATCTAAAACTAGGCCCCTGGCATAACACTGGTCACTGCTCAGTCAATCGAAAACATAATGACATGATCATGGTGTCATTTTAAAGAGGAGATTCAACCCTAACAGATGATATCTCCCGTTCATTCATACGCGCCTTACGTTAGTTACAATTAGCATCAGTATCTCGGTTCGTTTGTTTTTTAATCCACCCTGTATATACGAAAATGTTGACTTGGCTGAACTTTGGCCTTCAATTGACCCAGGAGGGAAGGGTCAGAAAAAATGCCTACATGAACACAATTGTAGCCCATGATCAGATCTATATGTCTGCCAAATATTTGGTCATTTTAATGATAAAAATCTACTTTTGTAGCATTTTAAAATTACGTAATCATTGATGTCATGGTAATGTTCTACATGGTGATGGAAGATTGTGATGGGCCCATGCCAGTACCCAGTTTTATGAAGATCAAGCGTACTTTAATAGCTAATATTGCTTCATACATGTAACTACATGTACAAACAAATACAAGAAAGGTGATTTATTAATTGGCTGAACTTTGACCTTCGATTGACCCAGGAAGGAAGGGTAAGATGAAAATGCCTACAACAAGAACATTGTAGCCCATGATCTGATCTATATGTCTGCCAAATATGAAGACATGCATATTTTGGTCATTTTCGGCTTTTTAGGCATATTTAAAGTGTTATAATGACGTAACTGATGACGTCACAATGAAGCCATTCTTGGGTGCACACCTCTTATACTATGTCTTTGATGTGACCAAGTTTGGTTAAGATCGAAGTTTGGGAACAACCTCAAAAAGTGCCGACAACGCCCATGCGTTATGTCAATGGGTAAAAAATCAGAAGAAAACGGAAACAAACTAGAGCTACGTCTGTTCTATGAACAGGGCGTAGAGCTTTTTCACATTTGTAAACTTAAAAACTTGAAAAACGCCTTACCAGAATACAATGATTAACCAAATTCTCTATCTTTAAATAATTTTAAATTATAAGCCAAAAACTGTTTGACCAATGGTTATCGATGTCAAAGGTCACCCTTTTCATTTTTTTGTAAAGCTTGGCTATACCCAACCATAATACTATGAGTCCCGTGTTGTTTGTTATCACTTTAAAATTATAAGCCAACGAATATTTGACCACTAGGAAACGAAGTCAAAGGTCAAGCAATGTGCGCGTCTGCATATACTTTTATTTCATCACCTTTAATCTGTCACGTGATGACGTCATTATGACATCATCAGTTAAATACCTTTGTTAATGACCGTATATGGCGCAGTAATCACGATCATAGGTCAATCGGCTGATTTGTTATGAATGTTTGAATATGGAAAACATTAAATGATATGCTTCTTTAATCTGATACCTGATGATGAACAGTTTTTGAGTTGTCAGTTTGCCTGGGTGGGGGAACTACTGCTATACAGAACTACTACTTCCAGGTGTTTGATGAACTGTGAGATACCAAGTCATGGTGCAGGTAAGATTCCTTTAACTTTTGATTACTTATAATTAGCTCCTTGAGGAGTATCATAACATGCAGGTTCAGGATTTATACTAAGAGAGTCTTGAGACAAATTTCATTTAAAACAAAATAACATGTACATTATGTAAATAGTACAGAAGCCTTCATCGATTGAGAAAAGATTTGTTAAAATTTGAAAACATGGCAATTTTCAATCAATTAAGTTACTGTAAATTTAGTACAAGTTGTCATAATGTCACATGCCGTTATAAATTAAAAACCAAACTAGAGCTTCGCGTTTGTGTTTTATACAAACGCAAGGTGATCGGGTGACATAAACATTGATCCGATGATGACGACACAGTTTTGAGATTGTTTGAAAACTTGAGTTGTTTGATGTTGAGAAAGTTTTTGGAATTCTCTAGACATGACGCTGACTATGTAACGCTAAAATCTGACGACGTCATTACACTATGAACATCAAATCCCTTGAAGATCTGTGAAGATTCCATTTTGCACTTGATAATCCGTGAACGTTTTTTTTTCCTTTGTCAAGTACCCCGTGAATTACATCTGACTTTTTCCCTTTTGTTAACGGCCCGTGAAACATTCTTTAATTCCCCGTTACACTATGGGAGCATGTGGGGCTTATCGGATTAAATGTTTCACGGGTTTGTACAGCTTTTTCCATCCCCACAGGTGATAATTGACAGCTGGATATTTGCCCTTGGTGACTGTGTGGAGTGATTAAACTTTAGCGGAGAAGGGTTTGAGAAATTAGGGCAGGCAGATTTTAACTGCAGAGTATGAGCCTAGCGGTGTTCCATTATAAATATAAATATATTACGTCGCAATCAGCGACCCAAGCGTGATTGACACCGCGGGGTACTAAACAATTTTTCTACCGGCGATCAGTCAAATATTTGACGAATTCATGCATCTGCATTTTCTACTAATTACGGCCGTGCAAAAGCGGGCTTTTTCCCCCGCTGCCATTTCCACGGTTTCTATCACAAATATACAAGACACTAGCGCTCGTTTTTAGAAATTTTAGGGTATAAATACACTCCTGGAATGTTGGATTTAAAACGCAGACTGGAAGTGTAATATAGGACTATCGCAGGTTGCGGTCGGCTTCAGTCTAGGTGGACACGCGCTGCTAGCGATGCCATGCACGGTCACTGCTATTTCAGCACGTGTCTACGTGGACTGTTTGCTGATCGTTTGCCAAATCGAGTCAAACCATCTCGACTGACTGTTGTGCGACCGTTGTACCTGGTCGACTTTAAAGTCGAGTTGACTCGTTCGTTGACCAACTCGTCCGTTCACCAACTCGACCGCTGTGCGTACACAAATCGATGTCAACTTGCAAAAACGTGTCGGTTGGTCACGCGCTGATTGACCGCGTTTGCACCGCAAATTTGAAGAAATTTTAACTTGTTTTTAGCGCAGCTTGCGCTAAGATTAACACGCGTGATCTGCACAGCGGAGAGGTGGTACGATAACAACGACGCTTGTCCACACGCATCTTCCTTTCGCAGGGGTCTTTCCTGCGCACATACTTCGCTTGCCAAGAACCCTTGCTGAATCGACTGGGTCTGTGCTGTATTTTAGGCCTCGGGCTGTTCAACCAATGAGAGACAAGATATCTTTTGACCTGGATCTTTTGACCTTTTAATGAAGCCGTTTCGAACAATCATCTCGCGTGTTGTTTATCTCGCGACATCGTAGCCGTAATAACCACAATTTGTGTGGGGGAGATCTTTTTATGTACATGTATATCATTTTATCTTGCACGCAGTATAAATGTTCGTAACTGAAGGAATACTTACTATATTTCGCTAAAAGCTAAACGCAGAATCTCTGAATAAAGATAGGCCTATTAAAAAACGACCTTACAATGACTGTTGCTTTAAACATTAGACCCCACCCCCTATAGTAAAAGTGGACGCTACCACTAAACGGAGCGAGGCGCGTGATTGGCTTTTGCTGTTGGCAACTGCGTCCGTGTAGCTATGATGCATTTTGAATGTCGCGCTGAGTGCACGTCTGCTTTAGTATATCTGCACTGCATGCGGTGACCGAGAAACATGCGCTGCGCGTGATTGGTCAGTTGCGATCACTGTCACTGGCTACTCAATATTCATATACATGTATATTCCTGAAATACAGCCCAGACCCAGTCGATTCAGCAACTTAGGTTCTTGGCAAGTGAAGTACGTGCGCAGGAAAGACCCTTGCGAAAGGAAGATGGTCCACACGGTGCTTTAAAGGCCCTGTAGATGATCTGTTTTTGAGCGATTCTGCGAATAAAACCATTATAAATCAGAAGAAAGACATCAACAAACTCATCCCAAGAAATTTCAGCTTTGTCAAATCATATACCACGTCTTGGCGGGGTGTTTCAAATATTCGTTCTCAGTTGATCGGGTACTATGTGGCTTGCGTCATGCACTCTGTGGCGCACATACTGCGCTTGTGTGAACTCCCCTTTAAGGCGGATACACACTATCGCGGAAAAATCACACTTTCGCGCTGCGCTCACCGCATTGCATGAGCCCCCAATCGCCGATCTTTCCAAAATAGAAAATTCCACTCTGGTATCTTGGGGCTTCTCTAATACCTCATTGGCTGCGCGCTGGAAAGGTCAGCGCACCGCGGTCAAAGTACAACAAATTTGAACTTTGACCCAGCTCAAAACGTTTTGCGCGTCGCGATAGGCCGCGCACAAGCGGCAAACCAGTTTGTGTACAAACCAATGGCACAGTGTGATTTTTAGACAAGCCTTTTAAAGGCGGATACACACTATCGCGGAAAAATCACACTTTCGCGCTGCGCTCACCGCATTGCATGAGCCCCCAATCGCCGATCTTTCCAAAATAGAAAATTCCAGTTCTGGTATCTTGGGGCCTCTCTGATACCTCATTGGCTGCGCGCTGTAAAGGTCAGCTCACCGCGGTCAAAGTTCAACAAGTTTGAACTTTGACCCAGCTCAAAACGTTTTGCGCGTCGCGATAGGCCCGCACAAGCGGCAAACCAGTTTGTGTACAAACCAATGGCACAGTGTGATTTTTCCGCGATAGTGTAAACTCCCCTTAAGACCTGGGGCTTCTCTGATACCTCATTGGCTGCGCGCTAGAAAGGTCAGCGCACCGCGGTCAAAGTTCAACAAATTTGAACTTTGACCCAGCTCAAAACGTTTTGCGCGTGGCGATAGGCCGCGCACAAGCGGCAAACCAGTTTGTGTACAAACCAATGGAACAGTGTGATTTTTCCGCGATAGTGTGTATCCGCCTTTAGTCTCTTTACTGGTGGTCACGCCATAGGTTTGTGCACAGTTTTAAGTCCCCCATATGGTTGTGTAGGCCATTGGTCAGTCCAGTGGCCGAATTATTCAACTCGGTCGTACGGGGATATGTTGGACATTTTCGGAATGTCCAAGGGAGCGCAATCTTTTTAGGAAGTAACCAGTGGTCAGCAGTGGCCGAAATCTTAAACATGGTCGAAATAGACACGTGGGCATTTTTGGAATCTGCGCGCGACGGCGAGTTCAACGGCCAGACACGATCAGACATTGTGTTCCCGAGTTACGTCCGAAAATGTGTGCAGGTGAGTGACCATCGTCGACACGATCCAACATTTGTTGGCCAACAAGGTCCAACTTCTGTCTGACGATGTCGGCCGACCGAAAGTTGGATGGTGTGGACGCCACTCCAGTCAACGTCCAACTACGTCCAACATGTTGGAGAGTGTTGGAGAATGTTTCTATTGCCCGACTTTGTTGGGGCTTGTTGGAGGAAACGGGCCAATAGCAGAGAGGAACACCTGCCACGTGAGGTCGTTGACCACGCTTGCATTAGGGGCCTGGTCAAAGGTTGTTGCCGGGTGGGTCTTTATAAACGCCGTTATCGTTTGACTCAGGATGAAAAATGAAGCCGGTGCCACGCAAAAATAGTAGCCCTAAAGTACCGAAATAAACTTCGTCAATGCCAACAGACATCTACTGATTCAGCAAAATGTATTTACAGCCCTATTCCCTCCTATTTTGTGTCATAAATAAGTGTTTTTCTGTTTGTGCAACCTTTGACCACGTGTTCCCAGAATTCAAAGCGAGACCCTGTGTCGTTCGTTTTGCATCTTCTGGGGGCTTCCCCCGGTGTAAACCCCTGTTACCCGGTGTAAGCGTCTCGAACGCCCCTATTATGTACATGTATGTAAATCAATGTGCACACATGCCTCACATGTGTGGCATGTTACTAGGCAATTTCTAAATGGGCGGAGCTTACTGGATCGGTCTATTAATTTTGATGATAAACTTGGCAACCGCTCGGCCGCCGTGTATGACAAGCCAGCAGGTCATAATATTGCGGCAACGCTTTGGGTACAAAAATCACAACGCGTTGTCGAAATTCATCAACGCGTTGGCTATTTACTGTATTTTTGCTAAAACGTGTTGCGAGGTGTCCAACAACGCGTTAAGAATATCCCAGGCCCACAACGCGTTAGAAACATCCCACAACCGTTGTGGCTATCTTGCAACGCGTTTGTGAGATGTTCATAACGCGTTGTTGGATACCTCGCAACACGTTGTGGGTCTATTTTTAGCAACGCGTTACAGAAATACAGTCTTCTGATTGGAAACCTGTTGTGATTTTTTTCAGCTATATTTGTCAGCTCTATTTGAAGGAATAATACTCCGCTTCTGATACCAAAACAAAATTATCTCCACATGACACATGTATTGTTCATCTATATTAGAGGAAAGTTTATATTATATCCGAAAGCAAAACATGTCGAATACAACAATTATTTAAAGGCACAGGCTCGTCAGCAATGCGCGCGCGCCAAATTCGTGCTACGAACCACGCAGCTACATAGCATAGGCATGGAGCTGCGTATTTCGTGGCACGAATTTGGCGCGCGCGCATTGCTAACGAGACTGTGCCTTTAAAATGTTACATGCATCATCAAGTTTCTATATTAAATTTATTATGTGCAGAGTATGTGCGGACTAGATCTGCATTGACAGACACAGCCACAAAATAAAACACGAGTATATAGTCAAATGTGTTAGCCGGCTACAATTAACTTGTGTGTGTATATTCCAGAACAACGTTGACGTGCTACTTTTGTTTCTTCACAATAAAAATTACATTTAGGAATGCACTATATTTTCATGCACATATGAAATGTATAGCTACTGAAAGTTTTCACATCATCCCTTTAAAAAAGCCTAGTTATTTGCAAGCGGAATTTTCATTCTGTTAATGTTGCTTGCTGCCAGAATAATAACTAACTAGTCTTTAAAATTAAAGATAGTATACATGATTGGTAAACTGTTACAAATAGTTTTAACCCCCTGTGTGATTGAAGATATTCATTGGGGTGAAGTGACTTTTTGGCAAAGTAATGTTTGGACGAAGTGGTTTGGGGCGAAATGGCACTTGGGCGAAGTGGTTCAGGACGAAGTGGTCCAGGGCGAAATGGTTTTGGGGCGAATCTAATTTACGTCTCGCGAGTCGAAAAATAATTGTTTTGCTCATTTCTATAGCACTTCAGACAAAACCATTTTAGGGGAGGTTTTCTACCGTCATCATGTTTATATCGTGTAAGTAATGTGTAAATATGTGAACATTTCTGATTCTTCGAGATACCAATCATGTGTACTGCCTTTAAGTACGACCAACTTGCTTTGTATATCTAGCAGCATTAATGACAGACGTTTAAATTTAAAGTTGCAGTCACATCGGGGTTTTTTCCATCTCAAACCACAAATGCGTCCATGACTAGAAAGGCCAAGGGAATGCCGACTGTGCCTACAATTGAGATGTAACCACGTGACCCCAGGCCTCCACCACCAGTTGGGCTGGGATCCGAAACATCCTGAAGAACGCATGTCGGATTGTTAAAGGTGCAGTTTGCATTGTAATCCTCGAACCCACCAGTACCACCGTAACGGCACTTATACGCGTCATCGATTACGCCACAATCTGCTGCATCGACGGTGTACATAACGTTGTACACATTGCCGGTTGGTTGGGCGGGTGATTTCTCGGGTTCCTCCGGATCAAGTCTCTCACCGTTCTTCAAGATGGACAGAGAGCCGTTGGATTTCGCATCCACGTCAGTGACAGAGCACATATAAGTCAGGGGTGCGCCTTTTTTGGCCTTAGCGGGTATGTCCGAGCACTTGGCCGACGGTGGGCTCCAGTTGACGGTGAGTCTACCTGCCACTTCCCCGATCCACACCCCGTCCTGTGTGACGAACTCGCAGTAGAACGGGTAACCATTATCGTAGCGGTCCAGGCCGGCGATGGTGACCCGGTACTCCATGGTATTGTCCCCGATGTCCCGGAGACTGGCGTTGGAGAATCGGTCCCCGTACAAGATCGTCTGGCTGTACGTAATCTGGACTCGTTGACCATCGCGTTGCCACTCGAACTTGGCCGAGGAGAATGGCTCAGAGCCCGCTGCGTACTGGGCGCGGCACCTGCAAATCGCTGTGTCGCCTTCGTTAAACGAACTCTCCATCTCGCCCTCCGTGTTCAAAAATACCACACTAATTGATGACACACAGTTGATGATAAAAGCCAACCAAGCCACTTGAAAAAAGAAGCAACGCGCCATGGCAATATGAGGAGAACTGCTTTTCAAATGCAAAAAGTTCCAATATAATGCTCTCCGCAGCAAAATCAAAGGAATCTATAGGCCTATCCCTGTAAAATACAGCTATACTTGCAACGTCCAGTCATGACAACATTGACTATACGCGTGAGCAATATAAATAACATCCCTCTCAACATTCACTTGCAATGATAAGTGAAATTGTAATGTCTATGCCCCAACAGCCCCACCTCTACGTATACTTTCTCGACCCCAGAGAGCCAAAACACTAACTGCACATTCGCTCGTACCCATGCGCCCTTACAGGGCGCAGGGACGGGCTGATGTGCATTCACAGATTTCTGTAAAGGAAACACGTGACGCAAAGGTCACATATACAGACGCGCGGAGCATTGTGGGTTGCTTGCTGCCAGAAGAATAATTAATAAATAGTATGTTAACGCTTATATATCCAGTGCAAAAATCACATTTACGAATACAATGAGTGTACTGTGTGCGAGACCTGCCGTGTCTGCTGGAAATCTTGTTTTAATTCCGTTTACAAGAAAAAGACGTGACCTCGTGGTCACGTGTCGTATAACAATTATCCAATGAGAGCGCAAACAAATTAGCCTGTCCCGCGGCCCGGCGCGACGTGATGAGTCATGGTTGTGGAGCATGCGCTTTATTTATGACAGGACTCAACATATTGTTGTATTTTATGTAGGTCGTCTGTTGCTCTATACCTGGCCCGGTATTCCGTCTCCTATCTATTGGGTGTTACGATTTCCGAAACGACTGGTTTCAGCTTATAGGCTCGATTTCGTGCTTTTCCGTCGTCGCTTGTCTCTGGGTAATCTGATCTAGTTTCTGATTTGTTTTTCTAGTTTTTACCAATTAAAATTTGGCTGCAATCTCAAAGTAGAACCTGAGGCTTGGAATTGTTTTAACTTTACCAGGCATATCCAAAAAAGTTTCGAAAATGATGTCACGAAAGCTCGTTTCTCTTAAATTTGGGGTTAAGAAGTTGTTCATTGGTATGTCGACCATTCCCTCAATTATCTTATACATCATGATTAATCTGTTGTTTTTTCTTCGAGTTTCCAGGGGAGCCCAGTCCAATCTATGGAGTAGGTTGGTGACTGCTTGACTATATTCCCCAAAGATGAACCTTGCCGCTTGCCTTTGCACTTGCAGTAAATATCGCCCTTTAAGTGTGGATCCCATGACGAATATTCCAACAAAGGCCGCACCAGCACAGTATATGCAGACCTTTTGACATCAGACCTGCAGCTCCAAAGGTTTTTCCTCAGGATTCCCAAAATCTTCCTTGCTTTTTTGCATGTTTGTGTTGTGTGTTTCTTTCAAGCCATGCACCCCCGAATTTCGAGTCTGTGCATGGTCATTATCCCCCTCAGTGCTGGGACCCCCCTCGTTCACGACAATGGACGCTACCTCATAATTTATCGAAAGTAAATTAAATATTACCGCAAGTCGGGCATCTCGGTCGTCTGTTCGTTATGGTAATGTAACGAAGCAAACCATGTACGAAGAAATCGTACATAGAACGCAAGATCTATCGAGCGGCTTGAGTGTGTGAATCGCATAAATAAATAAGATGATAAATTAAGACGAGTGCATATAGCTACTAAAAAGTGACCAGCACAGTCCGAGCCACGTTTTCGCGACTATATAACATATGAAAATGCCAAAATATAATGGACGTTGTAAGTTTGTATTTTAATGATCTTGGATAAACCATCATCATCTGGAGGTAGAAAAAGATGGAGTTGGCTCGAGCCATGGATAAACCGCTCATTTCTGGAACTGGTCGCAAAAATTCGGTCCAGATTGTACGAGAGCCAACTCGTTATTACAGAGCGGGTCACAAAAATGCCCTTTAAGGAATAGAGTATACATTATGCACTGACCCCAATGTATTTGGCGAGTTGACAAGAAATAGCTTAATAAAAGCGTTTATAACAATACATGTAGTACTGAACACCGTATGAATTTATTTCTGTCCAAAATAGTATTTTGGTCGAGAAATTAACAACCAATTTGAGTTGTTTCTTTCTTATTAAATTAACAAATAAATTACACTTACAAAATTATTCATATTTCACAAAAGTACAAATTATACATACAAAAAGACAAGGTAAATTGCCATATTCAAGTGTTGATCATCAGTTTTCAAAAAGTTAATGTATTTGCAAAAATCAGGTTCCAATTTCACAAAGCTGTTTAGCAATAAAATGTTCTCAGCACAAAATATTTATTTGCTTTGCAAAATAATTTGCTAGCCAAAATCTCAATTAATCTTGTTTAAAAATCTTCCCTGCTGTAAAGTTGTCAAAAGTACTTCTAAGAAACTTCTACTAATATTCAAAAGAAATGACAAAATTCCATCGTACAAACCATTTTTAAAAATACATTAAAAAAAAAACTTTAAAGGAGCGTGGCCAGATCACATTTTTTACCCAAAATTCCCCGGGGCTTACCTCATGGGTCATGAGATTTTTATATCTTAACATCCATCATATTTTTCTCATTACGGATCTGAAACTCCCACGCTTCTAGGCTGCATCTTTCCGAAGATATCGTCGAAAAACCACGGAATTTTTGTAAACTATGAACACACAGGGTGTTATGAACACACAGTTATAGCTATAACTAGAGCTACGTCTGTTCTATGAACAGATCGTAGGGCTTTTTCAAATTTTTTTAACTTCAAAAATGAGCATGCTTATAAGCTTGCAAAATTAGATGTTAGCATATAAAGTATTTAATTAAACAAATGTTTACCTTTAATGTGTTACCTTTAAAGGATTGATGACGTAATCAATGTTTTAACAACACAGACATGTTTGGTGGTTGACGCACTCTATAATCGCCACTACTGGGCTAATTTGCGAAAACACTGCTTTTAAAGGGCATTTTAAGACTTTCTAATTTCGCCGATAGAGGGCGCCCTTTTATGGAATGACGTAGAAACTTACATTTTTGGAAACCCTATTTACCTTAGACACTAACACTACCAACCGCATCTCGGCAGCTTTGCCCACTTTTACAAAATAGGTTTATTTAAATGCACTTCCGGTTTCTACCGGAAGTGAGCAAGGTCACAGGTTATGGCGATATTTTTTGCATACCCCACCCTAGTCGAACTCAAACACCTTTGACGCCATCCAAATACCTCCTACCAGTTTCAAATGGCAAGGCAAAGTCTGTTTGACCAATAGGGAATGAGGTCAAATGTGAAAGCATGGGGGCATCTGAAAGACCTTTATTAATGATCGTATATGCCGAAAGAATCAAGATCGAAGGTCAAACGGTTGATTTTTTTAATGAATTTTTGCACATGGAAACATTAAATTTCATGCCCCTTTAAACTTACACCTGATGACGTCATGATGACGCCATTGTTAGGTGCACACCTCTTCTACTATGTCTTTGATATGACCATGTTTGTTTAAGAACAACCTCAAGTTTGGGAACAACCTCAAAAAGTGCCGACAACGCCCATGCGTTATGTCAATAGGGGAAATCAGAAGAAGAGATAAACGGAAAAGCCAAAAGTTAACGACCTTTGCTAGTGATCGTATATGGGAAGGAATCAAGGTTGTAGCTCGCATTTGTTAATATTTCATATTTATAATATTGTTATCACCTTTAATCTGACATGTGATGACGTCATTATGAGATCATCAGTTAAATACCTTTGTTAATGACCGTATATGGCGCAGGAATCATGATCATAGGTGAATCGGCTGATTTGTTACGAATGTTTGAATATGGAAAACATTAAATTGTATGTTCATTTAATCTTATAACTGATGATGAACAGTTTTTGAGTTGTGTCAGTTTGCCTGAGTGTACTGCTGTACAGATCTACCACTTCCAGGTGTTTGATGAACTGTGAGGTGCAGGTAAAAACTTTTGATTACTTAATTAGCTCCTTGATTTTAAAATATGGTAATTTTCAGTTTTTGCACTTTTAAAAACATCAATTAAGTTACTGTAAAATTAGTACTATTTGTAATAATGTCACATGGCGTTATAAATTAAATATTTAAAAAGTTTATTCTGAAAACTCAGTTTAGAGGCAATTTTGATTTCACTTTGCGAATTCTAAACTGTTCATTTTTAGTTTGTTTTGTTCACATTTGGGATGGAAAATGCGATGTTTACTCGAAATACTAATATACATATATTAGTCATCAAAGGCAGAAATCAGAGCACATCATTTGTTCAGATTAAAAAGAGTTTGACCAAGGAGGACAATTTCGTAATTAGATTTTTTGAAGATGGTTCAGTAAAATCCTAACAATGACTTAATTATTTCAGGCCTATATTAAGTTTTTTTTTTTTGGGACGTTTACCGCATGTACGCGCAACTTACGACAAGTACATGTGCATTCTCTCTTTAGATATACATGTATCACTATGAGGGCGCTATATCACTTTCACGGTAACAAATCGCGAGTGCATAGCCTGGCTTATGCATGGTTTTACGCAAATTTTGACTTGGCTGAACTTTGGCCTTCAATTGACCCAGGAAGGAAGGGTCAGATGAAAATGACTACACAATGCAAATTGTAGCGCAGGATCTGATCTATCATGTCTGCTAATTATGAAGACCCTGGGTCATGTGGTTTTTAAATAATTATAACTACGTAATCATTGACGTCATGGTGATGTTCTACATGGTGGTGGAAGTTTGATGAGGCCCATGCCTGTACCTAGTTCTATAAAGATCAAGCGTAGTTTAATAGGTAATATTGCAAAAAAATACAAACAATGTAATTTTTGAATTGGCTGAACTTTGAGCTTTGATTGACCCATGAAGGAAGGGTTAAATGAAAATGCCTACATAGAGAAAGTTGGAGGGCACGGTCTGGTCTAATGTCTACCAAATATGAAGATCCCGGGTCACGTGGTTTTGGAAAAGGGTGCATTTTTAAAAATGCATATTGTAATCATTTTGATGCTAAAAATCACTTTTTAAAAATGATAATAATGACGTTATCGATGACGTCACGATTATGATGTACATGCTGCTCAGAGTGTATCATGGGAACTATACCTTTACCTGATTTCACGAAAAACAAGCATAGTTCAAGGGGTGAAATTGCTGCATGAGTACAAAAAAGGCGGAAAATTGTGATTTTTGACAAAGGTGAAATTTGCCCCGTAATTTACCTATGAAGGAAGGGACAAATGAAAATGCCTACATGAGGAATGTTGTAGGGCATGGTCTGGTCTATATGTTAACCAAATACGAAGACCATGGGTCACGTGGTTTCTAAAAGGGATGCATTTCTAAAAATGCATATTGTAATCTTTTTGATGCAAAAAATCACTTCTGCGCCCTTTTTAAATGAAAATAATGACGTCACTGATTACGCCACAATCATGATGTACATGGTGCTCAGAGTGTATCATGGGAACTATACCTTTACCTGATTTCATGAAAATCAAGCATAGTTTAAGAGGTGAAATTGCTGCATAAGTACAAAAAAGCCGTAAAATTGTGAATTTTGACAAAGGTGAAATTTGACCTTTAAATGACCTATTAAGGAAGGGTCAAATGAAAATGCGTACACTATAAAAATTGTAGGGCATGGTCTGGTCTATATGTCTACAAAATATGAAGACCTTGGGGCGCGTGGTTTTTGAAAGGTATGCATTTCTAAAAATGCAGATTGTAATCTTTTTGATGCAAAAAATCACTTTTGCGCCATTTTTCAATGAAAACAATGACGTCAATGATTACGTCACAATCATGATGTACATGCTGCTCAGAGTGTTGGATGGGAACTATACCTTTACCTGATTTCATAAAAATCCAGCATATTTTAAGGGGTGAAATTGCTGCATAAGTACAAAAAGCCGGAAAATGGTGATTTTTGACAAAGGTGAACTTTGAGCTTTAATTGACCTATGAAGGAAGGGTCAAATAAAAATGCCTACACGAGGAAAACTGTAGGGCATGGTCTGGTCTGTATGGATGCTAAATGTGAAGACCATGGGTCACGTGGTATTTAAAAGGGATGCATTTTTAAAAATGAAGATTGTAATCATTTTTATGCTAAAAAATCACTTTTCGGCATTTGTAAATGTTAATAATGACGTCATCGCTGACGTCACGATCATGATGTTCATGCTGCCCAGAGTGTATCATGGGAACTATACCTGTACCTGATTTCATAAAAATTCAGCAATGTTTGAGGGGTTAAATTGCTGCAGAAGTATAAAAAAGCCGAAAAATTGTGATCTGTGAAATATGTGAACTTTGACCTTTAATTTACCCATGAAGGAAGGGTCCGATTAAAATGCCTACACGATGAAAAATGTGGGGCATGGTCCGATCTGTATGAAGACCATGGATCACGTGGTTTTGGAAAGGGAAGTATTTTAAAAATGCATTTTTTTGCTAATTTTTGCGTTTTTGTGCCCCTTTAAAGTTTTATAATGACGTAACGGATGACGTCACAATGAAGCCATTATTGGGTGCACACCTCTTAGGGGTCGTCTATAAAGTACGTACGCATGAAATGCCGACTTTTTAGACTCCCCCTCTCCCCCTGTACGCATGGCGTACGCAGTGGCTCCAACTCCCCCTCCCCCCTGTACGCATACGCATTCCATATATACCTCAGCATTGGTAAGCATTGGTAAAAATGGTTCAGTACTACATGTATAGTGCTATATACTACTACGTGTACTACGATTCGCATGTCGCCACCTAAGTCTGAAATAAATGACAACATGTATAGATTTCTTTTGCAATTTTTTTGTTTACTTAAAATGACACATCAAGCATCATTAAACTGGAGATTTAATGGGAAAACCTAATTTGAGGAGTGAGAAAAATGTGGCCTGTCTAATGTGTTTCGTACATAAGGTCTGAAGCCATGGTCAACTTGTCCATCCTTTCCCGATTTACTAAAAATAAATTTTCGGTTTGCGTACATACGCATTGGCTTGGACCCCCCCCAACCCCCCTTCCCCCTGTACGCATGGTGTACGCAATGTCAACAACTCCCCCTCCATCCCCCCGCCCCCCCCCCTCCGTGCGTACGTACTTTATGGACGGCCCCTTATACTATGTCTTTGATGTCACCAAGTTTCGTTAAGATCAATGTTTCGGAACAACCTTAAAAAGCGCCGACAACGCCTATGCGCTTTGTCTATGGGACAAAAATCAGAAGAAAACGGAAAAAAAAAAAAATCAGAACGAAAACAAAGGCTTTTTCGCTCAAAGCGAAAAAGCCAAAAATTGAAGACCGTTTCGACTTCGAAAATTGTTGGTGCAAAGCAGCCCTTATTCACGCAAATCGCTACAAAGCGCTCATGGTGCACCTGACTATTTGTTTCGTTGGGCCTTTTTCCAAATCTCGACTCCGTATTCAGGCTCAGGCTTCATGCGGCTCCGGCTCCAATCGCCTCCGGCTTCTCTTTAGCGAAGCCAAACCAAAACCGTTTTGAACATTATAGTCGGGCCTAGTAGGCCTACCACTCTTTTTCACCGGATTTTTTAAAGCGCTAGCAGACGAGTTTTGTCGGCAGCAAAGTTTAGCAAACCTGCAAAAGTTCACAAAGTTTTGTGTTGCTGTCACATGATTTTCCAGTTTATGACGTCACGAAGCCGGCCGAAGTCACCTCTTTAGTTGACTTCGTTTTGGAGCCTCATTTGGGCAAAAACGAAGCCTCAAAATGAAGCCTGATGCCGAGCCGAAGTTTGGTATGTGGCTTCAAGATGGCGGAATGGAGACGGAGCCGGAGACGAAGCCGAGATTTGGAAAAAGGCCTTGGTGGCGATGTTAGCGATTTAGACTGGTTTCCGCTCAACCTATTCCACATACAGCAATTGAATATGAGAATCATTCATAGTACGTGGAATTTGTGGAGCGGAAACCAGTCTACTTGCGCTTGGTAACGGGTTCCCAGCTAGCTTAGCACGGTGTAACACGGCAAATGATTGGGCACCAGCCAGTGTCTTCCACGGATCGCACGAGTTTGTTTCAATTGTCAGTTTAAAAATGGGTCATTAAAAGTCTTTTTCTAGTCGTAATAACTGATCTTGTGTATTCGGATATTTTACAGGGTGGTTCCAATGCGAGTAGAAATTATGCTAGTATTAGCACTATAAAATATAGACGGAAAAGCCAACTTTGGTCATGTCAGTCCGATTTCGAATTCTGCTATGAAAGCGAAACAGCGCGATTTTGATTACGACCAAAACGTTAACTTACAATGTACTCTCAAATTTTAACCTTAATATTTTTTTTGTTTTTGTTATGAATATTATTTGTGCGATGTATGATACACATACAAGTTTGGTGCCGCTATGTTTTGTTAGATGATTATAGGTGAGCAAAGTCGCTAGAATAAAAGCGCCTTTAAACTTGGATCCATTAAACTTCCGTAAATTAGCCTTTTGCGTGTTTTGTATGAATACTGGCATACTTTCTCATGCACACTTAGTATCCGCTTGATTAGACTAAATTTGTGTTGTTATGTGGTGCACGGGGCAGGTGTAAAGTACAGAACCAATACCGTGTTCATCGTAGGAGAGAATGGCATAAAGCAACCATACAGTTGGTTGCTAGGCAATGGGCGTGCACCACCTAACAACAACAGCATAGTATGTAACTTCCCAAACTGCACTAAAAGAAAACAAGAATTTAAAAAATGTTAATTTGTCCCAACCCATTTTGGATTTACACTACTCACAATAAGTATGGATATATTATGGGATGTACGCGAATAATTTATCGAGGGTATGCATTCCGCTTAATTGATTTTGTATATGGGTCTTTCTATAAATTAGGGGTCCAATTTTGGTGTCCCCCGTTACATTTTACATCTTGTTTTTGTAAATTCAGGACACATTCTTTAAATACTTTCCATCTCGAAGAGCGAGTACATAAAGTACAATTTATACAAAATGGTTTACAGGCCATTTTAATGATTTTTGTACGAAAAATAACACATATCAGGTGTAACGGGGGACACTAAATGTCACACTTTTGGACCCCTAATTTATATAAAGACCCATATGATTATTAGAGACAATTGTATCAGCATGACAGACACACCTTGGGCCAATTTCATAAATCTGTTTAACAAAAATATTTGCTTAATCAAAAATTTGTTTGCTTTATAAAAATGGGTTAATGGTCCAAATTTTATGTCAACTTGTGTTTTTAGCAAGAATAGCAGATATTCTTGTGAAAAAACACAAATTGACAGGCAATTTTGACTATTGACCCATTTTTATAAAGCAAACAAATTTTTGATTAAGCAAAAACTTATGCTAAACAGCTTTATGAAATTGGCCCCTTGTCACAGGGATAGGTGAAAACAGTTAATTGAAAAAAAAAACTTTTTTTTACCACACTAATATCGGTTATTCCTAACTTATAGACTGCCGCAGTGAATATGTCATCTTTTGTTAGTTGCCTAGGCAATCCTCTACACTACAAATCACTAAACCGTGTCCCTGTGTTTTTGCAATGGTATTTTTTTCCGACGGCCATGATTATTTAGAGCCAATTACCATGGCAACTCATACTTCGGCTGTCTATTGTGAGTAGTGTAGACAGACCACATTTTTCGTCATGTCAGTTATATCTTACTGGCCAATGGGGGTTCTCCTCTGAATTTGTGGAAGTCGATCCCTTTCTCCTGGGTGACCCTTGTTACGTATACGGTTGACTAATGAATATGAATTAGGTGTGTGGTAGCGCCCTCTTCTGGTGGTCTGACTAATCTTTAGCCAATCAGTACGTGAAGCGTGTTTAATTTGAATAACTCAAAGAATTTATGCAAATGTTGCTATATATAAGGGTTTGTCACGCGTTCTTGGGTAAGTCTATGCTGTGGCATTCGGGGGGTGATGGGCGCGGTCGGTACTGATGTTTCGTGTTTCCTCGGCTTTAACCACGCCCTTGCTGATATTGGAAGAATTCCTAAACTGTGTCCCTAATGAAATTAGAACACACATTGCAGATAGAGGTGTTGAAACCATTGAGAAGGCCGCTAGTATGGCCGATGATTATGAACTAGTTCATAAACAGTCGTTTGGTTCTGACTATCAATCTGGTTTCAGAAATGTTAAAGCTTCCAAACAGTGGTCGAAAAAACCTGAGAAAATGGGCAAGAGTGCCCAACTTGAAAATTCAGGCTTGAAATCCCCAGAAACGGGTAAAGAAAACCCATCTGAGACCGATCGACAGAAATGGCGGAAAAATCGCCCAGTTTGTTCTTACTGTGGCAAAATCGGCCATACTTATGACAATTGTTATAAACGAAGGAATGACATGGGAAAACCTGTTGTGTTTATTGCCAGCCCAAAGGCGCCGATTTGTGAAAGTGTCCCTTCGGTGGATTTTGACTGTGAAAATGAGGAAAAAGTGTCTGAAATTAAAATACAGGAATCTGATGAAATTTCCAGGTCATGTTTGACAAATGGTTATGAGCCATTTATGTCACAAGGTCGTGTATCTTTAACTGACACCGTTTCGTATTCTGTTAATATTTTGAGAGATACAGGAGCTTCGCAATCTTTGCTGTTGAAAGGTGTAGTTCCATCCCTTGGTG